>JAHZTW010000001.1:391516173-391533154 GCA_020283515.1 Alliaria petiolata
GGGGGCGCAAATCCAAAAGTGTTTTTCAAATGAATCAAATCAATGGTCCTTGTTCTCAATACTAAGATGCAGCAAACAAACTCTACTCCAAAGAACTTAGCCATATTCATCACATATTGAATTTTAATCAAGTCTTGTCTACACCCACAATCCAAGAATTCTAACCTTTAACATTCATTAAAGCTCAAACCGTGAATCATACTTATGCAATCAAAACCGAATACATTTTGCTAGGGACAAGGTTATGAGATAAAAATGATCTCATTCAAGTGGGTACTCCAAGCAATGGTTTCTCTCAAGAAGGATTGAACTCATGCATAATGCTAAAGGTAAAAGGCAATTGATGCATACATGACTAGACTCTCATCTACCCAATATACTAACAATGAACCTAATTTCCCTCTCATTCATTTTCTTTTCAAGCTCAATCACCCTCTAGAAATACTCAAATCAAGCAAAGCAACGCGCCAAGTACAAACCCACTCAAACTCCATCAATCTAATTCACCTTAGGGAAACTTCTTCTACCTTTCTTATAGTGAGTGGTATGGTCATACATAGATTAGCTCTTTATATTTTTCTTGGGTTAGCTCTCTCTCTTTTCACATATAATTTTTTATGCATTTGGCCTTTTGGCTCTTTTATATATTTTTTTATTAGAGAGCTAACCTTTTTATTTTTAAACACTTGAGCTTATTTTCAAAAATTTTCAAGACCAACCACTTTAAACTACGTATCCCTTTTCATTCAAACCTCTTTACACCATATTCTTCTTAAACCCGAAATCAAAGTAAGCATTTTCAAACACAACACCCCTGAACCCCACCCAAATCTAGCCTACAACTAGCTTCAATATGCAAAGCTAGAATTATATGAGAGCCTAAACATGTCTCCCTAAACCTAACACTTTATGCCAAGTTCAATCAAAAGTATAAGGCCTCACATTCACACACACAAATTTTGGCTTGAAAGGAAGTAAGGGTTAAGGTGTGGAAATCTATTTAGGCTTACAAGAGAGTGGTAAAAGGAATAAGAAAGCCTAAATATGTTTTTGTAATCCATGTATTCTTTCTCAAATGCACAAGTATGATAATTAAAAGTTCATGTTAAGGTTCCAATTTATAGGAAAGGATTCAATTCATGTTTGCTTCAACTTAAGCCAAGCAAATCAAGACAAATGATCCAAATATGGTTAGAACTTAATTTCATAGTTTGCACAAAGCATCAAAGGACTACTAACTAGGGCATTGATCCAATTCATGAGCTTAAAACACTTTACAAGGAAAATTACCCCCTATGCATATGAATGCAAGCAACCTATGTGATAAAATATAGACTCAATCCTAAAATATTCTACAATGCAAATGCAAGCTACATGAATTTTTTTGAATATTTTGAAAATTTTCTGATTTTTTTATGCAAATATGTGAATGCATGAAGCTCAAATATGCTAAAAGAAAATAAGAACACAAAACACAAAATTAAATCTCTCAACCTCTCCCCCAAACTTAAATTACACAGTCCCTTGTGTAATAAAAGTTCAAGAGAGACCAACCAACAAAAATAAAAATTTAAAATACAAAAATGCATAATATTTACAAGGCTTGTGGATGGTGTACCTTACTCTTCCCTAAGCTGGTTTTAGGGTGAAGTGGGAGGCAGGAGACGTGGCTGCACTTGAACCTTGTGGCATCTCAACAGTGAAGATGGTGAACATTATCTCCTTCACATGTGCCTTATCCTTCTCATCCATACCCGGAGGGAGAATCGCTTTGGCGCTCACAAACGGTTTGCAGCAGCATGTTGTTTCAACCTTATACTCTATAGAGTCATCTTTGAGTCTCAATGGGTGAAGACTCAAAGTGTTAGTGGGTTGAGCAAGGGTAATAACCACGTGCTTCTTCTTCTTTGGCCTCTTCCTTGCCTTCCTTGGCATTTTCACCCAAACCTTATCCAACTTAGGCTCATCAAACAAAGTTTGAGTTGTGGATATAGAAGCAACTCCTTCACCATTCTCTAGTTCCATGATCTTGGAGGCTAATGTCTCAAGTTTGGAGTGAGAAATCCTTGTTTAGACTACCCATGTTGGTATGGATCTCATCCAACTCCTTATCCATTATCAATGCGCCATTCTCTTGACCATGTAAGAGTTGTTGGAGCATATTTTGAATGACATCTTGAGAAAGAGAACTAGAGGCTTGACCTTGTTGCACAGGACGTGGGATATAATTGGATCTCTCTTGGTGTTGCTCATGAGCCAAATCAACTCCTCTTTGTTGCGCATGTATGAATTCTCCATGTGCTCCAATTTATCTTGCAAGTCCTTCCATGTGGAGTCTTCACATGATCTCTTTAGAGGTGTTGTATCATGCATTTCATAGTAGCTTTCATCACTCTTAGCCAAGTTCTCAACAAGTAGCTCTCCTTGTTCCATTGTGAGGTTTGCAAAATGCCATATGCTAGCTACATCCAATGTCCATTTGTGATCCTTAGCAACTCCCCAATAGAAAATACTAAGGATTGCTTCTTTCTTGAACCCATGATGTGGACAATCCCGAGTGTATCCTCTAAGTCTCTCCCATGCCTCATGAAAGGTCTCATGGATGTCTTGCTTGAAGCTCAAAATGTCTCTCCTAATTTGGACTGTTTTTTTGTGTGGGATAGAACCTTTGAAGGCAGACTCTTGTGCAATCATCCCAAGATTTGACCAAATGAGATGGTATAGCTCTCTCCCATTGGTGCGCCTTTTCTCCAAGTGAAAATGGAAATCGAATGAGCTTGATGCTATCTTTGGGCACACCTTCAATGCTAAACGTGTTGCACAACCTCTCAAAGGAGTCCAAATGATCATAAGGATTCTCCATTTCAATCCCTAAGAACTTAGAGCATTGAATTAACCTTAGAAATCTTGGCTTGATCTCATAGGCATTGGCTTCTATTGGAGGAGGATGGATTCCAAATCTCAGCCCATGATAATGAGGAGTATCAAAGATCCCAATTGTTGGCTTGTTCTCTTGAGCTTGGGTAGTGGTAGATACACGTTCTTGAGGTTGTGGAGTTGGGAGAATGCTTCTTTGGTTGTTCTTCTCCAACACCTCAAGTGATCTTGCCTTTCCATGTCTCTTCTCTTTAGTTTGGTACCATTGAAAGAATAAGAGAATCAAGGAACACAAGTTAGTATCAAAAATAAGAAAAAATTCATCATCTTCAAAAGAGATGAGAAAACAAGGTAAAATAAAAGCTTAGTCTCAAATAGATTCAAAATCCTAATGGTTAATGCTACACCCCAATGGCAACGGCGCCAAATTGATAGTAGGATTTTTTAGGTTGTAGCAATCAATTCCTAAAACTCTACTACTCTTGTCATTGTAGTATTTTAGGTATCAATCCAAAGGGGTAGAGATTAAAAACACTAGGAATGCATGAAGCTATCTAATCTAAGCACAATCAAAGAGAGAAGTTTCTAACAACCTAATTAAAATGGGAACAATGCATAAAAATCGAACCTTGCACAAGTAATAAGATAGAAGACTTTAAATAAGCAATAAGCAAGACTAAACTCAAAGAAAGGAAACTAAATTCGAAATGTGCAAGAAATAAAAGGCAAGAATTCAAAGATGGGGTAATTGAATAAGAAGATTAATATGGCTAACTTGATGTTCATACTCCAACAATTCTCTTTTTTAGATATAGGAATCTCACTTAGACTTTCCCAACTTAGGTGGTACTAATCTAAAAGTTAATCCTCAACCCAATACCTAATTCTCATTAGTAAAGGGGAAGATTTGCAAAGGTGGAGAACCTAATCCTAAATGGATCAATAAACCTTTTAGACAACTATTATCTTGGTATAAAAAGGTAAATCTCTTCATTTAGTTGATTGGGGCATTTCTTCAAACACCTTGTAGGTGAGAAATGCCCTTGTGTTTAGATTATATGGTTTATGCTAATCTAACACTAGGAACACTAAATGAGAAAATGAGTTTATGAAATTAAGTCCCAAACACCAAGCTTTCCACTTAAATCTCCCTAATCTAACCCATCTTCAAATCCCAGAAAGACTACTCACTAAACATGTTTGACCCCCTCTTAATCCTAAGATAAGAGGTGTTAAAGATGGTTAGCTAAGCAAAGAAGAAAGATTAAAGCCTTGAAAGAGAAGTACTTAGCATAAAAATAAATCCAAACTTTACAAAGCGAAGGTTTTTTCCCTACAATGGTGGCTAGAACTAAAAATGGGGAAGACAATAGAGAAAAACGTGAATGACCTAAGAAAATAGGTCAAGTTGTTTATATAGGTCCAAAAATATTGGTCCCCTCACAAAAAGACAAAGTGTGAGCTGTCCAAAGAAGGAAGAGAAAACTAGTTCGGAAGATTGATCAGGTTGGTCGATCTTGGGGTCGATCTAGGTCTTGAAATGGCTGGGCTTGGTCGATCTTGGGGTCGATCTAAATCTTGAAATGGCTGGGCTTGGTCGATCTTGGGGTCAATCTAAATCTTGAAATGGCCAGCACACCTCGATCTAGGGGTCGATCTCTTGGTCGATCTTCTGGTTGAAATGGGTAAACCAGCTCGATCCAAGGGTCGATCTCAGCTTCTTTTCACTTTTTTGAGCTTTCGCTTGACTCCCATCAAATCCTAAACTCTTCTTTCATCTTCTTGTCAATGCTCAGCATCCAACACAGCTCCATGTACACCATATAACCTGAAAATGATACATATATGCAAGAAACTATGCAAATGCTAATGCAACATGTCCTAAAACCTAAAATGGAACAAAAGCTACAATTAATCTAAATATGAATGCAATATGAATGAAAATCTATCCTAGATGCATGATGAATTCACGAAATATATGAGTATATTAGTCTTGACTGTGCAAATCTTTTCCCAAGTCTTTCTCCATACCACATGAAAGATTTAAAATTCCGACACATGTAAACATGATCACCATCATCATAGTAACCTACAAAATCATCAATAGCTGTTACAATATTTAATGAACACTAATAGTCTAGCACATTTGGAGTCCAAACTAAGACCATTACTTTTATCCGTCAAACCGGGATCAATTCTTGTCTTAAAGTCTGATCTAATTACCGGTTCATCTGAACTTTCCATGGGATCATCAGTCACCATACCCTTTCTCTGCAACTTTGCCTTTCTCTTCGGCTGCTTTTTCTTACCGGGATAATCATCTTCAGATTTTGAACCATCACCATCTTCATCATAGGTATATGAATCGGTTGCATTGAAGCAATCAAAACTTTTTTTGTTGATAGAATTATTCAGGATTTCTAGAATACAAAAAAATAATAATGTGAAATTCCCCCCCCCCGCCCCTCGTTATTACATGCATCATATTCACGAAAAAGGCTGTGCAAAGAAACTAATTAATAGCTCGGTTCTCGGTCCTTATCCTTCGTATATAAGACATCATTTTCTGTCTCGCAAGACGACATTCATATTGGTATGAACCAGCATCAGCAATGGCTTGATTATTTATCACGTGATGAGTGATATAGTTGGCAATTATATCAGGAGGAGCATACCGATTCATTGTTGTGCTCACACCTAACAATGAACAACATTAATGCATTGCAATACTTAAATTCAATAAATCACAAAATGACGACATAAAGAAATAACACACGACTTACGCAACTCAGGGACATGTGAAGTCGCAGATGACGATGCAACATCTTTTTTTCTTTCTAGCTGTATAATGTCGTTTAGTCTTCATTAATAAGAGTTCTATACAGCTCGTTTGAAGATCGATAATGAAGTGATTCTTTTTTTCAACAAAAACCCTACGTCGGTAGGGTTAATAGTAAGATTTATATACGTAAGAATATAATTAAACGACATTATCTTGTTATACAATATCGAATGTAAACTAAATAAGTAAAACTTTGGATAGACTATGAAGTTAGGTAATATCTCTTAACATTTTTCTTCGCAAAATATAAAACTAACATTTTTTCGTAGAGTATAAAACTAATATCTTTCAATAAGGAGTCTAGATCTCTAGGGTTAATAGTAAGATTTCTATACGTAAGGATACCATTAAAACGGAGTTATCTTGTTATAGAATATCAGATATAGACTAAATAAGTAAAGTTTTGGAAAGACTATGAAGTTAGACGATATATCTTAATATTGTTTTCGCAAAATATAAACCTTACATTTTTTCGCAGAGTATAAAGTAACATTATATTTTTCAAAGCATAAAACTAAATCTAAATCTTTACATTATCGAAATATAAATTAAATATATTCGACGTGCATTTTATGTTACTTAGAAAATTCCAATAACCAATAACCTTTAGAGCCTTTTAAAACTCATAATTTAGCAAAATATAAAACTAACATTTTTTCGTAAAGTATAAAATTAATATCTTTCAATAAGGAGTCTACGTCTCTAGGGTTAATAATAAGATTTTTATACGTAAAAATACCATTAAAACGGAGTTATCTTGTTATAGAATATTAGATATAGACTAAATAAGTAAAGTTTTGGAAAGACTATGAAGTTAGACGATATATCTTAACATTTTTCTTCGCAAAATATAAACCTTACATTTTTAGCAGAGTATAAAGTAACATTTTATTTCGCAAAGCATAAACTAAATCTAAACTTTTACATTATCGAAATATAAATTAAATATATTCCACATGCATTTTATGTTACTTAGAAAATTCCATTAACCAATAATCTTTAGAACCTTCCGAAACTCATTATTTAAATCAATTCTCAATTAATTAAAATATAATAATTTTAAGCAGTTATTAAATAATTGGTCTCAAATAATACGGATGATTACCAAAAATCTAGTTTACTCAGAAAGAACTTATCTCAAATCCCGTTAACCAATAAAAGCGTTCCATATGACAAAGCTTGACCCCAATCATTTAAAACTCACGCTGTTGAAATAGAACACGATTTTTTACCACATCAACTTGGACATTAACGCCAACAAACATTGTAAATGTTATTTTTTTTTCCAACACCCACAAAAAAAAAAACTAAACGAGTATTTTACTTAACCGTTTTCTAGGATTCATTTTATTCATGCGACCAAGTTATTACAGTAAAATCTTTATTAATTTATAGAGATATTTTCGATTTGAACTTTTAACGTTCATTAAGAAACAATACAAAAATGTTTTCGAAATTATAAAATTCATTTAGAAAATATCATATCAAATAATTTAAAGATAAAAAAACAATGTTTATAAACTTAAAACAATAATTTAATAATATTTTACTATATTACCTTAGTTATATAGGTGGATACATATGCTTAGATGTATAATTATTAATTTAGCTTATTATTGGGACCATATATTTACATAAGAGTTTCAAAAAATTATTATCTTATTATCTTATCGAATTTTGCTAATTTTTACACTAACCCGACTCAGAACTAGCAAAAATTATTAATTTGTAGTGATTATTAATTTATCGAGTATTACTTTATAGAGGTTATACTGTATGCTTTAAATAAAATAAAAACCTGAAATACCACAAAATAATCAATAAAAGTCCTAAGTATTACATCCAAAAAACTCCGACTCAGAACTAAACGAAACACTATAAGATAGTGTTGGTTAAATATCTCTAATATTTCTTTTTTTTTATTGTAATTTTCATCTGGTTTGTGATATACTCATATATTTCGCATATTTAGCATGATTTGCATCCATATTGCATTCATAATAGTCTAGTTTGCACCATTTATCTCATTTTAGGTCCTAGAACATTTGCATTAGCATTTGCATAGTTCTTTGCTTTTCTGCATCATTATCAGGTTGTTTTGAGTGCATTGGAGCTATGGTGGATGCTGAGACATGATGAGGTTCAAGGGAGAGCTTGGGAACACTTGGAGAAGCTCGGACAAAAGTTTGCTCACTGAGATTGAGGAGGAGTTCGAGCAAGGCAGGTCGATCTAACCAAGATCGACCAGAAGATCGAGGAGCGCAGATCGATTCAACATCTAGATCGAGGTCAAGATCGACCAAGTCCAGTCGTGCGAGTGTACGGACGTGGGGACACATGCTGAAAGGATCGACATGAAGATCGGAGCCAAAGGTTGATCTAGGAGAGATCGGCCACAAGATCGAAGAAGGGGATCGATCGCGGACTTGAATCGACCCGAAGATCGAGCGAATCAAACCGATCTCAGCCCGTGATCCCAAACCTTATTTGGACAGCTCACGTTTTGTCCTTTTGTGAGGGGACCATTTCTCTTTTCATATAAATCGTTTTCAGACCTATTTTTGGGACCATCTTATCTTTTCTTACGTTTTGCCCTTCTTCTTTAAGCTTTCAAGCTGCCATTGTTAGTTCTTTAAGCTTTTCTTAGTTGTAAAACCTTAATCTTTATCTTAATCTGAAGTACTTATCTCTAATCTTCTTCTTTAATCGTTTAAGTATGCTTAACGTGTCTTCCTTTATGTTTTCCATGTTTAGCGAGTAGTAACTTAAGGATTTGAGGCCGAGGGTTTAGGGATGGTTTAAGAGCTTAAATCTTGGGGTTTAACATGCTCTTAACTCTTCTTGGATTGGAGGGATTAACGCCAAAGAGTCTCGATGGAGATCTTTGTGTCCTTAGAGATTTCCTTACCTCATGAGGGTTTAGGAATCTCATAAGCTCAACCAAGAAACTATCTTCTTCTAGCCCACGACGGTAGAGATTAGGAGAATAGTTAAGCCAAGTTAAGATTTGTGTTTTTATGCTCATCAACCATTCTTTTCCACCACATACCATGGGTTTGGAGAGATGGTTTGATGAAGCGATCTTATCCACACACCATTAAAAGATCTCTTTTTGTTTCTTAGGCTTAGAGTTAGCTCATTACATGTGTAGATCTACTTTTGTATAAACCCAAGATCGAGCCTTGAACCTCCCTAAACAAGACCCTTAGCCTCGGATCTCTCTTTTATATTTGATAATCTTGAATCAATCTCTTAGTTTCTAAATTTTCTTGTTTAAGTTGCTAGAATTCCTTTAATCTCTTTAATATTTGCATTTTGAGTTTTTAAATCTTTAAGCTTTGTTTCTTGCCAAGTTTATAATTTTAGAAATTGCCTAGGGTAGTGTTTAATAGCTTAGATTTCATTCACAAGTCTTTTAGTTTGCATAAGTAGTTTTTAAAATTCTATTTCACTACTTAAATCCGAATATGACTTAGATTCATCTTGTTCTTGCATTCTTAGTGTTCTTTCTTCCCAAGTTGGATTGATAACCTCAACTACTACAATGACATGAGTAGGGTTGGGTATTGAAAAAGAGTACCAAAAATACTACTTATCAATTGACACCGTTGCCAAATTGGGATTGTGAAAGCATTAGGATTTGGAACTTGGTCAAGACTAAGTTTTTCTTTTACTTTGGATACTAATCTTTCTACTTGCTTGTTTGTATTTTCAGGTACATGAATTTGAGATCTAGAGGAGACAACAATCGACTAGAGCCTTTAGACAACATTCATCTCCTTGGAAGTGCACGTTTGAGAAGAGAAAGAGAGCACGCCGTTGAAGACGAGTTTGTACAAGACGGTATGGCTGATCAAGCAAACAAAATTCAAGCTAGGGAGAGAGGTTTAAAAGTGGGCTCAATATCCAAGATTGCAAACAATAATGATCAACTCAATATCCTAGTTCTTAATTCTAAGATGCATGTGAATCTATCCTACTCCAAAAGAGTTAGCCATGCCCATCTCAACATTCAAGTGCACTAAGAATTTAAACTAAACATGTCTCCCTATCGAGCCAACTCTTTAACATTCTGAAACAAGCGTTTTTACACTTGCAAGCAATTCCTCAATTGCTCATATCATTGCAATATATTGAGGTATCAATCCATCTTGGGAGATGATGCAATAAGAATGCAAAGTTAAGTCTAAGCTAAGCTAAAATGATAAAAGCAAGTCACAAACAAGTATTGAAAGCTAAACACAAACTAAAAGAGGTACTACTAGAGCAATACTATGAAACTAAGCCTTAATCACTACTAATCAAGATACTAAGCAAGGATTACTACTAAGCAAGATTATCAATTGACTAAATCGAAACCTAGGGATGGAATCATTGATTTGGGAAACTAAATGGATAACCTTGAAATCATTTAAGCAACTAATCAAGCTAACTCTATACCTAGAACACTTAATTTAGATTAGACCATGATGTGTGGCTCAAATCCCTTTGTCAATCATCCTAATGAACTAATGATGTTTTAGCATTAAGATAATCAACAAGCATTAATAACAAGTCTAAATGGTATGATAAACACTCTAGACATCTAATGTCTTAGGCTAGAAATGTAAATCTCTTATTAAGTTGGTTCAAGCATTTCATCAAACACTTGGTGGGTGAATGAAATGCATATGATCAAAAATAGCAAAGATTAGCTATTTGGCATTAGGAATCACTTAATAAGAAGAGAAAATGAAAGAATCTATCATAGATTGCAAGATTAATCCATTAGAAAACCCTAAATCTAACCCATCCCCAAGTTTCTAAGGAACTACTCACTAACCATACTTAAACCCATCAAATCAAAGATTAGAGAAAGGTTAAACATGATTAGAGAAAGATAAAACAAGAAATCTAAGAAAGATAATGCATTAAACTCAAAAGATTCAAGCTTAAACAAAGTATTTGCCCAAGGTGGCTAAAAGTTTAAGCTAAGAACAAGAGAATAAAAGTTGGGATAAAAAATTAGGTCTAAAGAGTATTTATAGGAGGGACCCAAAGGGTAGACAAAGAAGATTCGTCTGGGAGAATTTCGACGAGGTTCGTCGAACATACTCGTCGAAACTTCACCCTGGAGGAAAGTTTCGACGAAGCTTCGTCGAACAGAGTCGTCGAACGGGTCTTCAAGCGTCGATCATCTTCACGCGTCTGGATAAGTTTCGACGAGGTTCACCGAAACTACTCGTCGAAACTTCACCCTGGAGGAAAGTTTCGGCCAGCTACGTCGAAACTTCTGGTCGAAACATCGTCCTGGAGAGAAGTTTCGGTCAGCTACGTCGAAACTTCTGGTCGAAACTTCTTCAGGATTCTTCTTCTCCATCTTTTTGGCAACTTCTTGCTCTTCAAAGTGATGTGCCATTCCTCTCCAACTCCATTGTTGCCTCCACAGCATCCATGTTACCTGATCAAGACTCCAAATGCACCAAAACATGCAAGGACTATGCAAAGACACTCTAGGACTCTAAATGATACAATGCAACACAATGATGCTATATTAGACCCCTAAATGATGAGAAACTTATACTAAATGGATGCTAAAATGATGCAAAATATAGACATATCAACTCCCCCAAACTTGCTTTTTGCTTGTCCCCAAGCAAATGAAACACAAGCTAAGGAGAGAGGTTTGAAGGTGGGGACTCAAATCCAAAGGTGTCAAGCAAATGAATCAATTCAATGGTCCTAGTTAGCAGTTCTAGGATGCCTTTTATGCAAATTTCTACTCCAAAAGGTCTAGCCATACCCATACTCATTCAAGTGAACCCAAGCCTCAACCTACACAAGCATTCATTTTCACCAACCCTTTAACATTTATTAAGTGGTAACCATGGATCATGAATCATACAATGCTAGAAAACTTGTTTGGTTTTTGGGTAAGGTTTTGAGATGATAATGATCTCAACTTCAGGGGGTTCCAATGCAAGGGATCTCTCAATGAACAAGTGAACTTTGGCAAAATGCTAAGAGTAAAAAGCAACCTATGCATACAAGGACAAACTTCCATCTACCCTTTGTAACACAAATTCTTTCACTCTCATTCTCTTTTTAGCTCACTCACCAAGCCCAACCTAAGTTACCCATTGCGAGGCAATTCGCCAAACCCAATAGAAACTCAAACACCTTCTTCTTTTCCTTTTCTCTTTTAAGCACTTAGGGGGACATCTTCTACAACCACAAGTGTTGGCACACTTTTACTTCAAGCTCTTTCTCTTTTCATTCACAAATTGCTATCCTCTTTCTTATAACATCCTAGCCATATTTTTTTCTTTTTCTTGGCTCTTTTACTTTTCACTTCTAGAGGATTTTTTTTTTTCTTTTCTTAACACTTAGAGCACTATACAAAGCCAACACTTGTTCCAAATATTTTCGTTTTCCCCTTTTCACCATCTCAACTTCGCCAAATCACTTGCTCCATATTCAAATACCAAACCAAAATTCCCACCCAAGAATCTTATCCTATCATCTAGCTCATTGTTCTCGAGCTAGCTACATGGAAGCCTATCCTTGTCGCTCTAAACTCAACACTTTTTGCTAAGTTCACAAGATGAAAAAGGCCTAATGCACTCAATAAGGAAGAGGTTTCAAAGGAAGCTTAGTTTGGGAATTCGTTTTCAACCGCTCTAAAGATGAGAGTCGGCTATTTGGGTTAACAAGAGTGGTAAAAGGAAAGAAGATAACCCAAATATGTATATGGTATCCACAAGTTCTCTAGCAATGCATAACCATGATAATTACTTATTCAAATTAGGTTCAAGTTCAAGAGAGTTGGTTTCTATTCAAAGCTTGCTTCAATTAAAACTTGAATATCAAATGGTGAGGTCCAAGTAGGGTTCAACTTTAACTTTCAAAATTTGCACACAAAGCATCAAACAACTATTAACTAGGGCCTTGAACTAATTCATGAGTTTAACACCTTACAAGGAAAAATCATCATTGTCCCCTATGCATGAATGCAATCCTATATGAAAGCTAGACTCAATCCTACTTATATAACAAATGCAAATGCAACTACATGCTATTTTTTTTTTGAAATTTTCGAAATTTTTCCAATTTTTTTGGTTTTTTCTATGCCATAGATGTATGCATGAGACTCAAGAATGCATGAGAAAGAAAAATAAGATCACAAAACACAAGATCAAATACACCATACTCCCCCAAACTTAAATTACACAGTCTCTTGTGTAATCCAAGCTTGGAGAAGATTTCAATATGCAAAAATAAAAGACTTAATGGTATTTACAATGAGTGAAGTGGTACCTTGATCAAAATTGCATGGAGGAGGATGAGTAAGAGTCCATGGAGTAGGATGGATTGCTGGATTGAGGAGTGGGAGATCGCATGACTCTCTTCTCACGCCTTCTAGTCTCATAGGAAGAGGGGCGTGGCTCATCTTCATGGCTTGGTGCGCTTGGAGTCCCTTGGAAGGAGTGGCGTCTTCCCGCCATAGTGCTATCCACTTCATCATCCTCTTGCTGCATCGCCTCATCATCCTCTTGTTGCATCTCTCCATGCCTTTGGGAAGAAGTTCCCCCAACCTTAGCCTTTAGCTCCTTGATTTGCCCTTTTAAGCCCTTCACCGTTTTCACAAGCTTCCTTATGGTTTTGTCTTGCCATTTGTTCCATCTTTGGAGAAGCTTGATGTGTTGGTGAGCTTGTCTAGAAGTCTCTCCTTGGTTGGTTGTTTCATAAGGTACAAAGTTGTACCTATCACTGCCATAGACCGAGGGAGCTTGGTAAGGCTGGTGGGAAGTGTCCCATGAGCTCATAGGGAGTGTCATTATGTCATCAAGCTCTTCGTCGGATGGAGTGAAGGTAGCGTTTGACCTCTCCCTTAGGCTAGTGAGGTGAATGCAAGGCAATCGGATTGTAGCCTCCTTGAGCTTCTCCACATTGAACTTGTACCGGTAGCCATTTCCTTCCTTAACCAAGAAATGACCCTTAAGGAGGTAGGAGGAGTCTATAAACTCTCTCTCGGCTGATGGCTCGCCTAAAGTGATGCCCACTTCCTCAAGGATCGGTGTAATCATACCTCCAATGGCTATTGGGATTGAGCGGTCCTTCTTGCTAAATGCCCGAGCATGGTAAGTCGCTGCATGAGCCAACCAAAGATGTACCATACCATTCCCCGTGGTATCCCCATTAATTAGGATGTTGTCATGACAGTAGCGGATGATGTCCTTAAGCCCTTTAGCAAGCATCTCCCATTCTTCAGCAGTCACAACCACGGTTTCCTTCTTGGCAAAGAAGGTGTTAGCTAACACCTTGTGAGCATAGCGAATGGAGGGATGACGGATCATTCTGTTCCTCACTCTCCCGGCCTTGAAATCCCCATGGGCAACAAACTTCCATAGCTTTTCCAACTCGCTCTTCCTAACATTCAAGCGGGATCCCGGACCGGTACCCTCATCAAACCCAAGTACTTCGCTTAGCTTCTTGAAACCCATCTTGTAGGACTTGTTGCGAACCCGGAACTTGATGAAACCGAAACCATCCCTTAATTTATCAATCCCAGCCGAGCTTGAAGTTTCCACCACCAAAGTAGAGAGGAATTGGCAAGTCTCCTCTTGGTAACTCGGGTGTGAGTTGTTGAACCACCTTGCGCATCCCATGTTCCGAAAGATCCTTGCTACATCATCCAAGAGACCTAGCTCTTCTAGCAGTTCATGATCCGGGTACTTAGTTCCCCTAAAAGGTCTCTCCATAAGGGCCTTGTATACCTCCGGGGGTGTTGGAGGAGTGGCCGCGGCTTTCTCAGCTTTCCTTGCTCTTGCTTTCTCCCTACTAATGTCCCTCTTTTGGGACAACTTCCTTATGACCGGTGGACTCTCCTCGGGATCCTTTTCTTCTACTTCCACGGGCCTCTTGCCTTGTCTCTTGCTAGCCTCACTCCTTGTTCTCCCCATTAGTACCTATACAAGCAAAATCTTGGAGAAGAGTGAGTATGTGATGAATTTTGAATTTTGAAAACCACAATCATGTAATTATAAAATTCCATGGGGATTTTCAAAAGGTAAAACACAATGGCAATTAAATTAGAGCAAGAGATAATCCCATTTGAAAATTCTCTCTTAGCATCCAAAGGTTTTTAACAAGAAATTATTCAAATTAAGTAACCTCTAAGTGATTATGAATTAAAATTCAAGAGGTTTCTAGCTTAATTACCTATATAACATGGGAAAGCAAGCTCAAAGAAACCAAATTCCAAAATTTTGAACATCAATTAGGCTAAAACATGAATTTTCGCAACTCTTCAAAATCCTAAAATAAAAATGTCCAAAAATCGAAATTTTCCCATGTTATTCCTTGAAAAACTTCAGCAATCATCACCCATAACAATAATCAATTATGCCCAACTCAATCAATTCATTCAAAGTCCTTCTAACAACCCTAAATTCAAATTCTTTCTCAAAGAGAAAGCAAAAAGGGTAAGAGAAAGGATGAGAAGACAAACCTCGGTTCCACGCAAAGAGGTGGTCGAAATTCACTAAAGAATCAAGATTGATCAACAATTTCGGAAATAATGCACTTGGAATCAAAGAATTTGATGAAGAATTGAGAGAGAAAAGAGAAAAAACAAGTTCTTATCCTTAAGTTATGAGAAAAATTGTGGTGGATGAGAGTTGTGGGGAAGAAAGAGGTCTTAATCCTCTAAAATCGGTTCAATATAAGTGGGAGAGGTCAACATTAAACCGGTCAAAGGAAGAAAGAAAAGTCAAGCAAACCTGATCTTTAGGAGAATTTCGACGAGGCTGGTCGAAATTCTTGGTCGAAATTTCCCCCTGGAGGAAAATTTCGACGAGTATGGTCGAAATGGTTGGTCGAAATTTCCCCCTGGAGGAAAATTTCGGTGACCCTTCATCGAAACTCTTGCCCGAAACTTCTTCCTGGAATAGATTTTCGGTGACCCTTCATCGAAATGGTTGGTCGAAATTTTCCCCCTGGAGGAAAATTTCGACGACCTTGGTCGAAACTGGTCACCGAAACTTCCTTAAAAATTTCCTCCACACCCTTTTTTCAAGTCTAAGTCCTCCATACTCAACCTAAAACTTCCAAAAACTCATAGAAACAAAATCATAGTACTAAATCAAGAATATATACAAAGATAACCATGGGAATGCCTCCCAAGTGCGCTTGTTTAACGTCATTAGCTCGACTTTTCAAACCTTTTTAGGCTAGAGGGGAGTCTTGAAGAGGAATTGAGCTTGCCTCTTCCTTTGACTCATGCACCAAGAATGGCTTGACCCTATGACCGTTGACTGTGAAGTCCTCACCATTCTTTCCTATCAAGGTGATGGCTCCATATGGTAACACTTCTTTGATCTCAAAAGGGCCTCCCCACCTTGACTTTAGCTTACCCGGGAAAAACTTCAATCTTGAATTGTAAAGAAGGACTTTGTCACCAACACTTAGCTCCTTCCTTACAATCCTCTTGTCATGAAAAGCATTGGTCCTCTCCTTGTAGATTTTTGAGCTTTCATAAGACTCAAGCCTAATCTCCTCAAGTTCTTGGAGTTGGACTAACCTCTTTTCTTGGGCAGTTTTTATGTTGTAGTTGAGAAGCTTCACAGCCCATAAAGCCTTGTGCTCAATCTCCACAGGTAGATGACAAGCTTTTCCATACACAAGGTTGAAAGGAGACCTTCCAATTGGTGTCTTGAAAGCTGTCCTATAGGCCCACAAAGCATCATCAAGCTTGATTGACCAATCTTTTCTTGTTATACCCACAATTTTCTCCAAAATAGCCTTAATCTCACGGTTTGAGACTTCCACTTGACCACTAGTTTGAGGGTGGTAAGGAGTGGCTACCTTATGCTTAACACCATGCTTGTTCAATAACCCTTCAAAGACCTTGTTGATGAAATGGCTTCCCCCATCACTAATCACAACCTTTGGAACACCAAACCTTGGGAAGATTATGCTCTTGAACATCTTAAGCACGACCTTGGAGTCATTAGTAGGACTTGCTATGGCTTCAACCCACTTTGACACATAATCAACAGCCACTAGGATGTATTGGTTACCAAAAGAAGAGGGGAAAGGTCCCATAAAGTCTATACCCCAAACATCAAACAATTCTACTTCCAAGATAGGGTTTTGGGGCATCTCATCTCTTTTGCTAATGTTCCCCTTCCTTTGACAAGGCTCACATCTCTTGATATACTCATGAGTGTCCTTGAACAATGTAGGCCACCAAAACCCACTTTGAAGCACCTTTGTAGCTGT
>JAHZTW010000001.1:391537964-391553904 GCA_020283515.1 Alliaria petiolata
TATGAATGCAATATGAATGCAATTATGTCCTAAATGCAAGCTAAATGTATGAAATATATGAGTATATCAACTCCCCCAAACTTGCCTTTTGCTTGCCCTCAAGCAAACAAAATTCAAGCTAGGGAGAGAGGTTTAAAAGTGGGAGCTCAATATCCAAGATTGCAAACAATAATGACGAACTCAATATCCTAGTTCTTAATTCTAAGATGCATGTGAATCTATCCTACTCCAAAAGAGTTAGCCATGCCCATCTCAACATTCAAGTGCACTAAGAGTTCAATCTAAACAAGCCTCCCTATCAAGCCAACTCTTTAACATTCATTAAGTGTGAAACCGTGAATCATGACATTGCAAGGTAAGTAAATTCATTTGGCTAAGGGACTGGGTTTTGAGATAAAAGTGATCTCAATTCATCCGGTTTTGCTTTTAAGTAAGGGTAACACTCAAAAAGATTGAACTATATGCATAATGCTAAAGGTAAGAAACAAATAATGCATACAAAAATAGACTTTCATCTACCCGAAATGCTAACAATTATCCTATACCCCTCTCATTCATTTTTTAGCTCACTCAACCCTCTAGAATCTACCCTTTCTCTCAAGGTTCTTTTGTGCCTCGCTAACCTTTTGAATTTCAAACCCACTTCATCTTTTAAAGCTCTAAGGGGAACTTCTTCAACCTATCATTCTCGGCGAATGGAGTAGTCTTAACTTATTAACTTAGCTCTTCTTCTTATCTCTAGGTGGCCTTTTTTCTTTTCTAATTTGGCCCTTTTCGGCTCTTTTGATTCTCTTTTCTTTATCTTAAGACCACCTAGCATTTTTAACTTTGAGCTATTCCCTTTTTTGATCACAAGACTCTCCATTTCAAACCAAGTTTCCCCTTATTTTCACCAAGCCCTTACTCATCGCCTCTTTCTTTCCAAACTTTCCACAAAACATCAAGTGGTACCACGCCCAACAAACCCCCAAATCCTAAAGCTAGCCCCAAAATGCAAGGCTAGAATCTACATGAAAGCCTAGACTTGTCATTTCAAACCTAACACTTTATGCTAAGTTCAATTGAAATAAAGGCCTCACAAGTAATCACACAAGAACATTTGGCTTCAAAGGAGGTTGGTTAAGGTAGGGGTACTACTTGAGCTAGCAAAAGGGTGGAAAAGTGGATAAGAAAGCTCAAGTATTTTAAATCCATGAATTTACTTTCAATGCAAGTATGATAATTAAATGTCAAAATTCGGTTTAAGCGAGTAGAGTTGGCTATCAATTTCAAGACCTATTTCGACTAAAAACTAGTGACAAATGAGGTGGTCCAAGCATGGTTCTTCCTTACTTTCAAATCTATTCACAAGCATCAAAGAACTACTAACTAGGGTATTGAATTGATCACAAAAGTTAACACTCTACATGGATAGGCTCATCATTGCTCCCTATGCATATGAATGCAATCCTAAATGATAAAAATTCTAGACTCAATCCTACAATATTCTACAATGTAAATGCAAGCTACATGATTTTTTTTGAAAATTTTGAAAATTTTTCTGATTTTTTGTATTTTTCTATGCACTTAGATGGATGCATGAAGACTCAAAGATGCAAACACAAAATAAGATCCAAATAAAACCATGTCAAAGCACACATTCTCCCCCAAACTTGAATGACAACGTCTCGGTATCACCCAAGTTCAAGAGGAGACCAAAATCCAAATAACAAAAATTAAAAATGCATGGTATATACAAGGGTTGATGTTTTGGTACCTCAATTCTGCGAGGAGGAGGAGGAGGTTGGTGAGGATGAGTCTATGGAGATTGGAATCGTAGCCGTGCTTCCAAATGCCAAGTAGCATGCCTCATTCGGTGGTAAGAACTCGAGTCCTTCGAGGCAGTCTATTAATACACCGTTTGGACTTAGGAGGATGTAGGCCTTCCCCTCATTTTGCTTATTCCTGAAGTAGTAAGCAAATGTGTTGGGGGCAGGTGGGGGTCCGAAGAACTCCAATGCAAGCATGTTGTTGTGGTCCATATAGGTTCTCTCCGCGCATGCTTGAAAGAGTGTTAGGTCTACTCCCGCCTTCTCAAAGAGAGGAGTTAGAAATCCTCCTATGGAGATGGGGCATGAGGTTGCTCTTTGGATCAACTTCTTGTACTTGACCAACGAGGCAGCTAGGATGCATCCGTAGTTTACATCCTCGACGAAGTTGTCATCCACGGGGTCTTCCTCATTAACCGCGAGCCACCCCTTGTCACACAAAATTTCTTTCAAGCCTTGGTGGAGAAAGCTTAGCTCGCTATTCTCCACAGTTGAGTCTGAGGTCTTCCCCGAGATGGTGTTGGCAAGGAGCTTCAGTATGTACCGCAGCAAGGGATTCCTAACCCTTTCAATCTTGGACTTGTTGCTCTTGAAGGTGCCTTCACCAATCAAGCTCCACAGCGTGCTTGCCGACTCAAACTGGGGGAACTCGACTAAAGGAGCCTCGGCATTGAACTGGTCCGCGTCACATATGTCCTCGGTGGTCAGGTCAAAAATGTTTCACCGGACCTTGAATGTAATGCGCCCCATTGATGGTGTTGGCGAGCTTAGATCGTCGTAGGCGAATTCCATCGTGGATAGGAAGTGTAATGTCACCTCCGGGTAGGTGGGACAATCCATAGCCGCCAAGAAGCCAAGCTCCATGTCCCCGAGCAGCTTATCAAAAGAGTCAAGCAATCCGATCTCTTGCAAGAAGGGTCGGCTTGCGAACCTTGTAGGCTCAACGCTCCTATTCGCGAGTCTCATGCAATTTCTTCTCTCCTCCTCAGTCCACACCAACAGTCCTGCTTGTGGTGAATATCCAAACCTCCTTAACGCCATTGTTCCTGAGATGCAAAAGCTCGGAAAAAGAATGAGGAGATAGCGATTTGCTAGAGGATCAAGGCAAACAAAGGGGGTTAAGCTTCTAAA
Source organism: Alliaria petiolata (assembly GCA_020283515.1). Classification (NCBI taxonomy): domain Eukaryota; kingdom Viridiplantae; phylum Streptophyta; class Magnoliopsida; order Brassicales; family Brassicaceae; genus Alliaria; species Alliaria petiolata. Next base: position 391,540,904 of record JAHZTW010000001.1, read on the forward strand.
CCCTATGCAATAATTCCAAAATTTTTGGGATTAAATTAGAAGACATCTTTAAATCTAGGGGAGGCTTTGTTCTAGACATGAAATTTTTTTCTGATTTTTCCCCTAAACTTAGATATTTCTAAAAAATTAAAACACAANTTCTCTCCGCGCATGCTTGAAAGAGTGTTAGGTCTACTCCCGCCTTCTCAAAGAGAGGAGTTAGAAATCCTCCTATGGAGATGGGGCATGAGGTTGCTCTTTGGATCAACTTCTTGTACTTGACCAACGAGGCAGCTAGGATGCATCCGTAGTTTACATCCTCGACGAAGTTGTCATCCACGGGGTCTTCCTCATTAACCGCGAGCCACCCCTTGTCACACAAAATTTCTTTCAAGCCTTGGTGGAGAAAGCTTAGCTCGCTATTCTCCACAGTTGAGTCTGAGGTCTTCCCCGAGATGGTGTTGGCAAGGAGCTTCAGTATGTACCGCAGCAAGGGATTCCTAACCCTTTCAATCTTGGACTTGTTGCTCTTGAAGGTGCCTTCACCAATCAAGCTCCACAGCGTGCTTGCCGACTCAAACTGGGGGAACTCGACTAAAGGAGCCTCGGCATTGAACTGGTCCGCGTCACATATGTCCTCGGTGGTCAGGTCAAAAATGTTTCACCGGACCTTGAATGTAATGCGCCCCATTGATGGTGTTGGCGAGCTTAGATCGTCGTAGGCGAATTCCATCGTGGATAGGAAGTGTAATGTCACCTCCGGGTAGGTGGGACAATCCATAGCCGCCAAGAAGCCAAGCTCCATGTCCCCGAGCAGCTTATCAAAAGAGTCAAGCAATCCGATCTCTTGCAAGAAGGGTCGGCTTGCGAACCTTGTAGGCTCAACGCTCCTATTCGCGAGTCTCATGCAATTTCTTCTCTCCTCCTCAGTCCACACCAACAGTCCTGCTTGTGGTGAATATCCAAACCTCCTTAACGCCATTGTTCCTGAGATGCAAAAGCTCGGAAAAAGAATGAGGAGATAGCGATTTGCTAGAGGATCAAGGCAAACAAAGGGGGTTAAGCTTCTAAACCCTATGCAATAATTCCAAAATTTTTGGGATTAAATTAGAAGACATCTTTAAATCTAGGGGAGGCTTTGTTCTAGACATGAAATTTTTTTCTGATTTTTCCCCTAAACTTAGATATTTCTAAAAAATTAAAACACAATCCCCAAATCCTACCTCCACAATCCTATTAACTAGGAATTTCAATAAGATTTTAATGCAATATGGAAGTACTTTATGAAAACTTGATGCAAGGAGAAAGAAAATGAAAGAAATTCTTCTGCCAAGACCAAATTTCGCACTCTCTATCTTTTAATGGGAAAAGGTTTTTCAAAGCACAAATAAAAATGGTGTGGAGGCAAGGTTTTATAAAGAGGAAAGAATTTTGGAGTTATGCATGCAAGAGTTCTCATGAATTGTGGTCAAAGCTCAACCACCAAGGTCAAAGGTGTCAGCTTTGACCAGAATTCAAATTCAAAATGGGAGGGAAGGAGAAAAAGAAGGAAATTTGAAAACTTACCTCGGCATGAGATCGAGTCATTTTGGTCGATCTTGACCTCGATCTCATGCCCATTTTATCCGGGATCGCATGCTGTACTCGATCTTTGGATCGATCTGATTTAAATCGACTCGCAGAACGAGTATCCTCCTCGTTCCAGGATCCTTCGTGGTTTGGGACATACGTCCTGGATCGAGCTCCCAGGTCGATCATGAGGTCGTTTTGGAGAAGATCGAGTGAGCTGATCGACCGTCTCATCGATCTCTGTATAGAGATCGAGAAATCTGATCGATCTTGCCATAGATCTTAGTTTGAAGATCGAGTGAATCCAGTCGATCCACACCCCGTTTCATTTTTTAGTTAAACACATGGGTGGGTCCTCCTCTCGAAATCGACTGGCTTACTCGATCGTCACCTCGATCTCGTCTAGATCAAGTGACTTTACTCGATCTACTAGCTCGATCTAGTAAAGATCGAGTCAATCTGGTCGATCTACCACTCGATCTTCTTCCTCTGCTTCACCTTTCTTAACCTTGTAAGGTCCAAGATCATTATATCTGGTTCCCATCTCCTCTTTCCTATCATCATAAACATAAAAGCATAAAATAGAAAAAGAATATATCCAAAGATAGTCATGGGATTGCCTCCGAAGTGCGCTTTTGTTTAACGTCGTTTAGCTCGACTTTTCTTACTCCCTTTAGTGCTGAGCCGGGACGGTTGGAGTGGAAAGTGATTCGGTGGAGCTTATCCTGGCTGGGTCTTCACGGTGTAGATCGTGTTCATCATCTCCATTACCTTACCCTTCTCCCTCTCGATCAATCCCGGGGGGAGTAGAAATCTCGCATTTGCAAACGGTTTTGCAGCCCCCTTTCTCTTGACCTTGCAGAGTATGGAGTCATCCTTGATCTCCAATGGATGCAAACTCAGGATGCTCTCAGATTGGGTGCGGCCATAGTTGGGTGCCTTCTTATCGGTCTCGAAGAGAACTTTGAGAACGTTCTCTTTCCTTTTTCTTTCCCTTGGTGCTATCTTCGGGTGACTTTCTTCTTCTTTACAACTGAACAGGACCAGCAAAGCCTCTCCATAAGGTTCCTCTTCAGCCTTTATTCCTTCTTCAAAGTGAGCAATTTTTCTTGTTGAAACCGAGAAGCAAGAACTTTTTCGTTCTCCCACATCCTTGCCGATCAAGGTAACAGTTTGCTCTTTCCTCTTCACTGAATTGGTTCCCGCGTGGTCTTCCTTCTCATCATGACCTCTTTTGTTGACAAGGGCATCTTCCTCCTCGCTTGGATTTGGCTCATCCGTGACGCCTACTTGAAAAATTTGACCGTTGATCGTTGGCTTTCTCGCGCCATCCCTGATGGTAAATTTGAACTTTGCACCCTTGCCCAAGTGTAGAGAGATCTTTCCGTGCTTCACGTCGATGATGGCTCCAGCAGTAGCCAAGAATGGCCTCCCCAATACAAGAGGATTTTCGTCCTCCTCGTCCATCTCCAAGACAAAAAAGTCAGTAGGAATGATGACATTATTAATCTTCAAAGGGAGGTCTTCGAGCACCCCTTGTGGCAGCCGAATGCTCCTATCAGCTAGGACTAGGGATATGTGGCTATCCTTAAAATCAGTGAGACCCAGCTTCTTCGCAATGGAGTATGGCTGTCCTCAAACATCAAATCACAAATCAGGTTAATACTCGCCCCCAAATCACAAAGGCTGTCCTCAAACATCAAATCCTCTATAGCGCACGACAGTGTAAAGGAGCCGTGGTCACCGAGCTTATTCGGTGCTATCTTTCTGTGACTAATGGCATTGCATTCTTGACTCAATACCATGTCTTCTTCACCCTCTTTGACTCTCTTGGCAAGTGTATCCTTCAAGAACTTCGCATACCTTGGCACCATAGCTAAACAATCGAGCAACGACAGTTTTAGCTCAACGTTCCTCAAGTGCTTCTCGAACAAAGCCCTATGCTTCTCAACCAGCTGCTTCTTGAAACGTCCAGGGAAGGGGAGCTTTGGTTTGTAGGGTGGAGGAATGAAAGCTTCTTTCTCTTTGCTAGCTTCCTCCACTTTCTTCTCCAAAACCGCTTCCTTGCCTTTCTTTGGCCTTGCAATGTAGACATTGTCAAATGTGATCTCTTGATCATTTGAGAGATTACTCTCCCCCTCTTGAACCTCAATGTCCTCATTGACCTTAACCGTAGACCGTGGTGCAACCTCCTTTCCACTCCTAAGTGTGATCACATTCGCATATTCCTTAGGGTTTGTCTCACACTTGCCGGGTAAGCTAGCTTGGTTGCTTGAACTTGCCTTTCTCTATCTGACGAATCTTGTTGTTGATGTTTGTAATTTGTGTATACCTCAGTGAGATAAGAGTCCATCTGATTGTTCAGCTCAACAAATTTCTGGTTGTGAGATGCTTGCCCTTGAAGCAATTGTTGCAACATAGCTTGTACCGGGTCTTGAGCTTGTACTTGTTGTTGTTGTGGCCCGAAACCAGGAGGATAAGTCTTGTTCCCTCGCTGTTGTTGGCCTTGATAGTTGCCTTGTATTTGACCTTGGTAGCCTTGGTTTTGCACAAAACCACCTTTGTTGTAAGGAACAAAAGGTTTTCCTTGGTTGCCTTGTTGTGGTGGGTACACTTGGTCTTTTGGATTCTCCACATTGGTACTTCGGTAAGATAAATTGTTGTTGCCTTGGCCTTGGTACCTTGGAACATAGCCTTGTTGCTTTGTATAGTCTTGGCCATTAACCCAATTGGCTTCCTCAAACTCTTCTTCATTTCCTTCTTGAAACAAATCTGAAGCTTCACCAACAAAGTGGACTTGTTTTTGGCTAGCAAGCATCATCTTGTCGATTTTCTCATGGAGTGACTTCAGCTCTTTCTTGTGTGACTCTAGCTCGTTACCTCTTGGTGCTCGGTCATAATCCTCAGAGTAGTTTCCATCACTCAAGGCCAAGTTTTTGATCAACTCCATACCCGCTTGGACTTCTTATTGATAGACTCATAATTTAGCATATTTTAGCATCCATATTAGATAGTTTTGCATGTACTTTTGCCTTCATTTAGCTACTTTTAGTCCCATTTGCATACATATTAGAGTTTAGTGAGTGTTAACTTAGGTTGTTGCATATTTGTACATATTAAGTCCTTATTAGGTGTTTTGGAGGCTTGGAGGACCATATGGAGTTTCATGGATAGCCAAGAGGAGCAAGAGAAGCAGCCAAATGAGAAGCAGAAGTCTTTTTAGAAGCATATCGAGCATTTGGAGGTGCGAAATTTATGGATCCGGACGAAGGCCTTGCACTTAGATTCAGACTCCGAAGCCTTCTTAAGAGTTGTAGAGGATCCATTGAGCTTTCCAACGGAGTGGGAATCAAGTCATTCGGACCCGTGGTTAGAAAGTTACATCGATTTTAGTTCGGTTCGACGACACGGATCGACGAACAGCTCGAACCACTTCTCCAGGGGTTCGGTTCGACGACACGGATCGACGAGCAGCTCAAACCACAGCACCAGGGGTTCAGTTCGACGACTTGATTCGACGAGCTCGTCGATCCAAACCAAGAAGACTTTTTCCGGGTACAAATCGGATCAGACGAAGACTTTCCGTTCCGATTCAGCCTTCGAGCTCTTCATGAAAGTTGTAGGTAATTGAATCATCTTTCATTTGGAGGTAGTTTCATGTCATTATGAGCTGTGGTTAGGGAGATATGGCGATTTCCGCAAGACTGCTACCCCGGGTCAAAACCCGGTTTGTTCCGGGTTGACCCGGGTTGACCCGGTTTGACCCGGTTTGACCCGGTTTGACCTCATTCCCTATAAATACTTAAAAACCTAATTTTTATGTATCTTCTCTTGTGCTTAAACACAAAAATCGACCCTTTGTGGTTTTGGAGGAGATTTGGAAGATTTCTTTTAAGTTTAATGGAATTTGATTCTTGTTTCTTCTAATCTTTCTTTTTCTATTCATCTAATCATGTAATTACTAACACTTCTTGCATGAGATTTGTTAGATTAGCTATGATTAGTGAGTAGTCTTTTAGGAACTTGGGGATGGGTTAGATTTAGAGTTTTCTAATGGTTCAATCTTGCAATCTATGTTAGATTCTTTCATCTCTCTTCTTATTAAAGTGTTCTCAATGCCAAATAACTAATCTTTTGCTATTTAGGATCACAAGCATTTCACACACCCACCAAGTGTTTGATGAAATGCTTGAACCACTTTTCTAAGAGATTTACAGTCCTAGCCTAAGATATTAGTTGCCTAGGGTGTTTATCATGTCATTTAGACTTATGCTTATTGTTTGCTAATCATTTTAATGCTAACACATCATTAGTTCATTAAGATGATTAGGAAAGGAATTAATACCACACATCATGGATTAGTCTTTATTAGTGATCTAGGCATAGAGATAACTTGTTTAGTTGCTTAATTGATTGCAAGGTTGGCTACTTGAATGTCCAAATCAATGATTCCATCCCTAGGTTTCGTTTTTAGTCAATTAGTAATCTTGATTAGTAGTGAATTGCTTAATTAGCACTTAATTAGTGATAACTAAGGTTTTAAATCATAAAATTAGTCTTGTAGTATCTCCTTTAGCTAGTAGCTTGCTTTCATTAGTTCCTTGTCACCTAAATTTTGAATTTGGCTTAGATTAAATAGTTTCATGTATTCCTAGTGTTGTTAATCTTAACCCCTATGGATTGACATCTCAAATACTACAATGACATGAGTAGTAGAGATTAATTGAAAGAGAAAAAATCCTACTATCACTTATCCAAGAAATTTCCCTTTGCTTGCTGTGTCAAGTAACAAGCGAATCTTTGGCAATGCTCCACAGTATATTGTGCTCAAGAGAGTCTCCTCAGTGAAGCCGTGGTGAGGACATTGAATGGTATAGTCCTTGAACCACTCCATTGCTTCACTAAAGGTCTCATTGTGCATTTGTGTAAAACCGCTTATCTCACTCCTTAGGCGAGCTGTGCTTGTGCTTGAGAAGAACTTGGACAAGAAAGCTTTCTTGCAATCAGCCCAAGACGTGATGGTGCCCTGAGGAAGAGTCTTCTCCCAATGCCGAGCCTTGTCCCCAAGAGAGAAAGGGAAAAGCCTCAGCTTGAAGCTATCCTCCGATATACCGTTGATCTTGATCATACCACATACTTGCTCGAAGTTGTCAAGATGCTCCAAAGGGTCCTCCATTGCCAGCCCGTGGAACTTGCTGTTTTGCACCATTGAGACAAAGTCTGCCTTGATCTCAAAGTTGTTGTTTTGGACCGGTGGAGGAGTGATGCCAAAACGGTTGTGATGAGTGTTTGGAGCATCACCCGCTCCAATGATCCGTGGTGCCCTTGGTGCATGGTTGAAGTTTCCATTACCCCTTCCAGCAGCATTGTGAGGTGGTGCCTCACCCTAGTCGTGGTCAGCCATGACCTCTTGTTCAGCCTCTTGAACAAACTCTTGCACAAACGCTTGTGCTTGTTCTCTTTCTCTTCTATGTCTCGCACTTCCAAGTTGATGAATGTTGTCTAGATAGTGAATCAAGTTGTTATCACCACTAGACCTCAAGTTCATTGATAACACTCATATTTTACTCCTAAAACCTATTATTTCAAGATCATTTATAAGTGTTTTAACCCGGTTTTCAACGGATTTAAAGTGATTTCCACGTTTCCTAGTCTTAAGAGTCATTTCAGGAAAATTGGACAAAAAGACACATTTTGAAGCAAAAAGGGAACTTCAAGGACATGTGCTCGGAGCCATAAGTTCAGCATCAGATGACGACCTTCCCACCACAAGATCAAGCTCATATTTGGAGACAAGATAGCCCTTGCAACTGTCTTTTATGCCAAGGTGATCTGAGTTCAATCCCACGGTTGGATCTCAAGTTACGAAGAAAGCAAGAAGGCCCGTCAGACACATTCCCAGAAGAAGGATGGCCGCGCCACAGATCCTCAGAAGACCAGTGGCCGCGCCACGCCTGGTCGCTCGCGCGGCCACACCACTCCGGCCCATCCCGAGCCCGTTTGCACTTATCCGATATTTTTCCGAGGTTAAAACGCGAAGCCCACTTTCTGAAGACCGGGAGCCTATATAAAGAAACCTTAGGGTTTCAGAAGAGGCGTGACTACACAGAGAGCTTTTCCAGAAACACTTCTGCGCCGCACAAAGAGAGAGAGAGAGAGAGAGAAAGTTCGACGGCCCGGAGTTGAAGACCTCGAGAGAGAATTCTTCTGCAGCCGCCTACTCCTCCTTCTTTTCCCTTTCATCTTTTGTTCTTAGTTCTTTGCTTTTCAATACTTTAAGAAAACCTCTCTTCAATCGATTTCCCTTGAAGAAGTTTTCTTACTTTGTTCTTTTTATTAATACAATTCGCACCTTTCATATCTTAAACATGTCTCTCGTTCCCATGAACGAGTAGTCATCTAGTTGGGTTTTTAAGGGGATTTTCGAAGGGGTTTAATCATGGATTGATTTCGCTAGGTTGATAGAGATAGAGTTTCTTTTAAGTATCTTCGTTGATGTCTTGTTCTTATTGCATGTTTGCTTCTCTGATCAATTAGCAACTGATTCCAGGACGACTAGATACATGAACATGTGGTCTATCGTCTGGATCTAGAAGTTAACGAGTGGATCGCACCGTAGGATATTTAGGCATATCGATGGACCGCACCGCGAGTGTTTACAAATAGGTGAATGATATGTATGCGCGGTTGTCTTGCATCGTGGGATGAGAAATCATATCCGCAGTGAAAGACAAACGCAGGTGGCTAGATCCGTGAAGGCGGGGTAGTCATAGTCGACCGTTTCACCTTAAGAACCTAACCTATTAAATCATCTAGAACCTATCATGTTGCTTGTTAGATCCGATCCATGAACCCCAGAGAATGTCCCTGAACCCAACGCCTTTTATTCATTGATTTACAACCGTTTAATTCTTTTTTGCTGCTTGACATCATTACTGTAAATCGTGACACACTGCATCCCCCAAGCTCCCATTTGGTTTAAAGAAGTTAGAAATCTTCGAACTTTCGCAAAACAACAATCTCTGTGGATTCGATCCCTTAATATACTACTGTGATTGCTGTGCACTTGCAGCTATCTTAGGGGTAAAACTTGAAGTAAAAGAAACTCCGCATCAAGTTTTTGGCGCCGTTGCCGGGGATTGTTTGCTTTTGCGAATTTTCAGTTTCTAATTTGTCTTTTAGACCACGTTGATTTTCAAACTTTTCCGTTCATTGCTCACGATTTTTTTGTGTTTACTTCTCATGTTTCAGGTGTATGACCACTAGGAGGAACGCTTCCAACGTCTTACCCCGCCACATCGAGATCGACAGGCACGAAAAAGAAATTCGAAGGTTAAGAAGAAAGATCAGCATGGCCGAGAACGAGGCCGCTCTTGGGGTTCAACGAAACCGCGAAGAAATTCTTCGCAACACTGGTCGAGCACCTAACGAGTTACAAGATGGGGAGCCACAGCTCGACAACAATGGAAACCATATCAACCCCAATCCCGAGGCTGACTCGGACGGAGAAGAACGCGATCCTGCCCTACAGCAAGGAGGACACAATCCGATCATCGGAAATGGAGCGAACCAAGCAAACCCTATCATCCAGCCGGATGACCGAGACGCCATCCGACCTGTTCTGCCAGCCAAACTTTCCAGGCGAGCTAGGAACCGCACCATAGCCGATCACGATACCCCTAATCAGCACTTCCAGAATCGAGCAGCGATTCAAGTTAACGTCCCCCACGAGGACGAGTTGGAGATCAAACCGCAGATCATCTCTTTGGTGAAGCAAAATCAGTTTCACGGACTATCAAACGAGCACCCGATGGACCATATCGAGTTATTCGAGGAAATCTGCAGCACCACAAAGACGAACCGAATCCCTCCCGACTATCTGAAGTGTAAGCTATTCCCATTTTCTTTGAGCGACAAAGCTCATAGATGGCTGAAGACTTTACCACCAGGATCGATCACTAACTGGGTGGAATGCAAGTCTGCCTTCCTCAAACACTTCTACACTAAGTCCCGATCCAACCTGCTGAGAAACAAGATCCAAGGCTTTCAACAAGGACCGGTCGAATCATTCTTTGAGGCGTGGGAGCGATTCAAGGACTATGAACGCGACTGTCCTCACCATGGTTTCTCCGGAGCCAGCCTGCTAAACACGTTCTACCGCGGACTGCAAGCTAGATACCAGCTTTCGCTCGACACGGCCAGTAATTGAGATTTTACAACAAAGACGGAGCGACAAGGATGCTCACTCATCGAGAACCTCGCTGTGAGCAACATCAATAACTGTCCGGATTATGATAGGAATCCGCGAACCGGAGACTCTGATTCTAAGCAAATAACCGAGCTGAAGAATATGATGAGACAACTGCTCAAGGGACAGCAGCGCAGTATCAGTGCGTGTGAGACCGCAGCGGAAAGAGAAGAATCTAGCCCGGGAGACGATGGAGACGAGTTCTACACGCGAGAAGAAGAAGTTAACTTCATAGGAGGGCAAAATTCATATTCAAACAGAAACTTCAACAATGGATTCAACAACAACTTCAGGAACAACAATAACTTATCATACCGAAACCCAAACGTGGAGAACCCGCGAGATCAAGTGTATCCACCTCAAGGAAGACTCTTCCAGAACGTAAACTACGGAAGCAACGGAGGCTACCAGGCAAAGCAACCCTACAACTCTCAGCTCACGCCCTACAACAACCAGCAGAGAGCGCCGCAAGCTGCACCGAACGCACCTTACCCGTCACGAGAAAACAAACTCGAAGGACTGATGCAACAGCTGCTGTTGTCTCAACAAAAATCGGTCAAGGATCTCAACATCAAGGTAGATTGCATGTACAATGACCTGAACGGCAAGTTCGAAACCCTGTCTTCTCACGTGAAGAAATTAGACATGCAAGTCTCTCAAACCGCTGAAGCCATCAAGAGACAAGCAGGGATCTTCCCCGGAAAAGTAGAGGATAACCCGAAAGTATTCTGTAACGCGATCTCGGCAGTCGCCAACGAGGTTAAGGAGCTAGAGCTAACCGTGGGAGAAAAGTGCAAGTTCGTCCCACTCTTCCCAACGATAAAGAAAGGAAATGCCAGTCCACCTTTCGATACTCCGGCGAGCCGTGGGTTCGATAGACTGAAGAAAGAAGAAGATCCAGGCGCATTCACCTTCCCATGCTCGATCACGGGAATCAACTTCAGGGATTGTCTATGCGACACAGGAGCCAATGTCAATGTCATGCCAATGGCAATCGCTGAAAGGTTAGGAATTACGACTTATTTCCCCTCACCTACGCAGCTAGTGTTCGGAGACTCGTCTAGGAAGAAATCAAATGGCGTAGTCTACAACGTCCAACTTCTTGTCGGGAATAAGATAGTACCAACTTACTTCCATGTGCTCGACATGGGGGAAGACAAAGACAAACCACTAATACTTGGAAGAGCCTTCTTGGCCACGGTAGGAGCAAGGATCGACCACGTAAGCAACTTTGTAGTCTTCCTACACATAAGCCAGAAGAGATACTACCCAAAGGAGCTGAGCACTCCGCCTCCGGAAACAAAGAACCACGCAACTAAGAAGGAGAAAAAGGGGATGATATTAAGGACAGGCCAGCTCCACTCGAGACCCTTCTCCTGAATCGAAATTCTAATTCCTCCCGAGCTAGAAGAGTTGGGTGAAGAGGAAGTTTCGAAGTCAGTTGAAAAGACAAAGCGGGTAATCTTAGAAGGTAAAATTCTAAGGAATGGAAACGAAGGGACGCTGCTAATACGGAAGCAAGGAGGAGCTTCAGGAGAGACAACTCCCAAAGCACTTTCCCCAACTGCCTAAGCTTCAAACAGAGTCGAGCTAAACGACTTAAACAAAAGCGCTTGGTGGGAGGCAACCCATCCGGTACGTGTTTTTGATTTCTTTTCTTTCTTTCATTTCTAACATCTAGCTTTTGCAAGGTTTCTATAGTTAGGAATAAAAAAAATATAAAAAAATATATAAAGCCAAGAAAAACCCAAAAATATGAAGAGGAGCCTCAGAAGGAGGCTAGCCGCACGAGCATAGCCCGTGGCGCGGCGAGAAGGGCCGCGGCCGCGCGACGGACCACGACCGCGGGGAGGGAAGCAGTTTGGCCGCGGCCGCGCCACAGGCCATGGCGCGGCCAGCGGTCGTCTGAGCGACCAACCCGGAAAACTCACGTTTTTTTTCTCCCGAACCGAGCTTCCCGCGTTTTGGTACAATCCCGCACCGAAAAGTTATTCCCGTTAATATAAGATGATAGATTTAATCGATTTGTGGCCAACACGCAATGTAAGTTCTCTCGTTTTAAAATTTTTGAAAATAAAAGGTTTTTCGTGATAAAAACACCTTTTTAAAGCAAAAGAGAAATTTTAGGATCAAGCTCTCTTTTCTTCTTCTCTCCCGAGAGACTTGGAGATTTTTGGGAGATTCTAAGTTTTTCAAATCCAAACCGTTTTCAAAAATTCTTTGGCCTAAGCTCATCTATTTTCGAAGAGTATTCACTTTTTAAAGCTCATTCATCCTGATATGTCTATATTTTGCATCATTTTAGCATCCATTTAGTATAAGTTTCTCATCATCTAAGTGTATATTTAAGCATCATTGTATTGCATTTTGATCATTTAGAGTCTAAGGTGTCTTTGCATAGTCTTTGCATATTTGTTGCATTTGGAGTGTTCCTCAGGTACATTTGGAGCTAAAGAAACCATTTGGAGCTTTGGGGATGAGTTCGGATCAAAGAAGAGTCGAAAAAATGATTGACAGAAGTTGTCTGGCATCACCTCGGATTGGCCTCCTCGGATTGGCCTCCTCGGATTGCCAAACCGAGACGACCTTGGCAGAGAGTTCATCGGTTTGGCTCCATCGGTTTGGACGCGCGGAGCAGCTCGGGACGAAGCCACCAGAACCTTCAACGATTTGGCCTCCTCGGATTGCCAAACCGAGACGACCTCGGCAGAGAGTTCATCGGTTTGGACACCTCGGACTGCAGACCGAGACGGACGCGCCAGAGTTCCCATCGGTCAAGACGCCTCAGACGGACAGGCCGGGACGCGTCCCTCATCTTGCATCGGTTTGGAGCCCATCGGTTTGGCAAACCGAAGCGGTCTCTTTTTCCAGCCAAAACCGGGTCAATACCCGGTTTGTTCCGGGTTGACACGGTCCGATCACTATTCACTATAAATACATTTTAGACCTAATTTTATAACTCAACTTTTATTCTCTTGTTCTTAGCCTAAACTTTTAGCCTCTTGGAGAAAAACCTTGTTTAACCTTTGAATCTTTGAGTTTAATGCAATATCTTTCTTAGATTTCTTGTTTTATCTTTCTCTAATCATGTTTAACCTTTCTCTAATCTTTGATTTGATGGGTTTAAGTATGATTAGTGAGTAGTTTCCTTAGGAACTTAGGGATGGGTTAGATTTAGGGATTTCTTATGGTTCAAACTTGCAAT
>JAHZTW010000001.1:391582667-391627429 GCA_020283515.1 Alliaria petiolata
CGCTCCCGGAGATCGGACATCCTACCTCGGACAGTCATGCACCACCAATCCCTCGGACTAACCCAACCCAGTTCGGCCCCCATCGCCCCACCCCACCCCTTGAAGAGGGTCACCCCCCTATATATGCCAAAGTGCACTTTTTCATTTTCCCCCTAGAATACATTAAAATGGCTGAGGAGCCACTTTCAATTTTAAAAAAAAATACTGGGAATTTGAATCTGATTTTTTGCAAGCTTCATAAGCATGATGAAAGCTTATTTGTTGTAAATTTTCATAATTTTCTGGGCACTCTAGCTACCACTTTTGATTTTTACAAAAAATGGATTATCATGACCCAACCGGACATCTGTAACAACATTTAGTTTGCCAATGACATCCTAAACTCTTTAGTGATGTATTTGTGATGTTTTGGTCGAGAAAGATTTGAAAAAACTCGAGCCAATTTTTTTTTTCCGAGCACTTATATTTTTACCCGAGAAATTCCTTACCGCGGTACGTGACTCTCGGATATGGCCGAGAGAATTTCCCCATCCGAACGTGTCTCTCGGATATAGCCGAGAGAATCCTTACCGCGGTACGTGGCTCTCGATAATCGTCGAGAGAATTTTCCCATCCGAACGTGTCTCTCGGCTATATGATAGAAATGATTTTTGAAAGTTCTAAATATCAATCCTAAAGCCTCTCAGTGTTGTTGTAGCACTTTAGGTGTCAATCCAGCCTAGGTGTGAAAGATACTAGGAATACAAGAGCAAAGTAAAGCTAAGTCATTTTCGGGTAAAATGGAGGAGAAAATCGAAATAAACTAGATGCAGCTACTAAATAAATATGAAAACTATTTTAAATATCCCTATTAAGGGTTAGCTAACTACTAGACGACTGCTACAAATTTAAATGAACAAGCTACTGATTTATAAAATTCGAAATATAAAAACAGGCAATAATGGCTATTTCTAGGAAATGAAGATAGCAAACTTTAAATCTAAAAAAATGAAAGCTTTTAAATATACTCAAGTGATAAAGACAGATCTAAGGATTGAGGTTCATGATTAGGAAGTTAAAAATTCGATCTTGGTTTACAAAAAGTAAATCTACACATTTATAAATGAGCTATCTCTAAGCCTAAGAAACAATCTTTCCATGGTTTGTGGATAAGATCCTCTCATCAAACTTTCCTTCAAACCCACGGTTAGTGGTAGAACAGAAGGTTGATGAGCTTAAAGAACGGATCTTAACATGGCTTGACTAGCCTCTAACTTGCCACTTTCGTGGTCTTGAGAGCATACTAGTCTCTTGGTTTGGGCTTGAGAGATTTCCTAGGTTCTTATGAGAAAAAGGAAATCTCTTGGATTCATAAAGCCTTTTTTGAGGTCTTTAAACAATCAACACACCAAACCAAGAAGAGATAAGGTTTAAGAGCAAGAAAATACCAAGATTCAACCTTTAAAGCCCCCCAAATCAGCTCAATCCTTAAATCTTAAAAGTCTACTCTTTAACCATTTTCGAACCCCTCTTACTCATAGGAGAAGAGGTGTTCAACATGATTAAGATAGCAAGAAAGAAAGAACAAAGCTTAAAGAGAAGTGCTTGAAATTAAAAATCAAAAGTTTACAAAATAGAAAAGCTTGAAAATGCCCTACAATGGTGGCTAGATCTAGATCTAAAAATTTGGGAGAGACAATCCCTAAAAAACGTGCCTACCTTAGAAAATTAGGTAAAAGAGTTTATATAGGTCCAAAAATATTGGTCCCCTCACTAAAAGCGAAAAAACATAAGTTGGCAAAAGTTTGAAAACCAAAGGAGAAGGAAGGAGGATTCGAACTAGAGATCTAGTTGCTTGGTCGATCTTCAGCTCGATCTGATTGTTGGATCGAGTGGCCTGCTCAATCTTCAACTCGATCTAAACTGAAACGGGCTGGGAGGTCGATCATTCTACTCGATCTAATCTGAAAAGGGCTGGGAGGTCGGTCATCCTACTCGATCTCGGATGGAATGGGCTGGCCGGTCGATCTTCCAGTCGATCTTCAGGTGAAACAGGCTGGCTGGTCGATCTCTACTTTTCTTCAATTTTCCAAGTTCTTCCTTGACTCCCAGCAACTCCTACGCCTTTCTTGCACCTTCTTCTCCATGCTCAGCATCCACCAAAGCTCCAAGTACTCCAAATAACCTGAAAATGATGCAAATATGCAAGAGATATGCAAATGCTAATGCAAACATGTCTAAAACCTCAAATGTGACAAAAGAAACAATTACTCTAAGTATGAGTGCAAAAGTGCAAGAAAACCTATGCTAAATGAGTGCTAAATATGTGAAATATATGAGTATATCAACTCCCCCAAACTTGCCTTTTTGCTTGTCCTCAAGCAAACAAAGTCAAACTAGGAGAAGAAGTTTGAAAATGGGGGTTCAAATTCAAAAGTGTTTTTCAAATGAATCAATTCAATGGTCCTAGTTCTCAATTCTCAGATGCAGTGCACAAACTCTACTTGGAAGGACTTAGCCATACTCATCACATATTGAATCTCAAATAAAGACTTGTCTATTCCAAGCAATCCAAGAACCCTAACCTTTAACATTCATTTAAGCTCAAAAACCGTGAATCACACTTATGCATTTAAAACCGAATACATTTGGCTAAGGCACAATGTTATGAGATAAAAATGATATCATTCAAGTGGGTACTTCAAGCAATGGTTTATCTCAAAGCAGATTAAACATTCACATAATGCTAAAGGTAAAAGGCAATGTATGCATACATGACTAGACTCTCATCTACCCATATACACTAACAATGATCCTAATTCCCCTCTCATTCATTTTTTAGTTCACTCACCCTCTAGAGATACCCCAAATCAACAAAGCTATACACGCCAAGCATAAACCCAAAGAATTCATTAATCATATTCACCTTAGGGAAACTTCTTCAACCTTTTATTATAGCTAGTGGTATGACCGTACACATATATAATTAGCTCGTTTCTTTTCTTTTGATAGCCCTCTCCTTCATACATATATATTTTTTACTTTTATGCACTTGGCCTTTTGGCTCTTTTCTCAAGTATATATATATATATATATTTTTTTTTTTTTTCTTTTTGAGAGCTATCTCCTTTTCTTTTCAACTTGAGCTTTTATCAAAAACAACTCAAGGCCATCCACTTAAAACTATGTATCCCTTTTATTCAAATTCCAAACACCAACTTCTTTTTAAACCCGAAACAAGTAAACATTTTCAACACCCGTGAATCCCCACCCAAAATCAAGCCTAAAACTAGCTTCAATATGCAAAGCTAGCATCAATATGAGAGCCTAAGCATGTCGTCAAAAACCTAACACTTTATGTTAAGTTCAATTAAGAACAAGGCCTCACAATTGGAATCACACAAGAACATTGGATTGAAAGGAGGGTAAGGTAAAGGTGTGGTGTTCTATTTAGGCTTACAAAAGAGTGGTTAAGGGAATAAGAAAGCCTAAATATGTATATGTAATCCATGTATTCTTTTTCAAATGCACAAGTATGATAATTAAAAGTTCATGTTAAGGTTTCAATTACTAGGAAAGGATTCAATTCATGCTTGTTTCAACTTCAAGCCAAGAAAATTAAAACAAATGATCCAAGTATGGTTAGAACTTAACTTCAAGTTTGCACAGGCATCAAAGAACTACTAACTAGGGCCTTGAATCAATTCAAGAGCTTAAAACACTTTTACAAGAAATAATGCCCCCTATGCACGTGGATGCAAGCAACCTATATGATAATATCTAGACTCAATCCTAAAATATTTACCAATGCACATGCAAGCTACATGAATTTTTTCGAAAAATTTTGAAATTTTTTCCGATTTTCTATGCAAATGTATATGCATGAAGACTCAAATATGCTAAAGGGAAAATAAGAAAACAAAACAAAAAATTAAATCTCTCAACCTCTCCCCCAAACTTAAATTACACAGTCCCTTGTGTAATAGAAGTCCAAGAGAGACCATCAACAAGAAATAAAAATCAAAAATAAATAATGCATGTTATTTACAAGGTGTTGGAATGGTGTACCTTCGAGTTTGGTTTGGCTGGGGCTGGGATCGAGCCGGTGGATCGATCTGTGGGTCGTTCTGGCCAGAAGATCGAGGTTCATGCTCGATCAAGGGGTCGATCTATGCAGGAGATCGACTGGTTTTTCTCGATTCAGCCCTCGATCGTTCTTAGATCGACCATTATGGGTCGATCAAGGAATCGATCTCCTGGGCATGCTTCAGTTTCATTGCCTTTTGATGACCCCAAGAACGTGGTTTGAGATGTCCATCTCCTTGGTCCTGTTCACACACACTAAAAAGCGTGCCCCTCGGTAATCATCGAGCGGATGTTCCCATCCGAACGTGTCCCTTGGCTATAACCGAGAGAAACCTTACCGCGGTACGTGTCCCTCGATAACGAACGGATGTCCTGGAGGAAAGTTTCGGCGAGCTTCACCGAACCAACACGTCGAACCGAACTCCTGGACATTTGGTTCGGTGAGCATCGCCGAACCATGTCATCGAACCGTCCTCAGAATTCCTCTTCTCCATCTTTTTGGCAACTTCTTGCTTTTCCAAGTGTTGTGCCATTCCTTTCCAACTCCATTGTTGCCTCCACAGCATCCATGTTACCTGATCAAGACTCCAAATGCACCTAAACATGCAAGGACTATGCAAAAACACTCTAGGACTCTAAATGATACAATGCAACACAATGACACTTAATTAGGCTTCTAAATGATAAGGAACTTACACTTATGGATGCTGAAATGATGCAAAATATAGACATATCAGAAAGGACCCATGAAATCTATTCCCCAAACATCAAACACCACCACCTCAAGGATTGGGTTCTGTGGAATCTCATCTCTTCTGCTTATGTTGCCCTTCTTTTGACATGCCTCACATGTAGAAATGTAAGCATGAGTGTCCTTGATGAGGTTTGGCCACCAAAACCCAGATTGTAGCACCTTTGTTGCTGTTTTGAATGTGGCAAAGTGCCCTCCATAAGCTGATCCATGGCAATGATATAAGATGACATTCACTTCTGATTGTGCAACACATCTTCTGAAGAGGCCATCAGAACACCTCTTGAATAGATAAGGCTCATCCCAAAAGTAATGGGAAACATCCTTGAAGAACTTGTTCTTGTTGTATGCATCCAGATTTAGAGGCACATCACCTCCCACCAAGTAGTTCACAAGGTCTGCATACCAAGGTAACTCTCCTTCTTTCAGGCCTTTGGCTTCTTCAAGCTTTCTTCCGATTTGGTATCCTTTCTCTAGGATTTTGATTCTGCTCTTCAGGAAGAGACTCATCAATGGGGATGATCTCTTCTATTCTCATCCTTGACAAGTGGTCAACAACTCCATTTTCAATGCCTTTCTTGTCCACAATCTCCATGTCAAATTCTTGGAGAAGAAGAATCCATCTAAGAAGTCTTGGTTTGGTGTCTTTCTTAGCATAAATGTACCTTAATGCTGCATGATCAGTGTACACCACTACCTTAGATCCTACTAGGTAGCTTCTAAACTTCTCAAAGGTGAAGACAACAGCTAGAAGCTCCTTCTCAGTTGTTGCATACTTCACTTGAGTGTCATCCAAGGTCCTACTTGCATAGTAGATGACATGAAGTTTCTTGTCCTTCTTCTGCCCCAAAACTGCACCCACTGCATAATCACTTGCATCACACATGATCTCAAAAGGGAGATCCCAATCTGGTGCTTGCACTATGGAGGCACTCACAAGAGCTTCTTTGATCTTCAAGAATGAACTATGACAATCTTCATCAAACAGAAATTCAGCTTCTTTGCAGAGAAGTCTAGTGAGTGGTCTTGCAATATTGGAGAAGTCTTTAATGAACCTTCTATAGAATCCAGCATGGCCCAGGAAACTCCTTATCCCTCTCACATTTCGTGGAGGCTCTAGACTCACCATCACCTCAATCTTTTCCTTGTCCACTTCAATCCCATTCTCAGAAATTTTGTGCCAAAGTACAATGCATTCTCTCACCATGAAATGACATTTCTCCCAGTTCAGCACCAGGTTTGCATCCTCACACCTTTTAAGCACCCTGCAAAGATTTGACAAACACCCAGCAAAAGAGAGGCCATACACAGAAAAATCATCCATGAAGACCTCTACCATATCTTCTATAAGATCAGAAAATATTGACATCATACACCTTTGAAAGGTTGTTGGTGCATTACATAACCCAAATGGCATCCTTCGATATGCAAAGGTACCATAGGGGCATGTGAAAGTTGTTTTTTCTTGATCATTGGGGTGAATGGGTATTTGAAAGAACCCACTATACCCATCTAGGAAGCAATAAAATGGATGGTTTGCAAGTCTTTCCAGCATTTGGTCAATGAATGGGAGAGGAAAATGATCTTTCCTTGAGGCTGAATTTAGTTTTCGATAATCAATACACATCCTATGGCCTGTTATGGTTC
The DNA here is from genome assembly GCA_020283515.1 of Alliaria petiolata. Classification (NCBI taxonomy): domain Eukaryota; kingdom Viridiplantae; phylum Streptophyta; class Magnoliopsida; order Brassicales; family Brassicaceae; genus Alliaria; species Alliaria petiolata. The sequence goes on from JAHZTW010000001.1 coordinate 391,589,131, forward strand.
TAGTTGGTATTAATTCATCTTTTTCATTTTTTACCACAGTTATTCCTCCCTTTTTTGGCACAACATGAACAGGTGAAACCCAAGTGCTATCTGAAATGGGATAGATAACACCTGCATCTAGAAGTTTAAGGATCTCCTTTTTTACTACTTCTTTCAAGTTTGGGTTTAATCTTCTTTGATGTTCAATTGAAGTTAAAGATTCATTTTCTAGATGAATTCTATGTGTGCAAAGAGAAGGAGAGATTCCTTTGATGTCATCCAAAGAATAACCAATGGCTCTCCTAAACTTTTTCAGTTCATTCAAAAGTGAGGTTAACTCTTCCTCATTCAGATTTTCATTCACTATGACAGGGTATGACGAATTTGGACCTAGGAAAGCATACCTTAGCCCTTGTGGAAGAGGTTTGAGATCCACCCTTGGTGCTTTGAGTTCACACCAATCATCTTCAATGCTAGACTTACCATTGCTAGCCTCCTTCTTGTCATCTTGTGTAGTGTCTAAGGAACCAACATCTTCAAACATAGAACCTCCATTGTTGTTATGCTGCAGCTCCATGAAAGTGCTTTCTCCTTGTAATGGTTTGTGTGAATCCAGCAGCTTCAAGTATCTCAGGCTTTCTTCATGTAGAAATCCATTCTCACCATGCTCCTTGGTTAAAGCTACTTGGAGATGATCTTCCATGGCTAACTCTTCAAGATATTCATCAGCTAATTGGTCCATGGTTTCAATCCAGAAAGCTTGACCTTCAATGGTAGGCTTCTTCAATGTGTCATTGATGTCATACTTGAGAACAAAGTCCTTTCCCAAGTGCAAATCGATTTTCCCCTTCTTGACATCAATAATAGCCCCAGCTGTTGCTAAGAAAGGTCTCCCAAAGATGAGTGGATCTTTTGGTTCTTCATCCATCCTCAATACCACAAAGTCTGTGGGCACTTCAACATTCCCAATCATGACTGGCAGGTCTTCAAGCAAACCCACAGGAAGTCTAATTGATCTATCAGCTAATACAAGGGAGATTCCACACTCCTTGTAGCGACTAAAGCCCAGTCTTTTAGCTACCAAAAGTGGCATCAGACTTACACTAGCTCCAAGGTCACACAAGCAATGGTTGAATGACAAAGGTCCCAAAGCACATGGCAGAGTAAAACTACCAGGATCACCAAGCTTCTTTGGGATGATGGTCTTTTGAATAATGGCACTACATTCATGAGTAAGAACCACCATACCTTGCAGCTCTTTAGTCCTCTCCATCACTGCATCTTTGAGAAACTTGGCATATTGAGGAACCAGCATGAATGCATCCATCAAAGGCATGGTTAGTTGAATCTCACTCATTTGCTTGTCAAAGAGAGCTCTATACTTCTCCACCAACTGCTTCTTAAAGCGCCCAGGAAATGGGAGTGTTGGTTTGTATGGTGGTGGAACAAAGGGAGTCTTCTTGTAAATAACAGTTTCCTCTCTTGGTTTCTCCCCAACTTTTTCCTTGCCTTCTCTTTGAACCACAAAATCTTCAGCAATCACACTTTCATCATTTTGAAAGTTCACCTCCCCATCTTGTCTCTCAATGTCCTCATTGAGTTTGGAATGTGTGGTTGGTGGTTGTAGTGCTCTCCCACTTCTCAATGTGATTGCATTGATGTACTCTCTAGGATTAGTCTCTGAATTTCCAGGGAGAGTACCTTGCTGCCTTGATGTTGATGCATTGCCCTTGTTTTCCATTTGCTGAAATTTGGAGTTGAGGGTTTCTATCTTTGAGTGCAGCTCATTGTATGTTGAGTCCACCTTATTGTGTATTTCTGCCATCTTCTTGCTTAAGTCTATTGCTCCTTGTGCTTGTCCTTGTAGAAGTTGCTGGAGCATATTCTTCATGTCCATGTCTTGAGTAGCTAAAGGTTGTTGTTGTTGCTGTTGCACAAAACCAGGTGGATGTTGTGGTTTTTGCTGAAAGTTCCCTTGCACTCCTTGGTATTTTTGAAAGTTTCCTTGGTTCCCTTGGTAGTTGTTCTTGGGAGGGAACCCTTGTTGTTGGTTGTATGGCAGAAATGGCCTTTGTGGAGGAGCTTGGCTCTGTCCTTGTTGTGGGTAAACCTGATCTTGTGGGTTCTCCACATTGTTGCTTCTGTAGGATAGGTTGTTGTTGTTGTTGTTCCTGTAGTTGTTGAAGCCCCTTTGAAATCCTTGCCCACTAACATAGTTTACCTCTTCTCTGAAATCCTCGTTTGGTTCTTGATGAGGTCCATGGCCGTCTTCATAATCACCCACATAGTTTACTGATTTTTGAGAAGCTTGCAGCAGCTTATCCATCTTGTCATTGAGGGCTTTCATTTCCCTTCTTCTTTGATCTTCAGTATCTCCTCCACCTCTTGATGATCTATCATAGTCTTCACTATAATTCCTATCACTTTGGGCTAGGTTCTCCACCAGCTGAAGACCATCTTCTACCTCTTTCCCCAGAAAATTTCCATTGCTTGCAGTGTCTAGAAGCATGCGAAATTTAGGAAGTACACCTCTGTAGAGAGTGCTTAGTAGAGACTCTTCAGAAAATTCATGGTGTGGATATTGCATGGTATAGCTCTTGAACCTTTCCCATGCTTCACACAAAATTTCATTGCTCATTTGAGTGAAGCTAGAGATGTCATTTCTCAGCTTTGCAGTTCTTGAGTTGGAGAAAAATTTGGAAGAAAGACTTCTTGCATTGATCCCAAGAAGTGATGGAACCTTGTGGAAGTGTCTTCTCCCATAGGTGTGCTTTGTCCCCAAGAGAAAATGGGAACAATCTTAGCTTGAAACCATCCTCTGAAATCCCATTGATCTTTGTCATGCTGCAGATTTTATCAAACTCATCCAAGTGGTCCAAAGGATCTTCCATTGGTAGTCTATGGAACTTGTTGTTCTGCACCATAGAGATCAACCCACTCTTGATTTCGAAATTGTTGTTCTCAACTGGAGGAGGGATGATGCCTTGGCGATTGCCATGAGTGTTAGGTGCATCTCCAGCTCCGATATGACGTGGCTGTCTAAGTGGGTGATGTGGCACTCTTGCTCCTTGAGTTATATGTTGCTGGTTAAGATAATGAGGTGGTGATTGACCACCTGCTTCCTGCTGATTGTCCATGCCCAGGCGTGCTATATGGGCTGCTCTTTCTTGCTCTCTTCTTGCAAATGCTCTTCTACTCAGTCTATGAATGTTGTATATTGGTTCAACAAGATCTTCTTGTCCTCTAGACCTCAAGTTCATGCACCTATAGAGAGGAAAAACAGAGCAAGCAAAAGAGGATTTAAAATCCTAATGCACAAAACAGAACCCAACCGGCAACGGCGCCAAATTGATAGCAAGATTTGACCAATCAATTACTCAATCCTACTACACATGTCATTGTAGTATTTGAGGATCAATCCATATGGGTTTGTTGTGACTAAAGGAATTCATAAAACTTCTTAATCTAAGCAAGTCTAGTGAAGGTTTTGGTATGTGATTAGTAACATTAAACAAGGTGAATGACAAACTATCTTCAAGAAAAGTAAAAACAAAACAGAGATAAGTAAAAACAAAACAGAGTTTCTAAAGGGTTTTTGTAAATTTTGGAAAGATGAATCCAAGGTTATGGTATTGATTTTCAGGTGTTTAAAAATGTAATCAATGATGTCATTCTACTCATATAAATGCTAATCCCCAAGCTTAGAACTTCAAGAATAGATTAAACCACTTTCATGGACTTAATCTTTTCATCACATTTCTAATCAAGAACAAACTTTCATTTGTGATCAAAGATGCAACAAGCATAAAGATTCAGTTCTAATATGCTAATAAACACATTAGACAATCACTTTCATGAGCTAAGTATGTAAATCTCTTGCTTAAATGATCCAGGAATTTTACTAATCTTTTGAATGAGAAAATTCCCTAGAAATCTAATTCAACATGATCAAGGTTGAAATTAGCATTAAGAGCACTATGCAAGAAGAGATATGGAAGAATCAACTCATAGACATCAAGACTAACACCCTAAACACCTTAGATCTAACCAACCTTAGATTCTAAAGAACTACTCACTAAACATGGTTAGACTCATAAATATATTGAAGTAGATATTGGTAAACATAAATATAAAGAAGAAGATGATAGAATAGACAAACTCTTGGATTGCAAACACTCTTGATAATATCTTACAAAGTTGATTTAGAACCAAAAGGAGAAAGAGTTTTTAAACAAGAACAAAAGATGATTAAGGTAAGAGATTGTAATAAGAGCTTAGAGAAGATGTGTAAAATAAGCTTAGCCTCAACAATGGCCAAAATCATAGATATAAAGGCCAAATTTTTGTTCTTTGGTGGAGATATTAGGTCAAACCGGGTTTAAACCGAAATTTCCTTTGATTTTAAACTTGAACCAGCTGGTTCATGACTTGGATCGATCGATCCAAAGTGGAACGATCGATCTAAAATATTTCTGGAATTTTCTTGGCAACAGATCGATCAATCCAATGTCGGAACGATCGATCTAAATAGTTCCTGGAAATTTTCGGTAAACGGATCAATCGATCGATCTATCTTAAAATCGCCGTATTTCTAGAAATTCTCCACTGTTTGACTTGCAACCACCACCAAAAGAATGATAACTCAATTTCCTACGACTTTCATGAAGAACGTCGAGGCTAAATCGGAATGGAAGCCTTTCGTCGAGGCTGGTCTTTCAGTCGATCAAAATAATCGATCAAAACGTCCAGACGGATATATGTTTGCTAAAATCAATGTATCTCTTTAACCACTGATCATAATGCCTTGAAACAACCACCGTATGAAAGGTAACTCAATTGTCTATGGCTTTTATGAAGATGGATGAGCCTGAATCAGAATGTAAAGTCTTTGTATGCTCTGATCTTTGAGTCACTTTAGGCGGCATGGACTTGTTTTGGTTGCAACATCTCGGTACAGCAAGTCGATATGGTGCCAGATGACGTCTGCTTGCTTCTTATTCTTCTCTACTTGGTCCTAGATCATCCTCCAAGCTTCAGCAACTTTCCATATGATCCAATTCACCTGAAATAACACTCCAAATGCAAAGATATGCAAGAAAATGCAAGACCTAAAGCTAAGACTTACTAACTCTAAAATGGATGCAAACTAGACTATATGGACAAGTTATATGCATGAAACAATGCAAATGCTACATTAAATGGATGTTAAAATGGTGTGAATATGCTAACTATCAATAAGTCGGTTTTCAACCAGAAGAGCGAAATTATCGAATATGTTAGTGATTTGAGCACTAGAAAGAAAATACTTATGTTTGCCTCTAGTTATAAAATATGAATAGTCTAAAGCATGACCCTAAAATATTCCCTAACATCCAAACGTTTTAGTTTATTAAGTTTATCTCTTTTAATATCATTGTTGTCTTTGCTTTAGTTTATTTCAATGTTTTCACGCCCGGATCGGACCGGCCGGTTCGTCCGGTTTACCCGCGATCCTGTCACTATCCCGGTCCGGTTTCACTGTTAAAATCTACTACTTCTAAAACCGCTAAAATCCAGAAAAATCCATGGTTAAACCGTGAACCGCTGACCCGTTGACCCAGGTTAACCGCCAATTTGATTTTTAAATCCTTTAATTAACGTAATCTTTCACTAAATTTAGGGCTTAATACATTGGTTCTAACTTCTAAGAGCGTTAACGACTTAACGATCTCGTATTTGTTCACTACAACTTACGTTTGCAAGATAGGTGAGTATAGTATAAAGTTATGTGTCTTTATATAGTTTAAATTATAACAAATTGCTTACATGTTTTGTAATGTACATGACTAAAAAAAGATCGTATGATCATATTGATTATGAATCTATTGATAAAATCGAGTTTTGGATCGTAGAAGAAGAAGAATCAGGTGAACTTGATTATGATGAATTAGAGAAGGCTCTTGCTGAAGAATATGCCAAAGATAATGAAGAGATAAATCCAGAAAATTCTAATGGTAAACCAATGTTTTCACGCCCGGACGAGACCGGCCGGTTCGCTCAGTTCACCCGCGACCCGGTCACTATCCCGGTCCGGTTCCACAGTTAAAATCCGCTACTTCTAAAACCGCTAAAATCCAGAAAAATTCGTTGTTAAACCGTGAAGTGCTGACCCGTTGACCCGGGTGAACCGCCAATTTGATTTTTAAATCCTTAATTAACGTAATCTTTCACTAAATTTAGGGTTTAATACATTGGTTCTAACTTCTAAGAGCGTCAACGACTCAATGATCTCGTATTTGTTCACTACAACTTACGATTGCAAGATAGCTGAGTATAGTAGAAAGTTATGTGTCTTTATATAGCTTAAATTAAAACAAATTGCTTACATATTTTTTAATGTACATGACTAAAAAAAAGATCGTATGATCCTATTGATTATGAATCTATTGATAAAATCGAGTTTTGGATCGTAGAAGAAGAAGAAGAATCAGGTGAACTAGATTATGATGAATTAGAGAAAGCTCTTACTCAAGAATATCCCAAAGATAATGAAGAGATAAATCCGGAAAATTCTAATGCTAAAGGTAAATTTTATGATTTATCTTTTAGTTGTATGTAATATATTGACTTAATTATGTGATTTTTTTCTTTAAATTTTGTTGAAGACTTCACAATGCCACCTGAAGAACATGAGAGAAATGACCATGAAGATAATCACGATTGGTTGCTGTGATTTTCTATCTTTTTAATATCTTTCACTATTTACTTATTTAATTTTTTTTAAAAAAATTTGAATTTAAAATATTTAATCACTTTAATATTTTATTATTGTTATTAAACATCTTTGTATTGTTAAAATGATATGATATTTTTATATCAAATTTATTTTTATATTTTCAAAACTATATAATATATATACAAAAATTTATAAATTAGTTGATCCCCTGTCGAACCGGCTCGACCCAGATAAACCCGGAATCCCGGTGGCCCGATAGGTATTCTGGTTTGCTGTCCGGGTCGGGTTTCAAAATATTGGTTTGTTTTCATTTGCATCAAAAACCACGAAAATCATATTTCGACTTAGCTTTGTTTTCAATTCAAAGATCATTATGAATTCAACTCTCCTTGTGGATTTCATAACTTAAAGTACTACAACTGTGTTACAAAATCAAAAGTTACGGCAAAAGCAAAGTCATCAATTGTGGCTGCGCATAAAACATGATAAATTATTGTGGAGCCTACCATCACTATGCACGCATAGTAACTCACTTTTTCTCTATATAAACGAAAGTTTCGTTCTTTTTAAAATATAACTCAATTTCAATATAACAAAAGGAGTAACAAACTCTCTCTCGCTTCTTTTATCAAGTGCCTTCCTCTTTCACGGATACAAATATTTTTGTCTTTATTTCTATTTATCTATACGATAAATTATACCTATTATTATAACACGTTATCAGCACGATCACTCTACGATACGGCTAAATATATATTTGTAATATAGCAGGCGGTATATCACATATTCCATTATTTATTATATTTAAAGTGTTTGTTTAACGCACCACTATTTTCTTAATATTATTGTGGGCGGTTTGTCGCCTCGTTAATATTATTATCTTTATATCATGGATGCTAAAAGCACCATAATTATTTATTTAATTTTAATATTATACTGGACGGCTGAGCCGCCTTATTCTGGATGGCTTAGCCACCGTATAATTTATTTACTGATTAAATGTGGATGATTCCATCACCATAATTTATTATTCGCCTTATTCTGGACAGTTGAGCCGCCTTATAATTTATTTACTGTTTAAATGTGGATTATTCCGTCACCACAATATTACCGTTAAATATCTGCTTAATTATGGTTATTATTTAAAAATTCGGATTGATTTTTATTTTAACCTTTTATCATCCAACGGTAACAAAGAAAAATTTCATAAATTTTCACCTTTTCAAACGGCTACTCAATGGCTAGTGAACAGTATTTTTCATCTATAAATACTCTTATATTTCATTCATTCATCTCATTCAAATATTTCACCTTTCTCATAATTTTCTCTCCAAACAAAATCTCTTGTTTTCATAAAAAAAATGTTTCTTCTATTTTTAGTTTTTGTATTCGGTTATATCCTCGCTACCTTTTATAATTTACTCGTTGGAGAATTTTCTCCAGAAGAATTTGTAATGATTTTTATTTTAATGTTTTATACATCTGTATTTCTTGTAATCTCGTTATTCATTCATGTACCTCGCATATTCTAAATTCAATAATATCATCATTCTAATTATATTATCTTTTATTTTATTTTAGAAAATCAAATGGCAAACATTGAGAATCTTAAGTTCCCAGCTCTCATGATAACTGGAGCAAACTACAGAGCATGGGTTACAAATGTGGAGCTTTATTTTGAAATGAAAAAATTATCTGACACAATAAAAGATGGAAACAAATCATCTGCCCCTGACAGGGCAGAAGCGATAATCTTCCTGAGAAAGCATCTAGATGAAAATGTGGCGCATGACTATGCGCACATAAAAAATCCTGTAGAGTTGTGGCGAGCTATAAAAGAAAGGTTTGACAAACAAAAGGATGTCAACCTCCCTCACGCTCTAGAAGAGTGGAAAATTTTGAGGTTTCAAGATTTCGAGAAAGTGGAGGAATACTATTCCGCTATCCTGAGGATAGTCTCACAATTAAAATATTGTGGTAAGCCAGTCACAGAAGCAGAAATGCTTGAGAAGACTTACCTTACGTTCCACAAAGAGCACCTTGTCCTACAACAAATATACATGAAATGTGGATACACAAGGTTTTCTGAGTTAATTGTGACACTCATGCTCGCTGAGAAAAATAATCAGCTTCTCATAAGAAACCACAACTCACGACCTACAGGAGCCAAAGCATTCCCAGAAGTGAAAGCAATGGATGTGGAAAATCCACAGAAGAGTCAAATCTACCGAGGTCGTGGTCGTCGATTTAATCGCGGACGAGAGAGAAGTTACAACTCAAGAGGGAGGGGATCAAACAAATGGGTTAGATCCGAGCAGAATTCCAAAGGAAAGGAAACCCAAGTAGCTACCACCCAGAAGCGTGAGGAAGTAAGTTACAGATGTGGATGTAAAGGACATTGGTCCTGTACATGCCGAACCCCTCCACATCTTTGTAAGTTGTACCAATAGGCCACAAAGGGCAAAGGAAAAGAAGTAAACCTCACGGAACATTTCGAGGGTACATCGTACCTTGAGTCTCCCGACTTTGCGAATGATTTCGACAATGTCGAGTGAAATGCTTGTAGTGAGACTACTGAATAGTCTCCAGTAATGCCTTGTATAATTATTACATTTTCAGTTTTAAAATGAATAATGTTGTTTTTAAACAATTAATGTATAATTATTGTGTGTTTCTTTCATATGAATAAAACTTGTTTTGGATTTATTAATGTTTATGTTAATTACAGAGATGGATAACAATACGGATGGAACAATTTCCAAGAAAAGGATTCGAGAAACTTGTATACCAGATAGTGGAACGACGCACACTATTCTGAGACAAAAGAGATTTTTTCTAGTTTGAAACTGACAAACATAATTGTCAATACAATCTCGGGTCCTGCAGACTTGATTGAAGGAACTAGTAAAGCAAACTTTACGTTGCCTAATGGGAAAAAATTTTCCATAAATAACGCTTTGTATTCTCTGAGTTCTAAAAGGAATTTGTTGAGTTTCAAAGACATATACCTTCAAGGATATGACACTCAGTCTGAAACTGAGGATGGAAAGAAGTATTTGTACGTAACTTCTAATACTTCAGGCAAAAAGCTTATTTTGGAAAAGTTCCCAGAACTCCCTTCGGGTTTGCACGATACTTATATAGAAGCAATAGAATCGCATCTCGTAATCAAAAGAAATCCAGATGATTTCAAACTATGGCATGATCGCCTCGGTCACCCAGGCACCTCAATGATGCGCAAGATCAGAGAGCTCACATGGTCATTCACTGAAAATCCAGGAGATTTATCAGGGGAATAAAAAGACATGTGCTGCATGTTCTCTTGGAAAATTGATCATAAGGCCATCGCCAACCAAAATTGATAAAGAATCACCAAAGTTCCTTGACGAATTCAATGAGATATTTGTGGACCAATACATCCACCATGTGGACCATTTCACTATTGTATGGACTAATTGATGCATCCAGTAGATGGGCACATGTTTGTCTATTATCATCTCGAAATATGGCATTTGCGAGATTTCTAACTCAGATAATCAAACTGCGAGCTCAGTTTTCTGATTATCCCATTAAGAGAGTTTGATTAGACAACGCTGGTGAATTCACATCCCAAGCATTCAATGATTGTTGTTTGGTAACGGGAATTGAAGTTGAACATTATGTAGCTCATGTTCATACGCAAAATGGTTTGGTTGAATCAATAATTAAGCGTTTGCAATTGATTGCAAGACCATTGATCATGAGATCAAAACTTCCAACCTTTGTATGGGGACATGCCATTTTGCATGCAGAAGCACTCCTTCGGATAAGACCAAGTGCGTACTATAAGTATTCCCCACTACAATTAGCATTTGGCCGAAAGCCCAATATATCTCATCTAAGAATTTTTGGTTGTGCAGTATATGTGTCTGTAACACCACCACAACGCACAAAGATGGGACCACAAAGAAGGTTAGGAATATATATTGGTTGTGATTCTCCTTCAATTATACGATACCTAGAACCGCAGACTGGTGACATCTTTACGGCACCGTTTGCCGATTGTCATTTTGATGAAAATGTATTCCCGGTTTTAGGGGGAGAAAATAAAGAAATGGAAAAGGATATAAAATGGAGTGTACCAACATTATCACACCTTGATCCTCCCACTAAACAATCCGAACTAGAATTTTGTCGAATTATGCATTTGCAAAGTATAGAAAATCAGCTACCATATGCATTTGCATATACAAAAACGGTAACTAAATCTCATATACCTGCTGTAAATGCTCCTGCTCGTATTGAAATGCCACAAGACTGTGAAACAGAAAATAATACGTGTGAGTCTAGAACACGCTTGAAGCGTGGTAGACCAATCGGTTCTAAAAATAAAAATTCTAGAAAGCAAGAAGAAACTGAAATGCAAAGCATACCCAAAATAGCCAAAAATATTTTAAAGGAAACGAGTCATGAAAATAATGACAATATAGAACATCATGAACCTGAAATAAATCATGAGATATCTATCAATTACATCCATAATGGAAAGATATGGAATCGAATTGAAATGGATGAAGTTGATGACGTTTTCTCATACCTTGTTTCTAAGGAAATAAATGAGGAAAACGAAGATACAGAACCTAAGTCAATGTATGAATGCCAAAAGAGGAATGACTGGTTAAAATGGAAGGATGATATACAAGTAGAACTTGACTCGCTTAATAAACGAGATGTATTCGGACCTATTGTGCTCACACCTGTAGATGTGAGACCAGTTGGATACAAATGGGTTTTCGTTCGAAAACGAAATGAGAAAAATGAGATTATGAGATACAAAGCTCGCCTTGTTTCCCAAGGTTTTTCTCAGAGATCTGTAATAGATTATGAGGAAACATATTATCCTGTTATGGATGCAATTACGTTTAGATTCCTGATGAATCTAACAGCTGATGAAAATCTAGAAATGCGTCTTATGGATGTCGTTACGGCATATTTATATGGATCATTAGATAGTGATATTTATATGAGAATCCCTGATGGATTCAAAATGCCAACATCATTGAGTTCCAAACCCAAAGAGTTATGTGCAATAAAACTGCAAAGATCATTATATGGGCTAAAACAATATGGACGTATGTGGTACAATCGTCTCAATGAGCATTTCAGGAAAGAAGGATATGTGAACACTCCTATATTCCCTTGTATTTTCATCAAGAAAACAACATCCGGATTTGTAATAATCGCGGTATATGTTGATGATCTAAATATTATCGAAACTCAAGAAGAAATACAAAAGGCATCAAATTATCTAAAAGGAGAATTTGAGAAGAAAGATCTCGGACAGACAAAGTATTGTCTTGGCCTACAAATTGAGCATTCTCAAAATGGTATATTTGTGCACCAATCCACATATGTCAGAAGAGTGTTAAAATGCTTTAACATGGATAAGGCAACTCCTCTAAGTACTCCTATGGTCGTTAGATCACTTCAGGTTGAAAATGATCTATTCCAGACACAGAAGAAAATGAAGAGATAATTGGTCCTGAAGTACCGTATTTAAGTGCAACTGGAGCTCTTATGTATCTTTCAAATTGCACACGACCTGATATATTATTTGTCGTTAATCTTCTGGCAAGATTCAGTTCGTCCCCTACACGAAGACATTGGAATGGGATTAAACATGTCTTTCATTACCTTCAAGGGACTACTGATTTAGGTTTGTTTTATCCTAAAAATTCAAACGGTCAAATGATTGCTTTTGCAGATGCAGGATATTATCAGATCCACATAAAGCCCGATCTCAAACAGGATACGTTTTCACGATCGGAGGCACTGCTATATCTTGGCGTTCTCAGAAACAGACGCTTGTGGCCACTTATTCAAATCATGCTGAGATCATCGCACTGCATGAAGCAAGTAGAGAATGTGTATGGTTGAGATCCATAAATCAACACATCCGATCAAGCAGTGGGATTCACATAAATACGGAGCCAACTATCTTGTATGAAGACAACGCTGCATGTGTTTCCCAAACAAAGGAAGGATATATCAAAAATAATAGGACCAAGCATATCCCTCCGAAGTTCTTTTCATACACTCAAGAGCTCGAGAAGAATAAGGAAATTGAAGTGAGATATGTTCGATCATGTGACAATGCAGCCGATCTTTTCACAAAGTCATTACCCACCACTATGTTCAGGAAACATGTCCAAAATATTGGAATGCACCGCCAACAAGACCTATGAGGTGAGACCCTGCTCATTCGAGGGGGAACTTACGTGGTTGTACTCTTTTTACCTGTCTATGGTTTTTCCCACTGGGTTTTCCTAGAAATGTTTTTAACGAGGCAACAAAGACGTTAAGCAAATGGTGATAGTGACACTGGTCTCCAAGGGGGAGTGTTACAAAATCAAAAGTTACGGCAAAAGCAAAGTCATCAATTATGGCTACGCATAAAACGTGATAAATTATTGTGGAGCCCACCGTCATTATGAACGCATATTAACTCACTTTTTCTCTATATAAATGAACGTTTCGTTCTTTGTAAAATATAACTCAATTTCAATATAACAAAAGGAGTAACAAACTCTCTCTCGCTTCTTTTATCAAGTGTCTTCCTCTTTCACGGGTACAAATATTTTGTCTTTATTTCTATTTATCTATACGATAAATTATACCTATTATTATAACAAACTGATTATTGTGCATTTGCACATTTTATTTGTCTCTTATTTTAGAAAAATTTCTGACACTTCATCATGTTTTTTTCCCTGTTTCCGGAGAAACTTTGCAGTGCCATTAGTTTTTGAATTGAAGTTTTAGTCTAAGTAATTTTCCTTTTTTACTGATTTTTAGGTAGAAGTAATTCTCTGTCTTTTTTTGATCTTAAAGCATGTTGCTAAATTGATCACTTAGCACTGATATAGGAAAGGTTTGAACATCACAAGGTTGATTGGCCAGAATTGTATTAGATAGGTTATATCTTTAGAACGCGAGAGTATATAGAACTTGAACATTCATCGCTATACTGTTGAACCTATCTTGTATTTGAAAGTACGATTATTTAATTTAAATTATTTTTAATTTTTCGTTTATTAATTTATTAATATCTTAATTTTTAAATCATTTTTGTCAACAATTTTTAAATTATTTATTTGTTAATATTTTACCTGTAAAATATTAGAATTTTCAAAATAATTATTGTTGCTAAGTTTTAAATTATTTTAATGTTTGACAATTAGAGTTACAATAATTCAAAGAAGTAATATTTGAAAATAAATGTGTTTGGTAATAAGTATATGAGAATTAAATAAAGAAAAAACAAAAAATAAAATCAATTTCATGTAAATCAAATGACATAATTAGTCTTAATCAATCTCTAAGAAATTAATGAATGTCCGATCGCATATTGAGTAAATGATATTTGAATATATGTTAAATAGAATAAATGAATCCTCTTTTAATAGAATAGATTGGTGCAAAATATTTTGAATATACGTTACCTTTTGATATCCGTTACATATTTCATTCATATTTGGCGCGTAATTTAAAATATATATCTATTTATATATTTTTAGTTAGATATAATTCGTACATAATGACCGTTTAGATATTATTAGCGTGAAATATTTTTAATGATCTAATATTTGTTGATATCTTTTATATATTTTAGATAAACAAAATTAATACCCCATTGTTGTTAGAATAATTGACGTGAAATATGTTAAGAAAAATTAAGAGTCGGAAAAGATTGTAAATAAAAGATCAAAAGAAGATGTAAAATCTTGAGTAGCATTGTTAAGATCCCACTTCGAAAGTTTGAAAGTATTAACACTAGTATATAAGGGATTTGAATCAATTTACATATTGTCAATTAGTTTTGAGTTGCAAGTACATGAAACTTGATATGATATTAGAGACTCGTTTATTGACCCAAATAAGATAGCAAAAAAGGGATTTATTATCCGTTCTAAAGTGGAATTCGATTCAAGATGGACCAATAAAAGCCATCATCTCGAGATGGCGTGTTAGGATCGCACATTGAAAGTTTGAAGCGACTAATACTAATATATAAATGACTTGTACCAATTCATTTCTTGCCAATTGATTTTAAGTTAAAAGCACAAGAAACTTGACAAGCATCTAATGTACCGAAACCAGTTCATCTATATAAATCTAACACATCTATAATGGAGTTTCATATATCTGTTAGAGAGTGGAGCGATGATTAGATAATATTATAGCTATAAGCTCATGGAGTAACCATGAAAACAAAAGCAAACAATTTGAATTTGACCTCAACGTTGAACCTATACTGATTATGAAAATTGCGATTCTCCTGACAACTCAGATTCGTGTTCTATTTGTCTCGAACCGTTAGTCAACACTAATGATGATCATCGAACACTTGTTACGCTTAAATGTGACCGCAAGTTTCGTCTTGGTAATATATTTTATTTCTTTTGTTTACTAAATAATTTTATTTTAATATATATTTTTTAGCGAATATTTAAGTTTGAGAAATTGAAACAAAAATCCGTTTCATTGATTTGATCATGTTGATTTGAGTAGTATTAAACACCTCCTTTTTCAATTCGTTTGCAGAATTATGGATCCTTTATTTCTTAAGTCTTGTATTTTTTTTTTTTTTGGTTAAAGTTAATAAGTCTTGTATTTTGTTTAGCCTTTTGTAATGAAAAATACGTACTTTCGATGGATTATTTGTATAATTAAGATTGTGATATATGATGTGATATTTTGGGGAGCCATATTTATTCATTTAAAAGTACATGAAATGTTTTTAATTTACTTTCGTTTGAAGTATCCATTAATTCAAATCATTTGTTCTATGCATTACAATTTACAAATTACAATGGTTAGGCAACAATAATTGTCCTAGTGAGGTTATTTAGCGCATCAGTGTGAGATAGCTTGCATCGAAAGTTATTTGTACTTTTTTACTTCATCATATATCATAGATTATGCAATCATGTGTGTTAATATCACTTTTTACTTCGTTTGAAGTATCCATTAATTCAAACCATTTGTTCTATATATGCATTACAATTTACAATGGTTAGGCAACAATAAAATTGTCCTCGTGAGGTTATTTAGCGCATCAGTGTGAGA
This sequence comes from Alliaria petiolata, assembly GCA_020283515.1. Taxonomy (NCBI): domain Eukaryota; kingdom Viridiplantae; phylum Streptophyta; class Magnoliopsida; order Brassicales; family Brassicaceae; genus Alliaria; species Alliaria petiolata. The sequence continues at coordinate 391,604,933 of JAHZTW010000001.1, forward strand.
AAGCTTGCATCCAAAGTTAATTGTACTTTTTACTTCATTTTATATCATAGATGATGCAATCATGTCTGTTAATATTACGAGCTTCATTAGTTTTTGTTTTTTATGTGCTATTGTTAATTATTTTATAGAGACAGATAAAAATCTTGTGTTGACTTGTTTCCTTTGTGTAAAGTTTGTATTGGTTCGGCTTTTAATGCAAAGAGCTTGGTGCAATGACCAAACTGTATGCAAATAGAACCAGGTCAATGGCGATAGTCAGCCAACAATCCAACCCCCTATTTTAATGCTGAGGATTGGATTGTTGAAGAAGAAGACACTAATCCCTTCACTGATATGGTAATATTTGTTTTGGTTTTGAATTAATGTCATTCGATTTGTGCTTGGAATTGATGTCATCTCAAATACTTAACAAATAGTTTTTGATGCTCAAAAAACATCTTCATGGATTCATGGATGTAACAATCATGTTTCGTGTATCTTGTAGATTATGGAAATGGAGTTGTGCCCTTTTGAAGGCACTTGCCAGCACTATTCTTCGAGTAGGATTTACATCAATATTCTTATGTTACACAACTTTGGCAAAATAAAATTTTGAACATCCTCTCTTTCAAAACATTGTAGGCATCCAAATTTACCGGGCCAGAACATATTTTCCCGTGAACTTGCAAGACTTGAAGGAGGTCAACAATGTCTTTACATAGAGTATTCTTTCCCAATTCCTGAATCTTCTGATGTTGCTGGACTCGCTCGAAGTTTCAGAAGCCATTGGATCACCGGCTCAGGAGAAATCATATACCATCTAATAAAATGATTTTTTTTTTTAATGCCTCAGAGCCAGGGGTGATAAGAGGGAGGCATTACATTGCACATCCCTTTTTTGATCACAAGTAAGTTTTTTTCATGTCTCAAACTGTCTTAATAATGTGAGAAATTTTGGGGATAAATGGTATACCACTTATTCACGTTTTCACGTTTTGAAAATGTGATTATCATATTTTTTACCATTCATATTATTTATCAATTTTCATGTTTTCTTGTTTTTTTAAAGTGAATATGTTATATACAACTAGCGTATTAAAATTATAACGAAAAAATAAAAACAAGAATTAATCTACTAAAACTAGTTTGTCAATGTTTTATAATTATTCAACGAAATTTTTATTCAGTTCAATTGATCATGCTAATAATTTTCCAGTTCTTCCGTTTTTTCTGCTATTCATTTGACATACCAATTAGACCCTTCATATTTTTGTTAAAAATTTGTTTAGCGTTCTACTAAAAAAAATTATTTTCTTTTATTAACATTTCAAAACATTACCCATAAAATCAAAGTAAAAACATGTGTATGTTTTTTTTTTCACATTTTGCCAATCGATGAAATCTTTTTTTTTTTGTTCTCTCTCTTTTTCTTGCAGTTCACTAGCTAATGCTCCCGTGGCTCTGGCATATCTAGGCGGCAACGCATGAGATTTTGATAAAAGAAACTGAACCTTGTGTTTTTATATGATTTCAGAAAACCTAAAACTGTTTTCTAGTTTATTTTAATTATGTCGGTTAATATTTGAGCATAATAAGAAAAATTAATAGGTTTTTGTTTTGGAAAAGAGAATGGTTGCGATCTTTTTTGTGTGGCTATTCGCTCTTCTCTTGACACCAGACAGTTTGAGTTTTGGTTTAGGCAAAAATGATCATTAAATTTTTTGTTTTTATGTGTGTTTAAAAATAATTTTAATTTCAGAGTTTATACTTTCATCTCTGATTGTGCCTCTATAGAATGAGTTTCATACACAAAAGTTTTGATCATATAATTAAAAAGTTATGGAAATACATGTAGATGAGTATTTATAGTTCGTGATCGCAGCTCTATTGAAGGACAAAATCCTTTTTCTCAAAAACGTGGTCTTCACAGCCACTTAAATAGGCGGTCAGACGCTCGGCGATTGAGAATTGTTTCGGAAAAAAAAAAATATATATGTATATACTCATATCCAATATACCCAGCCCAAGCCCAAAAAGCCCAGTAAATATATACTACACCGAAAGCAAAATATTGTTTGACGAGAAGTCGAGTTCGGGGAATCGATAAGGAAAATCCCCAAATTGTGACCGAATTAGGGTTTCACCAGCGACCACAATGTCGACCGGAAAATCCAAGCAAGGCGACACCCGGTTGGTGGTTGCTGCCACGACGGCATCGGCGTTAATGGAGGCGAAGAAGGCTGATCACGGAGGATCTACCTCTATCGTTGAGTATAAACCGCCGGTGATGCTAGAAGACGAGGAGGATCTAGAGATAAAGCTCAGACGAATCCTCGAGAACGTCCCTGTCCGCGTTAGCAACACCTCCGGAAGTTCTGCTGGTTCCGGCTCCGGCGATTTTCACCAGGTAATTAGACTCAGCCCTGTCGCTTAAATCGGAGGAGCATGATTGATTGCTACGATACTCCCTGCGACGGTTTTCAACTCCCGGAAATCGAAATTTGCGAATAGTATAGAACATTGAAATCATCTTCAACTATAGAACATTGAGTTTATTTGCGAGCAAGGCTTTAGTGTTTTCTTCTTAGGCATAGTTGGGTTTAGTTTTCAACTTCTGGAATCGAACATGAATCGTCTTTAGTGGTTATTTTGCGAATAAAGGTTAGTCTTTTGTTCTTAGGCATTGTTATGTATGGTTTCAAAGCTACCCTCAATCAATTAAAAGATGTTCCTTGTCGTCATAGGATAGAGATCTGAATTTTCTAAGTGGAATTTAGTTTATTTCTGACATTGTTTTCTTAGATTTGTGGAGGATCACAATCTTTCGTTCCTAGTTAAAATTTTGATGGAGCTTGAACTGAGAAAGGGTTTTGATTATTGTGTTAGTTCTTTTGATTATGGTTGAGTGCTCTCTGATGTTTGCTCCTGCAAGTTTCAGTTTTGGTGTTTAATAGCATCAACCTTTTTTTGGTCGAAATAATAGCATCAACCTAAACTCTTAGATTTGTGAAGGATCACAATCTTTCGAGCCTAGTTAAAATTTCGATAGAGCTTGAACTGGGTAAGGGTTTTGATTATGGCTGAGTGCTCTCTGATGTTTGGCTCTGCAAGTTTCAGTTTTGGTGTTTAATAGCTTCAACCTGAACTTTTTTTCGATATGTAATCATATATAGAAAGGACTTGTAAATACATCCTTTGTATATTTACTAGACATCTCGACTTGTGCGATAATGATGCATCACTCTCTTTTACAGTACCGGCAAATGAGGCGAAGAGAACAAGACCGGCTCACGAGGATGGATATTGATTATAACAAGCGGTTGAAAATGGCGGAGTTTACTATAAGAAGAGAAGAGAAACTGAAAGCTGCGGAGGAAAAGACATCAAAGAAGCGTTTGAAACGCCAAAAGAAGAAGCAGAGGAAGCAGGAGAAGAAGAGCAAACCAAACACCGAGGAACAAGTGAAGCAACTTAGAGAAGAAGTATCATCTGACGACGACGTCGATGAAGAAGAGGAATCTCGTGTAGAAGTTCGTCCACGTCCGATTTTTAATAAGTCGAGGTTTCACGATAAGTGACCATAGCTTTTGTTGTGACCGAATCTGAAATCTCTCTCTTTGCAAGATGAGTTTGTTTCTTTTCCTTTCGTTTTCAACAATGGAGGAATACATAAGGGAAAGAAATGGAGCAGGTTTGACTGGTTTGTGTATGTACGCAGCAAAAGATGAAGTAATGGATTTGTTTAAGAGTTAATTAGCTACATAACAAGATTTGAAACTTGAGAAAATGATAAAGTGAATACTTGCTAATTGCTATTAAGAAATAATAATAGGTGGTGTTAAAAGTTTGGGATGAAAGTTCGCTATTTTATTGATTTTAATATAATGTAGAACATCAAGATAATAGGTTTTCCAACAGCTATACAAAAGAAATAAACCTGTTTAAAAATCATCTTCTAACAAAAAAAAATGGAAGATTTGACGCATGGTAATTGGTAAAATCATTCAAAATAGTACAATTTTTTTTAATACAAATTGTTTTTCATTGCTATTTAGTCTACTTTAAAAAAAAAAATTGAAGATAGAAAGGAACAAAAAGGTCAAAAGCAGAAAAGAAACATAGCTTTTTAACAGCTTTTTAACCAATTAGCAAAGGTTTACCTAATTTTTTTAATATATTTTAATTGATTTTAAAGTCATCCAAAATAGTACAATTTTATTTGGTTTAATACAAATTGTTTTTCATTGCTATTTAGCCTACTTTAAAAAAAAAAAATTGAAGATAAAAAGGAATAAAAAGGTAAAAAGCAGAAAAGAAACCTAGCTTTTACCTGCTTTTTAACCAATTAGCAAAGGTTTAACTAAAATTTATATTTAATTGATTTTAATAGGAAACAACAAAAGTGGCGTGTACATTAACAACTACACCAAAACAATGTGCGAAGAACGAATAGGTTACACAGTTTTGAAAAAGAGTCTCTCGCTCAGTTTCTGGGATTGGTGAAAATCGCTGCGACTCTCTCCTCCTTCCTCCTCCTCTTGGTTCCTGATTTCTGGAACCAAACTTCGCCATGAAACAATCTCATCTTCATCAATCTATCGGCGGTGGCTCAGGTCTTCTCTCTATTTCTCTCTCGCTCTGCTTCAATCATCATACAAATCCTAAATTCGACCACTGTTTCATCATAGATCTCTCCCTGAATCGCGCCGATCATTTCTCAAACCTCTTCGATTTTTTTCCCTTTTCTTCTGATCGGAAAACTTCTGTTTTTCAATGATTTTTGGCAGTCGCGGATTTGATTCTGTGGAAGAACCGACGCGGAGGGTTTCTTCTTCTCGGATCAGCGACGCTGTTATGGTTCCTCTTTGAGAGATGTGGATACAGTTTCTTCCCATTTGTTGCTAATGTTCAGTTAGTTCTCGTCGTTATACTCTTCCTCTGGGCCAAATCTGCTATTCTTTTCAATAGGTGATCTATCTTCATCTTGATTTTAGCTTGTTTATTGAATATAGAGTGAAAGAATCTCACATTTTGAATCATATTGTAGATAAGGTATGGTGATAGAGAAGCTTGTTTTTGGAATGTAGAGTGAAAGAATCTCATAATTTGCATCATTTTGTAGATAAGATATGGTTATAGAAACGCTTGTTTTTGGAATGTAGAGTGAAAGAATCTCACATTTTGCATCATTTTGTAGATGAGATATATGGTTATAAAGAAGTATATGAAAGAATCTCATGTTTTGCATCATTCTGTAGATAAGTTATAGAGAAGCTTGTTTTTGGACTGTAGAGTGAAAGAATCTCACATTTTGCAGATAAGATATGGTTATAGAAAAGATTGTCTGTGGAATGTAGAGTGAAAGAATCTCACATTATGCATCATTTTGTAGATAAGATATGGTTGTAGAGAAGCTTGTTTTTGGAATGTAGAGTGAAAGAATCCTCCATTTTGCATCATTTTGTAGATAAGATATGGTTATAGAGAAGCTTGTTTTACTTCTGCTAAATATGAATCTGATTTTTTCTTCTTTGTCTTGACCAGACCTATGCCTCAACTTCCTAATCTTGAAATCACTGAGGCACCTGTTCTTATGGTGGCTGATGCTCTACGAGTCTTGATTAACAATCTGCTCTCAGTTGCTCGTGAAATCTACGTGGGAAGAAACGCAAAGCAACTCTTTCGGGTCAGTAAACTGTCCCAAGCAGTGTTTTTGTTTTGCTTTCGGGTTTTTCGATAGATTTGCACTCAGGCTGAGAAATTGGAACATTGCTATTGCTATGGCAGGTCAGTGTTGTGTTGTGGACAGTATCATTTGTTGGCAACTTCTTAAACTTTCTCACAATTCTCTATCTTGGTGAGTGAGCAGCTTTGCATTGTTCACAATTGATAACACCTAAAAAAAGTGTCCCCAGAAAGTGAAAGATGTTGACTTTCTCTGCGTGATTTCAAATGTACAGGTGTTGTTCTCAGTATGTTGATTCCCGTTCTGTACGAGAGATACCAGCATCACATTGATGATAAGCTATCTGTAACACACCGAATCATTCAAACACAGTACAGGAAGATCGACGAAAGATTACTACAGAAGATTATCGCTAAGCCTACGCATAAGATAAAGAAGATGCAATAGGCAAGCATACTGAACCCTTTCTTTCACCCCCTTTTATGATACACATTGCTGCATAAGACATCAGTGGTACGGTACTATTGCAAGATCTGTCCTATATCTGTTACTTATAACTCCTAAGTGATAAAATCCCATTTCAGTACTTCACACACCAATACTAATTAATCTGTTGGCGCTTTTTATTCATTATATGCAGTAAAAGAAGCAAGACAGAATATGACTGAGTGAGAAGGAGAAAAAGGTACAACAGAGCAACGTAACAAGCTATGAGTGTAGATGAATAGAGGAGTTGAGACTTGAGAGATTCTACTCCACAAGCTGTAATGTGGTTTATTTGATTCTCTCTTTTATGGAAACACTGTGGATTAACAAGTCCATGTCTATGTGTAACTTCAGGAACTATAGATGTGACTCTAATTGGAATATGGGGTTTGCTTTAGGATCGATAATATTTGCTTTAGATTAGACGTTGATGCTTAAAGGTGATATGGTGACAAGAGATTTACGAAATACAAAGTTTCAAGTTTTAAACAGACAGCAACTAGAAGAACCAAAGTTTGTTCTTCATGCATGAGTTAGAACTTACTTAGAACTATTAAGAAACGTCGATCTTGCAGTTAACCGAAGCTCTAAGAAACATTAGCAGATCCATGGAGAGTCGCAACTTTTCCTGGTCATCTCTGGACGTCTACGCTCGCCGAGCCCTCAACGCTGTTGCTAGCACCGGGTTCTGGTCGGCAATGGTATCGAACAGCGCGTCAATAGCAAGTTGCCTCTCCTTAAGATCCGCAATTTCGGCTTTAACATCATCATCTAGCTGCTTCTGATAGTAGTCCTGAGACATCTCTTGCGGTGGAGGAGGAGGAGAAGCCGAGGAAGAAGCTCCGTGCAAGTCGAAGATATGCTCGTTGCAGGGACCGAGCTGCAGAAAAACAAGAAAAGAAAAGGGTTAAGTTAACTCAAAGACGTAACGAGCTTCATCCATCTGCGTCTTGGACAAACCAAAAGATTGCACAATTGTCTTCGTTGATACCTCCTCTTGGACTTTACGCCGGACGCATTTAAAAATGCTAGGTGCTTCAAAGTTAAAAATTCTAGGTGCTTCAAAGTTTGTAGCATCACTGTCTTGTGCATGTACCTCCACCTCCTCCAAACAAGGGAAAGACTCCATGAAATGCCTGATCATCTCTTCCTCTCTAATTGTTCGTCGAAACCCTTTGATCTGCAAATTCTTCACAGGACAAGATAAGAGCAAACGACCTTTTCCGTCCCGAGAGACGCAGTCACAAGCATCTCCGCATTGATCAGTCACATAGTGTAAGAGACCCTGAAAGAGGAAACGAGTCAATAAAGGGAATTCTGAACGGCAGCATTGTAAATGTTTGAGCTTTATACCTCAAGGTGATGTAAGACTCGGTGGGTGAGTCGAAGACCGGCGGAAGGTGGGATCTAGAGGCTGGCTTTCACGCTTTCTCTTCTAGATCAAGGGATGGACGGTGATAGAACAAGGCTTGCTCGCACAAGACTTGAGCCGAACGGTGTCAAACAAGCTGGTTTTCACGCTCTCTCTTGTTGGACGATCTGAGGGGAAGTGTTGGTGGATCGAATGGCACCACAGAGGGATGGAAGATCTCTGATACTGCACGGATACTCAGCCTTGGTGAATCACACACGCAAAGGCAAAAGCAAACAAGAACAAGCGGCGGCTGCGGCTAGGTCTTAGAAGAACTGCGTTGTTTTATTAATGATCAAAAGGTAACCAAAGATAGAACACTGCAGGGGAGCTTTATAAACAGCTCGTCAGCTAGCCCTAAGGCCGAAAATAAAAGAACAAAACGACAACATAAAGCCTAGAAAACTAACAAAACGCAAAAAGGCAAAAATACATCAAAATAGAAAGTTCATTAACGAAAATAAAAACAAAAAGAACTAAGCCTATGCTCGTGGCCTTCTTCTGGGGCTCGATCCTGGGGCTCTTGGACGTGCTAAGAACCGCTGGGACAAGACAGATTAGTTGTACAAATTGTATAAACTGAGTATACCTGGTTTTGGCGCGCGATGGTCCGAAATGTGTTTGTTGCGGTTGAGCTTGGTTCTGGTGTGGCCCTTGCTGGTTTCTTGATGATTCCATCGTCTTGATGTCCAGTGAAGTCGAGCTGATAGAAGTCTTCAAGTGTCTTCCCGTGGTTAGCTCCTAAAACGTCTTCTTGCTCCATTAGCTCTCTCTCGGCTTCAAGGCTTGTTTCCGCGGTATCTTGAGGCTGAGATGTGATCTCCACGAGATTCTGGTTGTTTTGAGCTCCCTTGCCTGTCAAGTAATCAATCATACCTTGGTTTGTATGAGGCTGGTCGTCTTTGAGGCTCAGCCTTGCAAAATCCTCCAAGATGTCTATATCGGGTGCTTTGGAGCTATCTTTGAGGTTGGTTGGTGGTGGCGGGGTTGTGAACGCGGCTCCGAGTTCCATGTTGTTAAGGAGGGTTTCCACAACTGCATTGAACCCTTCTCTAAGTCTCCTGGTCTTGGACCGTGTCATGGGAGTGGATTTGACCGTCGGTACATGCTCATCGGTCTCGGTTAGGTCGATGTCCGCATCACAAGGACTAGAGTTTCTAAATGAGGACATTTCCTTAAGAGAACCGGCATTGCTTGCCATCCCCGATCCTCGTCGCTCTTAATACCTAAAAACTTGAGGTTGTTGAACACCGGCAACGATTCACTGCATAGAGAAATTACCTGTAACAAGACAAATCCCACAACTCCAACATGAATTTCTGAAACATAGATGAGGAAAACCAAATAGCAGCAACTGACCTCAAGAGTATCAGCATAAAAGAAAATTCTCTGACCATTTCTTAAGCCACTCATGAGCTTCCACGCATTTCTAAGACGCAGAAGACCGTCATCTTCCTCATTTGGCTCTCGTATTAGCTCGGTTTGACCTTTAGTTACCTTAAGGTCGAGTCGAACCTGGACTAGATTCGGCAAGCTAACTTTTGGATAGTCGGCCGCAACGAAATCAGAATACTCGAGGTAAACAAGATTCGGAGCATCGAAAGAAATGCTACCCGGATTCCGAAAGTCTTTGAAACCGTTCGCATAGATCGCTAGCTTCCTGAGGCTCGCGCTCGACGCGGTTTCATCCGAACCGGGCCACTTGATATCAGCCATGCAGAAGTCCTCAAGCACAGGTAAAACACCAAGAAACAACTCAAGCTTATCACACAACAAGACCGACTCCGAGTAAATGTCGAGCGTCTTAAGCATCGATAAGAGAGTGCCTGTGCCCCCAGCCCACCAATGAACACCACAAATTGCGCCATTTCTTTGAGAGAATCGATGTTAAAGCAGCTTCCTTTGTCGTAAGGAAAGACAGTATATCGCCAAGAACCTCGTCAGGTAGATTTCCGATCAAATCCATCGTCTCTGCCTGCGCGAAGCGTCTAGCGAAGCGCGAGTGCAAAAGACTAATAGAAGCTCTGAACAAAGAGATTTGTGTGAAAATGATTTTCTCATTAGAATGAAAAGTAAAACTTACATCTGTTTATATACAATCGAATCAGTAAACCAAACTATACAATTGTGTAAAATAGAACCTAAACCGGCTAAAGGAGACCGATATAACTAAACCGAGTTATACACTTTAATATTCCCCCTCAAGATGAAGGTGGAGCAAAAATGTTATGTACACCCATCTTGCTCATCATATCCCGGAAAGGTGCTGGATATAATGCTTTGGTTAACACATCCGCAAGTTGATTATCAGTACGAACAAACATAGTTTTGATGATACCATCATCAATCGCTTCGCGCACCTTATGGCAATCAAACTCTATGTGTTTAGTCCTCTCGTGGAAGACAGAATTGCTTGCAATGTGCAAAGCCGCTGTATTATCACAATAGAGATAAACTGGAGGTGAGAAAGGAATGTGAAGATCCTTAAGAATCTGACTTATCCAAATCAGTTCTTTAGTCGCCATACACATGGCTCGGTACTCGGCTTCAGCCGAACTTAAAGAAACCATTTGCTGCTTCTTGGATTTCCAGGAGACCAAAGAGTTGCCAATAAACATGGCATAACCCGTGACAGATCTTCTAGTATCTGGGCAAGCTCCCCAATCCGAGTCAGAAAATCCCCGAAGATCAAATGTAACTTCTGTTCCATAGAAGAGTCCCTGGCCAATGGTACCCTTTACGTAACGTAACACCTTGTGAATGGCTTGAAGATGGGAATCACGAGGAGCAGAAGAATACTGAGACAGCTTGGAGACTGCAAAAGCAATGTCAGGTCTAGTGATGGTCAAATATTGAAGTTTACCCACTAGTTTCATGTACTGTTTGGCATCATCTAGTAATACGCCATCTGACTGAGATAGTTTCTGGTTCGGTTCCATAGGGATGGAGGAAGGTTTACAATCAGCAAACCCAATAGAAGTTAATAAGTCAATCACATACTTCCTCTGGCAAAGAGAGATCCCTACTTCAGATCTTGCAATCTCAATTCCAAGAAAGAATTTGGGAGGACCAAGATCACGAAGTTGAAAAGAGGAACTAAGTTGAACTTTCAATTCTACCACGGCATCATCATCTGTGCTAGCAATTATGATGTCATCAACATAGACAAGAACCACCATGAACTTCCCATCAAACACTTTCACAAACAGCGTGTGATCACCATGGCATTTTTCAAAACCAAAATGTGTTAAAGTGGTGGAAAATTTGATAACCATTGACGGGAAGCCTGTTTGAGACCATAAATGGATTTACGAAGTCTACAAACTGCATTGGGTGATACTGATTCCCCCTGAATCTCAGCATACCCTGGTGGAAGTTTCATGTAAATTTCTTCATCGAGATCACCATTCAAAAAAGCATTGGAAATGTCTAATTGATGTAAAGACCATTTCATCTTTGGAGCAAGGCCGAGAAGGATCTTCACTGTAGCCATCTTCACCACTGGAGAAAAAGTATCAATGAAATCAATCCCTTCTTGTTGAGTGTAGCCTTTTGCCACCAATCTTGCTTTATATCGTTCAATACTTCCATCAGCATGGTATTTAATGGTAAAGACCCATTTGCAACCTACTGCTACTTTACCAGGCGGTAAATTCGTAATACTCCATGTCTCTGTACAGACAAAAGCACCAATCTCCTTTCCCATGGCATCATTCCATACCTTGTCCTTCTTTGCCTCTAAGTACTTTTGTGGTATTGGTGTACTTGTGATGATATTAATGAAAGCACGAAAAGGCTCAGATATAGATGAATAAGAAATATAGTTGATCATAGGATAAGGCGTAGTCTTAATAGGATTATTAGTATAACAATGAAATTCCTGCAAATGGGAAGGCAGTTTTTTCTGTCGTGTTGATTTAAGCTCAGTAGGAACAGAAATCAAAGAAGATGACTCATCTTGAGGAAGACGAGCATCAGATGATGATTGCACAAGAGGCATATGTTCATCAAGAGGTGCAGGAGAAGAAAAATGAGGAAAGAATTGCTCGACATCCCCTGAGAGGACAGAGGATGCGAAAGGAAAGATGTCCTCATGGAATATGACATGTCTTGAAACAGAAACTGAGTGTGTCTCTATATCTAGTAGCTTATAACCTTTGTACCCAGCATGATAACCTAGAAAAATACAAGCTCTAGCTCTAGGATCAAACTTAGTTCGAGACTTATGAGAAGTAGAACAATAGCATAAACAACCAAAACTTCGTAATGATGCATAATCTGGGGAACTAGAAGTTAACCTTTCACAAGGAGTTTTATTGTTTAACACTGGACTAGGTAAACGATTTATTAGAAAAGCAGCAGTCAAGACACAATCACCCCAATATTGCAAAGGAACCCCTGATTGAAACATTAAAGCTCTATCTACATTTAACAAATGTTGGTGTTTTCGTTCGACTACTGAATTCTGTTCAGGTGTTTCAGGACATGAGTGGAAATCTTTAATTCCTTTATTTAAGTACAAGTTATGAAAGTTCAATTCATGAGCATTATCAGATCTAACAGAACGGACTTTTGTGTTAAACTGAGTTTCAATCAATTCAATAAAACCAGAAAACACATGTAAAACATCAGATTTTTGTTTAAGCATATAAATCCAAGTTGCCCTACTGAAAGCATCTACTATAGTCAAAAAATACTTGAATCCATCAACAGTCGGAACTGAAAAAGGACCCCATGTATCAATGTGAATCAAATCAAACGGTTTCTCACGCATATGATTCTGAGACTTAAAAGTAAGACGTTTTTGTTTAGACAAGTGGCAAATGCGACAATGATCAGGTGTTTTATTATTCTTCTGTTTCGATAATGACAATACATCAGATAGAGAATCAATCTTATTCATAGAGGGATGTCCTAATCTCCTATGCCAAGTAGTAGAATCAACCTTAACAACAGAACAAACAGAAGTAGTACCTGGTAAAGCTGAACAAGATATAGGAACTAGAGACTTATCGAGATTCAGAACATATAGGTTTGCAACTTGACTACCTTGACCAATCATCAATTCCCGAGTAAGAGCCTGAATGAAACAAGCATCAGAAGTAAAAACACTAACACTCAACAAGTTAAACTTGAATTCAGGAATGAATAGCACATTATGCAAAGCTAAGCAATCAGTAAGCTGAATAAAACCAGTTCCTTCGATTCTAACTGTAAACCCATTCGGAAGACGAACAAAAGTTCTATCTAGAGACTTATATTCACTATATAGACTCCTTTCATGAGTAACATGATGACTAGCTCCTGAATCTACTACCCAAGCTCTAAGAGACAACCCGGTTTCATGAGGTATAGAAGAAGTGAGCATGTCATAGTATGTGTAATCATAGAGAGAAAGGAATGTACCAGATATCTGTGAGATAAAAGGTTTGGAAGTCGAAGTCGAGGCAGAAGGTTTCTCAAGGCATGCAGAACTCATACCAGAAGACTGAAGTTTGGAATTGAGATATGAGATCATATGTTGAATCTGATCATTTGACATTGTCTCATTTACGTCTTCAGATCCTGCTCCTTTCTGATGCTGAAGAGGTTCTGCAGTTGCAAGATTTGCACTGCCTACAGATATACCTTTCTGAATTCGAGGATGTCCAGGTGAATAACCATGGAGTTTGTAACACTTATCAACCGTGTGCCCAATCTTAGAACAGTGAGAGCACTTCGGCTTCTGGAATTTCCCTTGTGTTGCCAGGATAGCATTGTGATCTGAATCCATTGCCTGAGTTTGAAAAGCTGATGGAACAGGTTGAATCTGAGAGGTGAAACCAACAGCACGCTGACTCTCATCTTGATCCAACATGTTATATATGTCATTCAAAGCAAGTCTTGGTTTCATATTGAGAATCTGACCACGAATGTTGTTGAAGTTATCATTCAATCCCATGAGAAACTGGATGATTCTGCTTGTTTCAGCATCTTCAAGCAGCTCTTTGACCTGATCACAGTTGCATTTCTTCACAGAACATGACTTTGTGTTGGCAAGTTGCTCCCACAGTGTCTTCTTCTTTGTGAAGTAAGCCGAGAGATCAAGAGATCCTTGTTTCAGTGTCATCACCGCTTGCTCAAGTTGATATTTCCGTGGCAGATTGTTCACTTTGAATCTACTGAATAGATCATTCCACATCTCTACAGCATCCTGATAATAGAGAATACTGTCGTAGATCTCCTTATTCACAACATTAAGGATCCATGATTTCACCATGCTATTGCAACAACTCCAGATTTTGAAGTAATAATCATCCTCCGAAGGCCTAAGTAGAGATCCATCTACGAAACTAATCTTGTTCTTCGCATCAAGACTAATTTGCATGGCTATAGAACAACTATTGTAATTACTTCCATCAAGAGTGTGAGCAACAATCGATAAACCTGGATGATCGGACGAATGGAGGAAGAACGGACTGTGAGTGTTGTCGATCGATTCAGTGATCTTCGACATCGATCCGTGGCCTCCGAAGCTTGCTGATCTTGTGTATCGTTGTTGTTTTGCAATCGCATCTTCATGTTCATCATAAGCTCCCGATTCGTGCTGAGATTTGACCGCAGAAGCCTCATCTTCAGTCGTCGCACCTCGAGTCTTCACTTTTCCCCCTTTCTTCACCATTTTCGCCCAAAATTGATTGTGAAAAACAGCAATCAACAACAATGGAGAAGATCTATCGGTGAAATTTCGAAGAAAATGAAAAGAGAAAGATGAAATCAATGGATCAAGCGGAAGATTTGCTTTGATACCATAATAGAAGCTCTGAACAAAGAGATTTGTGTGAAAATGATTTTCTCATTAGAATGAAAAGTAAAACTTACATCTGTTTATATACAATCGAATCAGTAAACAAACTATACAATTGTGTAAAATAGAACCTAAACCGGCTAAAGGCTGTCTCTTATACACATCTAGATGTGTATAAGAGACAGACTTACATCTGTTTATATACAATCGAATCAGTAAACAAACTATACAATTGTGTAAAATAGAACCTAAACCGGCTAAAGGCTGTCTCTTATACACATCTAGATGTGTATAAGAGACAGACTTACATCTGTTTATATACAATCGAATCAGTAAACAAACTATACAATTGTGTAAAATAGAACCTAAACCGGCTAAAGGAGACCGATATAACTAAACCGAGTTATACACTTTGATAAAGACTAAGCAGAAGATGGTGAGTTAACTTTCGCACCGACCTTGGTACTGCACGGACGCGAAGTCCAAGACAAGCATCAGAAGGAAACCAAAAAGATATTTGCAGACCGCTTGGCGCAGAAGAGAAGAAGAAACTTGGGCTGTATCTAAACCGGTTCTCAAACCCAGTAAACCTAAACCGGACCAATTAAATTTCAAAATCTGAAGATTGACTGACTACACCCGAGTGTCAAAGTAGAACAAATATAGAGAGATGGAGCAAACGATATTAAAAACAAAAGTAATAGCTAAATAAATAACTAGAGAACTTATTTTCTGCAAGTAACAAAATAACAAAGTACACTATCTCTTTTTTAATGGAATTGTAATTTTGAGTTATTTTATGCATTTATACGAGTTGTTTACGTAATCCATAATTTATCCGATAAATCACATTTGTAAATTCAGCAATGTTTTACTAATAAAGCCGTTGAGATCACAACGTTTGGTTCTCAAATATAAAAGAAAACATGCCTCGGCGGCTTTCAACGTTTATGAATACAAACAAGCGAGTCTAAAAAAGGCAGAAACTCAAGCAACCTTGGGAACTACGAAAGATTCCGAGTTAGGCACTGTCACGGACCGTAACAGCTCCAACGAGCAAACAAGACCTAGGAAATGAGAAAGCAAGGTGTTCGCCGATGCCTGCACAAAAAATGGCTCTCATGTCAAAACAGTGAACTTACAAGACATCACCAAGTCTTTTGAAGAAGACATGTGTAATACCTGAACGAGGAAGACATCGAGAGCAAGAACGGGGCTGTATCCTTGAGAGACTCCTTGGTAGAAAGGGTTAGCTGAGGTTGTTAAAGCCTTTGCGACTAAAAACCCGACCGTCGCTTGCATCCCGAGAAGCGCTGCACCCATTCCCAAGAGATTTACCATAATCCCACTTCTCAAACCTTTCACAACATCAGCGCGAGGCGGTGCCTGTAACAATACAAACAGCAAGTTGAGAGACCTGATTTGATCATACAACAAGCTTAAAGCTTTATAATATGATTCCAGATGGTTCTCTCTCTCACACCATTACCAAAGATTCAACAGCTACTGCTAGATAAAGGCTTTAAAGAAACCCACAAGCGTTACTGAACCCGACAGAGAACAAGAGAACTCGTGATTCGAAATAAAGACAAACCAAACTCTTTTGATTTGGTGTACTCATTAACAGTACTCCTTTAAAAGCATAATTTTCCAGACATCAAACTATGGAACTGAGTAAAAGGACTCAAACTGCAATTGGGAGACCTGACTTGATCATACAACAATCTTAAAGATTTAAATATGATTCAGATGCTTCTCTCTCTTAGCATTACCAAAGATTCAACAGCTACTGCTAGATAAAAGCTTTAAAGACCAACCTTTGACAAACAAAATAGAACCAGTTTACACATGATAAGAAACTATAAGCGCTTGAACCCGTGTTCGCTTCCACCGAAAGACAGTCAGACCAAAAGAAGTAGCTAGTGATTCTTTACTATATTCTACTTACAAAAATCAAACCTTTCAGTTTGGTGTAGTCATTATAACTGTTTTGGATCGAACTACAATGAAGAGCGAGACATTTTTTACCTTGGCAGGGTCGCCGGTAGTTCGACGGAGCCTCTCTGAGAGCCGTATATACCCGAACGACCAGAAAACCGAGACAAACGAAGCGGCGATCCCGCTCGCGGTTGCGTAGAATGTAGCAGGTGAAGTGGGTTTCCCTGTTACAACAATGGAGAAGGATAGAATCACAGCCGCCACTACAGTTGACACAAGCTGCCCCCAGAAACCGATACCCCCCAGACTCTTGAAGTACCTTGAAGTCTTCTCCAATCTCTTTGCAACCTGTGAAAAACCATTCATACTCAAAAACACTCTCTTTCACGGTTTCACCACCAATACAATCTTCTACTTAGAGATACAGTTTTCGCTTCTTAAACGACTCAATTACTGGAAAAAAACAGATTCTTCATAGTTCATACGAAATCCAAATTGCTATCCACTTCCTCAAATCGTTTCATTTCTCATCATTTCCCAAATAATTTTTCGATTGGTTATAACTTATATCAATTTCTCAGATGATCATCACGCTCTCACTCTACATTCAATTCAGATATACCTTGTGTCAAAAATCAAGACGGAAATTACGATTCGAGCTGGGAAAAAGCTGAAGGAAAAGGCGAAAGAAAAGGAGAGAACCTGAGCGAGTTTTGCCTTGTCGACCTCGATATCACCGGAAACGGAACCAGGAGACGTCGGAGAGGAAAAGGACACCGTGGATGGTGCGAAACTAGGTTTAGATCCTCGGATTTGGAAACCATAGACGAGCGGAGACGACGGCGATTGGTGTGAAGAGATGGTGGCTCTTCTCTTCGGAGCCAAGGCAAGTGGATTAAACAAGGGAATGGGGCGAGATGAGAGGCGTTGCTGAAAACCTGGCCGTATCGAGACGGCGGATACGCCGGAGGAGCTCGCCGGCGGCAAGAGTAGTGACCGCATATTTACTGGAGTGAAAGAGAGTAAAGTTGCGAAATTCGTGCTTTTTAGGCTTTCGTATATCTTGTTGCAATGGGCTTTATGCTACCTAACGGCCTTTGAGAGAATATTTCGGTTTTACCTTTTTCTTCATTATTTGTTTCCGAGAGAAAACTTTTTTGCTTTATTCTCATCATCTTATAATTTTTATTTTTGTGTGGATATTTCTCAACGACAAAAAAAAAATTGGATTTTTATCTGCAAAATTGCAAAAAAAATTCAAAACCCTAGCCGTCTCTGAAGTAAGAGAGAGAGAAATTTTGTTTGCCTTCTCCGGGCGTTTGTCGGATCCGTGAAGAGCTTGTAGGTGCGAAGTCGATGGTGTCAGCGCACAACACCAGCCTTTGCAGGATTCATTTGCTAATCTATCGTTCGATCTTTTGCGAGTGTTTGAGACTTTTTGGTTTTGGAGTTTAATTGATGGTTTAGGATTATGGTTTTGCTCTCGTTTATTTCAGAGAAATGTCGGTAAAGTCGTGTTGTCTGGTTTATGATAGCTTTTGATTATCCTCTTCTTTTAGGTCGTTGAGTTGTTGAAGTTGGTATCATTTCCATCGCATTTAGTTTAGTTGAATAATATGTTTTCTTCCGTGACTTTTTTCTTGATTTGTTCTTGTAAGGCTAACCTCTTGTGAAGATGCATAATCCTAAATTTAGTTTTTTTCCAGAAGAAAATTAGGTGTGTAAGAGTTAGATTTTCGTTATTTGTTCAATTTCAATTTCTTAAACAGAGGGAAGAAACTTAGATTATTACCATCAAGAGTCTCGAGAAGAGTAAACTGTTTTCAATTTGTATTGACCTTGTATACATGAAAACTAGAGTAGGATAAAAAGTGCAACATCAAAACCATGTTTTACACTCTCATATGGATATAGGTGTTATATATCCATATGGATATCGAAGTATGGAAACAATCATATGGACACAGTCCCAAGGAACACTCTTATGAGATAAACATCAACTTCATATACATATGAATATCGAGGTATGAACACAATCAGATGGACACAGTCCCATGGGAGAATCTTGGGAGATAAACAACAACTTCCTACATGTAGTTGACATCGCCTAACTACTAATATCAGTTGATCCTGATGGACATATATTAATGGAAAACGCTTCTCATGTCCATGCTAGCTTTTCCACGGCATCACAACTTTCATGGATGAGTTATGATGGACACGTCATTGTTTCATACTCTTGCGATGACAGATCCCTGAGAACAACATCAAGCACTTGGATAGTTTCATATATGGAGCATCTCTTTGTCTCCGTTGGAGGAACTGTTGTAACTAGAAGAGATAAGGCCTAACGCAGCTTTATAGCAACTATGAACTGCCTCTCCTTCCTGCCAAAATAATAGTCAGAAATCACAAATGCCAATTAAAATTGTAAGCAAAAAGAATCCTGATATGTCTATATTTTGCATCATATTTCCCTCCATTTAGAGTAAGTTTGACCTCATTTAGGAACTCATTTAGGCATCTTTGCATCACATTTCATTCATCTAGTAGTCTAGGATGTCCTTGCATAGTCTTTGCATATTTTGGCACTTTTGGAGTCTCTATCAGGTAATATGGATGCTATGGAGGCATGCTTGAAGTTGGAGAAGGATGGCATTGCAAGGAGAAAGGCAAGAAGTCACTTGAAGAGAAGGAAGAGACCTAAGAAAGAAATTGCGAGCCGTATCGACGTAGTGTATCGACTAGCCAGGTCGATACACCCTTTCCCGAGGTTCATCTCGACCAGCTGCATCGACCTAGCTTGGTCGAGACGAACAGAAGAGAGCTAGAGGAGAAGCCTGAAGCCGTACCGACGAGATGTATCGATGTGACAGGTCGATACACACATTCCCGAGGTTTATATCGACCAACCGTATCGACGGGACATGCCAAGACAACCATCAAGCCTCAAGACGCATTCCCAGGAGTTCATACCGACCAAATGTATCGACGAGTTACGTCGAGACGAGAACCTGAGGTTCGTATCGACGTGCTGTATCGACCAGCTACGTCGATACGAACACAAACGAGTTTTTGTGTTTTCACATCATTGGGTCCACCTATAAATACTCAAAAGACCTAATTTTATGCTTAACTTTTATTCTCTATTGTTCTTAGCTAAAACTTTAGCCTCTTTGGGAGAAAACTTGTATTTGCTTGGATCTCCTAAGTTTAATACAAAAAACTCTCTTGGATTTCTATTTATCTCTTCTCTAATCATGTTTTGCTTATCTTCTATCATGGATTTGATGGGTTTAATGATGATTAGTGAGTAGTCTCTTAGGAACTTGGGGATGGGTTAGATTTAGGGTTTTCTAATGGTTCAATCTTGCAATCTAGGTTAGATTCTTCATCTCTCTTCTTATTAAGGTGTTCTTAATGCCAAATAGCTAATCTTTTGCTATTTGGATCATAAGCATTTCAGACACCCACCAAGTGTTTGATGAAATGCTTGAACAACTTTTATAAGAGATTTACATTCCTAGCCTAAGATATTAGTTGCCTAGGGTGTTTATCATGCATTTTAGACTTATGATTAATGCTTGCTAATCATTTTAATGCTAACACATCAGTAGTTCATTAAGGTGATTAGGAAAGGGATTAATACCACACATCATGGATTAGTCTTTATTAGTGATCTAGGCATAGAGATAGTTTGTTTTAGTTGCTTAAATGATTGCAAGGTTGGCCATTTGAATGCCCAAATCAATGATATCATCCCTAGGTTGCGTTTTTAGTAAATTAGTAATCTTGATTAGTAGATAATCGCTTAATTAGTGATAATTAAGGGTTTTAATTCATATAATTGGTCTTGTAGTATCTCTTTAAGCTTGTAGTTTGTTTTTAATAGTTCCTTGTCACTTGAATTTCGAACTTGGCTTAGCTTAAACCGAACTTTGTATTCCTTTTTCATCAAACTCCCAAAATGGATTGATATCTCAAGTATTGCAATGATATGAGCAATTGAGAAATTGCTTACAAGTGTAAAAACGCTTGTTTCAAGTCCATGGTGATATGTCCACAAAAACATATCCACACAAATATATCCACAAAAACATTAAATTGTTTGAGAATTTATATCACACAAACATATCCATGTGATTGTGTCCATGTTAGTTATTCATGTTAATTTATCCACACAAACTTGTTTATGATAATTTTAAACTCAGAATGTACATTCGGGGTTTTATGTATATATATATATATATATCCACACAAACTTGTTTTGTGACCAATCAAGACTAAGTAACCACACTTGCATCTTCTAGATAATCTGCAATCAATGCATCGTTGTATACTAATCAATGTTTGAAACTCGATTCAACGACAAAAATGATGGGAGTAGACTTGAAGTTAGAATAAGAAATATTCATGTTTTCCGTCAAAACCAGAATTTTTAACTCGAGATTCATATGCCTAATCGAAGGGATGCACTATCCTGTAGAGGAATAATGTTCTCCAAATTACCAAATTTCCTCAAATATTAAGCAAATTTTCTCATAAGTTGAACCATAAATCACCGAGGAAAGGGAAGAAGAAGGAAGAAAAACTTACTCAGTGCCTTTCTGCCCGAGGATCCGAAACTGCTCAGGTGAAAGAACCGCATGCCACTCCTCATCTCTTTCCTGGACTTATCCCGAAACCGCCATGGCCACGATACAATCACCGTAGAAGCTAAGAAGAGAAAGGAGGAAAATCGAAGCCGCCATAAACGACTGAAGTGATTTCTAAAAGGGTTTCTCTTACAAAATCCACAAGATGAAAATCACTTAAATTAAGGTTTGGAGAAGAAAAGCCGTCAAGATTTGAAATTATGTGGTTGGCAAATGCCCCTGTTGCAGGAGTTAGGGTTTCCATCGGTGAAGGAGAAAGGAAAATAGAAACAGGAATCGGTGGAGAGGAAGTAAAAAGATAAGAAGGTAAAATGGTTAAACAAGTAAAGAAGAGGATAGTTTTGTCTTTTCAGACCAGCAAAGTGCCTCACAAGTGAGAAGTACCTCATTATGTAATTCGAAACTCATAAACTGTCTTCAGATGTAAATAAACCCTCATTGTTATACAGTCATCTATAAGCCTTTATTTAAGTCTTCTTAAAGGTTGAAGTTTGGCTTCAAGACTAAATAGTGTTTCGATCTTTAGTTCTTTTCTTGCAAGAAGATGAACGATCTTCTTGCTATAGATGGCTAAAAATAATTTGTAAGTGTCCGCGTGTAAGAGTTTTTATTTCACATTTCCCCGTCGAAATTTTAAGGTCTTTATGCCTTGAGCTTTTGTGTTCTCGTCTGCTTCGCTTCCTTGGAGTAGTCATGTTTGAAGTAGTTATTGTCTTTGTTCTCGTTTCGGTCCTGCGTTTGTTTCTACCAGCATTGCTGCTTTTTGAGATCGGTGTAGGTAAAGCTTTGGTTTTGTTTCTTCTGAGTCTCTTTTCTTTTTTGATTCAGCTTCGACATCTTCTGATTTTTTGGTTAAAGTCGTGGGTGAAATTCGGTTCAGTATTTCTGTTGTAATACCGTTGTCTCTTTAGCAATTTTATTATTTTTTGCTTCCCTTTTATAGGGATTTTTCTCCGAAAAATATATGTAAATGGTTATAAATTAAAGGAATAAGTTGAATGAAATGAATAGAAAAAGATGAATCCACCTAGGCGGAGAAATAAGAAGCGGTCAAAATGCCATAAAAACGCCTCGCCGGAAAACTCGCCGGAAAATTTTCCGGCGGCGGCGGGCTCCGGCGGCCGCTCCCGGAGATCGGACATCCTACCTCGGACAGTCATGCACCACCAATCCCTCGGACTAACCCAACCCAGTTCGGCCCCCATCGCCCCACCCCACCCCTTGAAGAGGGTCACCCCCCTATATATGCCAAAGTGCACTTTTTCATTTTCCCCCTAGAATACATTAAAATGGCTGAGGAGCCACTTTCAATTTTAAAAAAAAATACTGGGAATTTGAATCTGATTTTTTGCAAGCTTCATAAGCATGATGAAAGCTTATTTGTTGTAAATTTTCATAATTTTCTGGGCACTCTAGCTACCACTTTTGATTTTTACAAAAAATGGATTATCATGACCCAACCGGACATCTGTAACAACATTTAGTTTGCCAATGACATCCTAAACTCTTTAGTGATGTATTTGTGATGTTTTGGTCGAGAAAGATTTGAAAAAAC
>JAHZTW010000001.1:391631213-391688399 GCA_020283515.1 Alliaria petiolata
TGTTAATGTTAATAATTATATCAAACAAATAATTATTAATTTATAGGGTATAACTGGATTCCTATTAATCTAAAGACTAATTCACCGAGAAAGAGTTACAAATGTATAGAGAGGCACAAGATGAAAGATAATGAATCATTTATTTCTAATTTTCCCACATTTTTTTCACTGATTAGGAAAAAAATTTAGAAAATGTAAATTCATGTTAAATGATAAGTTTTTAGTGGAATTCAAAGGAATCATTGATTCAACTTATTTTATTTTCTCTAACATTTCAATCATTTGCACCCATAATGTTATACTGGCTTCATTTTCAGGAATATGTACTTATTCCGTCGGCTTTGTTTTTTTTTCAAGCGTTTGATATCTTATAAAATTTTCTAAGTTTTATTGATAAAATTCTTTTTTTCCGTATTCTAGATGACAACAAAAATACAAAACTTTAGTTCTTTCAATGACATACGGTAAAAGACAAATTAGTTGTAAATTACTTAGTATAACACTTTTTGAGTTTTTAATTCAACTGCATGGGACTTCTTCGGTTGACTTCTACCCAAATGTTGTTATGCGTCTCCCATTGGCTATCTCCTTCTCAAAGTCAATTACGTATTTTCCACGTTACAAAGGATCATCGCTATTTGATTTTGCATATTATTTCTGAAAAGACTTGCGATCTCGAATCTTTTTCATGGCGCTTTATCCCTCATCTTCTTCCCGCAATTGGATACACAATGTTTTCCCGAGCTTCCACGGAGCAGATGTTCGCAAAGCCTTTCTCAGTCACGTTCTGAAGGAGTTCAAAAGAAAAGGAATCGATACTTTTATTGATAACGA
This sequence comes from Alliaria petiolata, assembly GCA_020283515.1. Classification (NCBI taxonomy): domain Eukaryota; kingdom Viridiplantae; phylum Streptophyta; class Magnoliopsida; order Brassicales; family Brassicaceae; genus Alliaria; species Alliaria petiolata. The sequence goes on from JAHZTW010000001.1 coordinate 391,632,048, forward strand.
TATCGACAGGAGCAAATCGATCGGTCCTGAGCTCATAGAAGTTATCAATGGATCGAGAATCGCGATCGTCTTGCTCTCCAAGAACTACGCTTCCTCGACATGGTGCCTAAACGAATTAGTGGAGATTATGAATTGCAGGAAAGAGTTTGGTCAAACAGTGATGATCGTTTTCTATAAAGTCGATCCAACTGATGTGAAGAAGCAGACCGGAGATTTTGGGAAAGTCTTCATGAAAACTTGTGAGCGTAAGACAGAGGAGGAGACTGGGAGATGGAGACATGCTTTGGCGGAAGTTGCAACAATTGCTGGTTATCATTCAAGCAATTGGTTAGCCCTCTTGATATATCTAAAATATTTTCACCTTCTCTAAATTTTTTTTTTCCAACTGAGTAGCAAAATAACTAAATAATAAACTAGCCTAATCAATAGGATAAACATAAAACGCTAAAAGCTACTACTTATTAGATGGATAAATTATTGTCTAAACTAGTTATAAATTTAAAACTTACGGGATGGATTGAAAATAACTTGTTAATTTTTACTTTTTATCATTCCATGTTTATTATTGTGAATTGTATGTTTTTGGTGAAATCACGTTTTCGAAACATGAAATTTTGAAAAAGCTACGTACCATTCAAACCCATAATGGATGCATTGATATGCTTTTTGTTAGGTGTTATGAAGCCGACATGATCGAGAAAATCTCGGATAACGTTTCAAATGTACTTAATGATTCCATCAAATCAATTGACTTTGAAGACATAATTGGGATTGAAGCTCACATGGTAAAGATACAGTTGTTATTGTGCCTAAAATGTGATGATGAAGTGAGAATGGTTGGGATTTGGGGTCCTGCGGGTATTGGTAAGACGACCATCGCTAGAGCTTTATATGAAAAACTTCGAAGTAATTTCACTCATACTGCGTTTATGGAGAGTATAGAAGGAGGTGTTACAGTACAGTACCGATTGGGATTACAAGAATGCTCTAAATGCTGCCAGCAATGGCGATTTCATGACTAGAAGCATAGAAGCTGCTTACCAACTAATTGAGAACCTGGCTGCAAGTTCCAACAACTGATATGGGTCAAATTTACCCTAAGCAACTCTCTCAAATTAAGAGATCAGTTGTAGTACTTAGGGATCGAATCCACAGAGAAGGGATAGTCACACAGCAGTTTTCTAAATTCGAATTAAGCTAAGAAATAAGATGGAATTAAAAGACAGAAAACAATTAAAAACGATGTAAATTCAGGAGACGAAACGCTAGGTTTAGGGAAATTCTCAGGTGATCTAAATTGTAGATCTAGACAGAATGTTAGGAATTATTAAGCACTGTTCTTGAACTCGAAACACTAATGTAAAATCAACCAACTCTCGCTGCGAAGATTATCTATGTCTAAACCCTAGAATTCCAACTCTCGTTGCAAATCCTATCAATTCAAACAAGCATTTATATCAGGTTCAATTGTTCACAAAACCCTAAACCAAATCTCTTTGCGAATAGGTATTTTGCTCATCTAACATTAGTTCAGGCAATCAATAATACTCTCGCATCTATTAATTAACCTAAGATCAGATTCTAGGTCGCGAAGCTAGAATAAGCATTAAACACAAATCCAGATGAAGAACTCTAATGATTTTATCCTAACAATTTAATTCGACCTAACAATTCATTAATCACCCTTGAAAAACCCTAAACCTAACTAGCAAACTACTCAGACATGGTGAATAAAGAAAACATCATGAATAAAATAGTTTGCATAAAAGAAATCAATAAAAATAAAGGAGTTCCAAATTTGCTCTGAAGGAGACAAATTCTTCTCTCTAAAATCTCTCTAAAAATCTCTCTCTAAAATAATGTGTGTGCTGTGCCTAAACAATGGCTGAAAAACTCTATTTATAGGCCTAGGTTCGCATCTTCAATTCCTTGGAAGATTAGGAAAAATCTTGGAGATTTCTTTTTCTTCAAAATATGGAAACTTCTCGATTCTGGAAATTGGAAAACCTGGTGTCGATCGACACCAATGGTGTCGATCGACACTCATCGTGTTGCAATTCGTGACTTCATTCCATTAAGCTCCAAAATGTATACAAATCTCCAATTTATCTCCAATTGTACCTGAACCTGTAAAGACTCTATATAGACTCAAAAATAGCCAAAATGACTCTATAAAAACACTTATATCATGGTCTAAAAATGGATAAAAACCATGATATATCAACAACCGCTGTCCTGAGTATGACCGAACGAAAAAGGTCAACAGTGTCGACTCTCAGAAGATTGATGAGCTGAATACGAAGTTGAATCTACTGATGCAAGCAAATGCAAATCAGAGAGGTGTGCAGTTCTGTGAAGATGGAGCGGACGCAATTTTCTGTCCAGATTTTGCGGAAGAAGAAACTGACGAACAGCAGGAAGTGAGTTATGTGAATGGACAAGGCTTCGTGCAAAACAGGGGATTCAACCAGGACTACAGAATTCATCCAAATCTGTCCTACAGAAGCACAAATGTTGAAAATCCACAAGACCAGGTCTATCCTCAGCAGGTGGGCACTCAGGGTCAGAATTTCCAGGGGAAAAGTTTCGTGCAAAACGCGGGCGTTACTGGTGTTTCTCAAGGATTTTCGGGACAGACGGGCGTGCAAAATAAGGGTTTTCAGAAGAATTTTTCTCAAAATTTTCAGAGAAAAACCTTCGTGCAAAATCCGGGTCAGAACAGATTTCAGTGCGGTATTCAACAGAAACAACCATTCAACAACCTCCAAGCTTCTGCAAGCTCTGCAAATGGATCTCAAGATGAACTCAAAACTCTTATGCAGCAACTCCTGATCAACCAGCAGAAAGCCTCTACTGAGATAAACATAAAGGTGGACAACATGTACAATGATCTCAATAGCAAGTATGAAGCTGTCTCCACTCACATGAAGAAGTTAGATACTCAGGTAGCTCAAACTACTGAAGCAATCAAGAGACCACAAGGATTTCTACCAGGGAAGGGCGAGCAAAATACTAAGGAGTTTGTGAATGCCATTGCACTCAGAAGTGGGAAGGTCTTAGAGCCTGTTGCGAGCAAAGGAAAGCATTATGATGTTGTGATTGATCTGGAAGAGTAGGAGGACGACCTAGAGGCTGAAAAAGACAAGGATCAAGCGCGACAAGACACCATGGGGGAGCAAAACGTGGCCCCACCTATGCGTATCTACGCACCCAAGATACCCTATCCCACCCGCCCTAAGAAGTCTCGCAAAGACTTGGAGGAAGCCAAATGCAAGGCAATGTTGAATGATCTCACAATGAAGCTATCTCTAACTGATGCAATCCAGATGATGCCTGCAATGAAGAGGTGCATGAAGCACTTATTGACAAGTCAAGTGTCTGGCGAAGAAGATTTTGTCAAAGTTTCAAAGGATTGGAGCGCTGTTCTTCAAAACAAGATGCCAAAGAAACTTGGAGATCTTGGGCGTTTTGTCCTCTCTGTGCAAATTGGGGCAATGATTTTTGCTTGTTCCTTGTCTGATTTGGGCTCTAGTGTCAACCTCATGCCATACTCTGTGGCTAAGCGACTTGGATTCACGAAATTCAAGCCAACCAAGATCTCATTGGTGTTTGCTGACCGTTCTGTGAAACTACCCGTTGGAGTTCTTAAAGACTTGCATGTGCAGATTGGCAATGCTTATGTGCCTGCAGATTTCGTGGTTCTGGAGCTAGATGAAGAGCCAAAGGATCCTCTCATTCTGAGAAGACCTTTCCTTTGCACAGCTGGCGCTATCATCGATGTGCGGAATGGGAGAATCGATCTCCACCTGGGAGACATTATCATGAAGTTTGAGATGGACAAAATGCTGAAGAAGCCTATGTTGGATGGTCAAACTTTCTGTGTTGATGACTCCCTCGAGATCTCTAACGAGGTAGCTGAAGAGATTTTAGTAGAAGACCCATTAGAAATTGCTTTGACCATGGCTGCGAGTGAGCATGGATTCTTGAGTGATGATACAACTGGGTATGCTAACATGTTGGACTCAAGCAAGGGGGTGGGAAGGATGGTTGCCTACATGAGTTTAGATGATGCTGCCGCAACATCTTCAACAACATCACCTCCTGCGCCACCTGCAACCCCTTGGAGCGAGCTGAAAGCTTCAAAGGTTGAACTCAAAACACTCCCAGCTGGGCTAAGGTACGCGTTTCTTGGTCCTAACTCTACTTACCCTGTGATTACTAATGCTGAACTGAACAATGCTGAAACCGCCTTACTCCTATGCGAACTTAGAAAGTACCGTAAGGCCTTAGGCTATTCACTAGATGATATCACCGGAATCTCACCTGATCTTTGCATGCATAGAATCCATTTAGAAGATGCATCGAGGACTTCTATAGAACATCAGAGGCGGTTAAACCCAAATCTAAAAGATGTTGTAAAGAAAGAGATAATGAAACTTCTGGATGCGGGTATTATTTATGCTATTTCTGATAGTACTTGGGTGAGCCCAGTCCATGTAGTCCCTAAGAAAGGAGGTGTAACAGTTGTTAAGAATGATAAAGTTGAGTTGATCCCAACTAGAACTGTTACAGGACATAGGATGTGTATAGATTATCGGAAGTTGAATGCTGCTACTCGTAAAGATCACTTCCCTTTGCCATTTATAGATCAAATGCATGAGAGATTGGCTAACCATCCTTACTACTGTTTCCTAGACGGTTACTCTGGTTTCTTTCAGATTCCCATTCATCCAGACGATCAGGAGAAAACAACATTCACATGTCCTTATGGCACTTTTGCTTAACGCAGAATGCAATTTGGTTTGTGCAATGCCCCAACGACATTCCAACGCTGCATGATGTCGATTTTCACTGACTTGATTGAGGACATAATGGAGGTTTTCATGGACGATTTCTCGGTCTATGGATCCTCCTTTTCTGCCTGTCTTTCTAATTTGTGCAGGGTACTGAAGCGCTGCGAGGAGAAACATCTTGTGCTGAACTGGGGAAAGTGTCACTTCATGGTCAGAGATGGGATCGTTTTGGGACACAAGGTTTCGGAACAAGGCATTGAAGTGGACAGGGCGAAAATTGAGGTGATGACGAGTTTGCAGCCACCGAATTCTGTCAAAGGGGTTCAGAGCTTTCTTGGTCATGCTGGTTTCTACAGAAGGTTCATCAAGGATTTCTCCAAGATTGCTAGACCTTTGACTCAGCTGCTGTGCAAAGATGTGAAGTTTGACTTCGATAGTGCTTGCCTTGAGGCCTTCCACACGATCAAGGGAGCTTTGGTCAGCGCACCAATAGTCCAACCACCAGACTGGGAACTGCCTTTCGAAGTGATGACTGATGCTAGTGACTATGCAGTAGGAGCTGTTTTGGGGCAGCGAAGGGACAAGAAGCTTCATGTCATCTACTACGCTAGTCGAACCCTTGATGATGCGCAGAGAAAGTATGCTACTACTGAGAAAGAACTTCTTGCCATTGTGTTTGCTTTTGAGAAGTTCAAGTCTTATCTTGTGGGGTCTAAGGTGATTGTGCATACTGATCATGCTGCTTTGAGGTATCTTCTTACTAAGAAAGATGCAAAACCTAGGCTACTGCGATGGATACTTTTGCTGCAAGAATATGACCTTGAGATCAAAGACAAGAAAGGGATTGAGAATGGTGTTGCCGATCATCTGTCTCGCCTGCGTATCGAGGAAGAGGTTCCTTTAGATGATAGTCTACAGGAGGAGAACGTGTATGCTATCACCATGGGCCACGTGTATGCTCAACCCTCAACCACTCGTGAAGCTCAAGACTCTACAATGCCATGGTTCGGCGAGATCGCAAACTACTTAGCAGCTGAGAAGGAGCCAGACAGTTTTGTCGAGTATAGGAAGAAGAAGTTTTTAAGAGACATAAGGCACTACTTTTGGGATGAGCTTTACTTGTACAAGCAGTGTTCCGATGGTGTTTCTGCGATGGATACTTTTGCTGCAAGAATATGACCTTGAGATCAAAGACAAGAAAGGGATTGAGAATGGTGTTGCCGATCATCTGTCTCGCCTGCGTATCGAGGAAGAGGTTCCTTTAGATGATAGTCTACAGGAGGAGAACGTGTATGCTATCACCATGGGCCACGTGTATGCTCAACCCTCAACCACTCGTGAAGCTCAAGACTCTACAATGCCATGGTTCGGCGAGATCGCAAACTACTTAGCAGCTGAGAAGGAGCCAGACAGTTTTGTCGAGTATAGGAAGAAGAAGTTTTTAAGAGACATAAGGCACAACTTTTGGGATGAGCCTTACTTGTACAAGCAGTGTTCCGATGGTGTTTTTAGGCGTTGCATTTCAGAAGAGGAGATTCCTGGTGTTCTCTTTCACTGTCATGGTTCGAGTTACGCAGGACATTTTGATACTTTCAAGACCGTGTCTAAAGCTCTACAGGCTGGGTTCTGGTGGCCTACCATGTTCAAAGATGCACATGCTTTCGTCTCTAAGTGTGATTCATGTCAAAGGCAAGAGAACATTAGCACGAGAAACGAGATGCCACAGAATTTCATCTTGGAGGTTGAAGTGTTTGATGTGTGGGGCATTGACTTCATGGGCCCTTTTTCATCTTCCTGTGGAAACAAATACATCCTTGTCGCAGTAGACTATGTATCTAAATGGGTTGAGGCAATAGCTAGTCCTACTAATGATGCCAAGGTGGTCTTGAAGATGTTAAAATCTGTGATCTTTCCACGGTTTGGAGTTCCCAGAATTGTGATCAGTGATGGTGGCTCTCATTTCATTAACAAAGTCTTTGAGAATTTGTTAAAGAAGCATGGAGTCAAACACAAGGTAGCCACTCCTTACCATCCGCAAACGAGTGGACAAGTTGAGATTTCAAACAGGGAGATCAAGAGTATTCTGCAGAAGACTGTGAACACAACTCGCAAGGATTGGGCTGTGAAACTTGATGATGCTATTTGGGCATATAGGACTGCTTACAAGACACCTCTAGGCACGACCCCATTCCATCTGGTCTATGGAAAATCATGTCATCTCCCAGTAGAGCTTGAGCACAAGGCAGCATGGGCTGTCAAGTTGCTGAACTTTGACATCAAACCTGCTTCTGAAAGGAGGTTGCTGCAACTTAACGAGCTGGATGAGATTCGACACATGGCCTATGAGAACTCAAGGATCTACAAAGAAAGGACTAAGGCGATCCATGACAAGAAGATCATTCCTCGGAACTTCGCTGCAAATGATTAGGTGTTGCTTTTCAACTCTCGCCTGAAACTTTTTCCTGGGAAGCTGCGATCGCGTTGGTCTGGCCCTTTCACTATCAAATAAGTGAGACCATATGGAGCTGTTGTGTTACTGGACAAGGAAGGCGGCAAATTTGTGGTGAATGGTCAACGTCTCAAGCCGTATCTCGCTGACACCGAAATCGCTAACGGGGACACAATTCCCCTTAGCGATGCACCCCTTGCCTAAACAGCAACCAAAGTCAAGCTCGTGACTTAAAACAAACGCTTGGTGGGAGGCAACCCACCGGTAAGTGTACATACTTTGTTTTATGTTTTGGTTACTAACTTTTAATTTTGGTTTTCATGTTCTTATTTCAAAAAAAAAAAAAAAAATTAACAGGTTAGATCGATCGGTCCCGGGAAAGACCGATCGATCCGTTTGAGCAGCGCGGGCCGGAAGTATTTCGATCGATCGGTCCAACATTGGAACGATCGATCCGATTATGCACCACGGCCAGGAAGTTTTTAGACCGATCGGTCTGCAACAGATCGATCGATCTAAAATGACGCGACGGGCAGAAGGATATTAGACCGATCGATCTAACTCAGATCAATCGATCTAAGTTCTCGCGGACGGACAGAGACTTATTAGATCGATCGATCCAAATCCGATCGATCGATCCATGGCCCAGGACATGGGACGCACAAAGGATGATGCAATCACCACACGGACACAACCACCACGAACTGCACGGAATCCACAACCGCGAGGAGGCCGAAATCCTACTCCTTCCCAAGCTAAAAGAAGAGGAAAAGCAGTGGCACAATCCTCTTATGTTCAAGAAGAGGAGGAAGAGGAAGAAGAGGAGTAAGAAGAAGGCGAAAGAACCACTGCACCTTGGCCACGTCCTGACAACACACCATTCACGTGCCTCCGTTTCCCGAACAATATCACTATTTCCCAGATGCATAACGATAGCAGATTCAAGCTTAGGAGGCGTGGAGCTCCTTGGTCTGACATCCATAATACGTTGTACAATGGACTCCTGAAAGTCGAGATGGTGCCTACTCGATTTGTTTGCGCCAGAACTCTGTGCAGAATGGGGATTAAGGAGGATGTGCAAGACATGTTAGACAATCTGGGGTTTGGGCACATTGCATACACGCCATATCCTCTCTATCCGGAGTTGGTTCGCCAGTTCCTTGCTTCCGCAGAGCTCTATTTCAAGGATCCTGCACATCCTAATGCCACTGAAGGGACTCTAGTCTACTTCTCCAGTGGTATTCTCTATGAGATCTCTATTCCGGAGCTGTGCCAGCTATATGGATTTAACGAGTACAAAGAGAGCTGCAGGTTTCCCGAGGATTTCCCGCAGGTTTTTGAGTTATGGCCTGTGATGGCTACCGGTCCTTTTGAGTCGCGTGATGCCAATCTCACTATGATTAGGAACCCTGTGCTTCGAGTGGTTGCTAAGATTCTGGGTAACATTTTGTTTGCTAAGGAGGAAGCAGGAGCTTTGAGGAAAGATGAGTTGCTGATGCTACATTTTGGCCTTCCTCCTTTTGCCAATGACATTTATAGCACCGACCCACCGGCCACTTTTCGCACCAACCTTGGAGTTAAGTTTGCTCAGGTTCTTGTGGGGAAGAAGTTCAGAGGTCTTATGACAAGCACGACGAAGAAGGAGGCTATTGAGAGTCTTCTTACTCCCATTTTCAGATACCACGGGATCGACTTGTCTTCCACCCTCTGCATTGACATGATTGCACATCTTGATGAGAAACAATTCAAGTACCATGGGATTCTGAAGCCTGGCTACAGGTATCAGTACCAAGACCGCGAAGGCGTTTATAGGTTTTGCCAGCTTCCACAACATGATATCACTACTCTCACCTCTCGCGCAAACCTCGAGTTCCTACCACCACCTGAGTTTCTCTGCCCGAACCCTTCATCCACTGTTAGACCACGAAGAGGCAGCTCTTCCCGCAGCACTTCACAGCCTCATCTAGAGGATACCACAGCACCACCACGTGAGTCGATGGAGCAGTTCCTTCCCATTTGCACTGATGATTTCATCCCTTCGCCTAGGCTCCCTGCCACTGCTCCAGACAGCGGTTTCAGGGATTGGGTGTATGATACTCATGAGAGGAGTAACACGTTGTTACGGTGGTTGGTGGATTCGTTTCAGAGGATCCATTGTCCGAGACCTCCTTCTTGTTTTCGAGCTGCGGATACACAGAGGACGCGAACTGCAGCTGTTCCCGACGTTGCTGGACGCGGGACCACAGAGGAGGATGATTCAGGCGAGGCTTCCGAGCAAGAGGCACGCCTATCTAGGCGCAGGCGCAGAAAGGAGCCAGGGGCGAGCCACAGCAACACTTCCGAGAGTGACCCTTGACCGCATCGCAGTATCATCTCTTTTCCCATTGTATTATTTCACTTTGCTTTTTATTTTTATTCTTGCATTTTTCTTTGCGTTTGTCATATCCTTCTTTTGATTTATTTTCACACCGGGTCGGTGTGAAGTAAGTATGGGGGAGGGTATTTGCTGGGACTAACGCACTTTTTCTTTGTTTTGTTTTCTCTTGAGTCGTTTTGATGTTTTTCTAGAGTCAGTCCAAGATTGTTTTATTGAGTCAAGACTATGTTGAAACTATGAGCTTTTCTTGGAACTAACTATTTTGCACTAACACTTGAAGAACCATTGCCACTCAGTTGATCGCGGATTTTATTAGGTAGAACGCTGTGAGTGGATCGATCTAACAAAGAAGGTTCAGATTTCTAGAGAGTTCGAAAGATTTATTGTTGGCTCCGCCCAAATGAACCTTAATTTTCTCATCTTGGGGCTTGGTATACATCGAACTTGATTCCTTTTCCAGCACTTTAAAGATAAGTTTTGTCACAATTCCTTTTTGATCTTCCCTAAAAGAAAAAAAAATAAGAGAAGTCTAAGGTTTAAGAACGGCAGTCTGAGTTCCATAAAAAGGACTATGAAGGCGAGCTTACACTCATAAAAAGAGAGTTGCACCGTTCTTGATCTATAGAAAAGAGAGGAAGTCTAGTCGATAGAAAAAATAAAATGATACCCTAGAAAAGTAGGGAGAAATCGACTAAGGGAAGAGAAAATAAGAGAGATTGTGCAAATACTTTCTGTGTGTTCAGGAGCTTGGAAGGGAAAGAATCTATAAGTTCTTTGATCGATACTCCCTCGATGAGACCGCACGCTTAATTGATTAAAGGGGTCAACAATAGAGGTTTCGAATTTCTCTAAGGAGTTTGAACCGTATTTGGGAGATTGCTAAGCTAGTAGTAAGTATGCTGAAATACTATCTAATGTTAGTTGTATGGTAGGTGGATTCAAGAGTGTTAGTCAGGATGGTCTTCTAAAGATATGGTGAGTTTCGGTTTTCAAACCTCGACCTTATTCTTAGTAGTTTGCTTGAGGACAAGCAAAAGGCTAAGTCTGGGGGAGTTGATGTATTGTGTTTTTAACAAATTCTAACTATTGTTTTTTACGGTTTTTCGAGTCTTTTCTATATTTTTAGAGTCATTTCAGGTTGAATCACGTTTGGATGGAGTCTAAGGCATGGAAAGAAGGAAAAGAGCGAGAAGTTGGCATTTCCGGAGGACGGATCGATCGTTCCACATTTGGATCGATCGATCCAAAGTTGACGTACCGACATGAAGATATTAGATCAATCGTTCCACAATTGGATCGATCGATCTAAAGCTGACGTCCCGACCGAGAGAATTTAGATCGATCGTTCTAATACAGATCGATCGATCTAAAGATGACAGAGCCACCCGAGAGGAATTAGATCGATCGATCCAATTGCCGAAGATTTCCAGGAGCTTTTTAGATCGATCGATCCGAATTTGGACCGATCGATCTAACCCTATTTCCGATTGGTTTTGGAGTGGATTTCGACCAAGTAACCCTATTCTTCTGCGCAAGTAAACCGGTCGGTTTAGGGTTAGATCGATCGGTCCAAATTCGGATCGATCGATCTAAAAAGCTCCTGGAAGTCTTCGGCAATTGGATCGATCGATCTAATTCCTCTCGGGTGGCTCTTTCATCTTTAGATCGATCGATCTAAATTCTCTCGATCGGGACGTCAGCTTTAGATCGATCGATCCAATTGTGGAACGATTGATCTAATATCTTCATGTCGGTACGTCAACTTTGGATCGATCGATCTAAATGTGGAACGATCGATCCGTCCTCCGGAAATGCCAACTTCTCGCTCTTTTCCTTCTTTCCATGCCTTAGACTCCATCCAAACGTGATTCAACCTGAAATGACTCTAAAAATATAGAAAAGACTCGAAAAACCGTAAAAAACAATAGTTAGAATTTGTTAAAAACGCAATACATCAATGCGTGATAGCAATCTTAAGAAGTTGTGGGAAGGAAATCAAGTGAGTAGTTATTTATCTCTTACAATGCAATTTTGTGATTTTAGTTGGAAAACTTTTAGTTGGAAAACTTAATTTTGCAATTTGAACGGGAAAATGCGATTTTTTTATTTTTTTTTCGGGATAATTGTAAAGTATTATTTAGATCCAGTTCGTTTGCTCATATGGAATTTGCATCCAAATGATCCATCTGGATAAGAGTATATTTGTCATTTTCTGTTTTTGACAAAACCATCTCCATCCAAATGATCCAATTCGGTTCAGTCAGATGATTTTTTTTAAATGCGTAAGTTATAAAAAAATCATTCAAATGGTTCATCTAGATGTTGCTCATTTTTGGCACCAAACGAACATCAATTCTTAGCTTCATCTAGATGAACCAATCTGAAAGAACAAACGAATATGCCCTATATCGATTTGGCAACTTTTGAGCTACAAAAAGAGGAGTATCTGTCTCTTATAATAATTATTAAGAGGACCTTAAATTACCACAAAAATACTATCACTAGTTTTATTTTTCTAAAAATATCATTATATAGTTTTTTCCAAAAATATTACAAACACTAAAAAGTAATTTTTAAAAGTTTAGATTTAAATATTTGGGTTTAGGTTTAGTATTTTGGATTTAAAATTTAGTTTTTACGATTTTAGTTAGTTTTGAGACTTTAAAGTTTAGTTTAAGGCTCTAACTGGTAACCAATAAAACAATAAAAGAAATAAAAAGGAAAAGAATGAAAATAACAAAATAATAAGAATGAATAGGAATAAGGAATGATTTTGTTCCTCCCCTAATTTTATAAGTAATAGTTTTGTTCTATAATTCCTTATAAAATAAGGAATGAGAAGGAATCACATGGAAATAATATTACTTGTAAATTGTGTATTTTTTAAGTAATCCGGAGGAATATATTATTCTTTATCATTCTTTATGTCACCAGTTAGACCCTTAGTTTGTCGTATCTTTAAAAGGGAATCAATTTTTGTGGCATTTTTGGAAAATAAAACTAGTGATGGTATTTCTATGAGGAATTCCTTAGAATACCATCAAAAACTAGTTTTTCGTTCCTAATTTAGCACACACGCTCAAATTTTTTCATCCATAACATCTTTCATTAACTAATGACTATATTGCCCTCATTTATATAATAATTTTATTTACCAAAAAAGAAAAGAAAAATAAGAAATTACGGGCGATTATCGCCGTCTTCGTGAATCATGATCTCCGACGAATCATCATGAAGCTCTCTTTCTCTCTCTCTCTCTTTCAAGTCAAAAGCCCAAAATCACAGCGACCGCCGACGGGAACAACACCGTTGATGACGGCAATATAAGGAGTTCGTCACCGAATTCGATCCTTTGAAAACCCTAGCTGATTCGGTTCTCAAATTCGATCTCCCGCTTCAATTCGCTAACACCGGCTCCGATCTCGAATTCGAGCCTGAGGTTCCTTCAGGCGATTCTAAGGGATCCGATAATAACATCACCTACGATAATAACATAATTCTCTTAGTTGTTTATAGTATTGTTTGGATATGGAAGCAAATTTGGATTGTTTGCCAATACAATGAGGTTTAACACCAAATAATTGAGTTTATTTCTCATGGTTTTTCGTTTCTGATTTCAAAGGACGAGGAAATTGCACCACTTCCAGCAAAAGTTGAACTCAAAAATAATTGGGATGATGAAGATGTAGATGAGAATGAGATTAAGGACTCTTGGGAGGATGATGAAGAACCTGCTATGGTATTAGCTTAGTTTTTACTTATTAACTTTTATTCATATCTCTGTTTTGATCTATTCTTTTTTTTTTCAGTTCTGAACCTTAAATTTGTTCTTGTGTAGCTTCCTGTTGTAAAGCCTGCTCCGGAGAAGTCTCTTGAAAAGGGTCCTAAGAAAGCTGTTGAAAAGAAGGGTAAAGCAGCCGAAGTTCCGAAAGAAGCACCAAATGAAGAATACTTCACCTTAATCTTCTACTTTGTGGCTGTGTGTTCTTATACATTATGTTTTTTCTATCACAGGCTTATTGAGGAGGCGGACTACAGGGCGACTGCTGAACTCTTTGGAACGAAGATTGAAGAAAAAAACCTTGATATGTTTTTTCTTGTTTGTTTTTCCCCCTGTTAAGTGATTTTGCATATTGTATCATTACATATACACCATCAGTTTAGACTATTTTCACATTTTGGAGTTTGACTGACTTGTCATGAGCTTGCTCTGTTATTTCCATATTAAGAGAAATGCTAGTGCTCCGCTTCTTCTCTGTGGCAGTTGTCAAGCATCAGACCAAATGATAATTGAAAAAAAAAAAATTTAAGCTAAGTATTTTTGGTCTTAGGCCATTCCTCAAATCATATTCCACAAAAATAATGTTCAGGAAGAGCTTGGAGCCTTAAAGTGAAACAAGATAACAAACTAAAAAAATAAAATAAATGATATTCGGGAAGTCCTTCCTAAAAATATAGAAATCATTCATAATGTGTATGCATATTAAATGTTGAAGTCAACATTCACGAAAAATGATTTTGCTTTCACCTAGTCTGTGACAAATATGTCAACACAATATGACAATTAAAGATCATTTTAGGAAAACTCTAGGAAGATCTTCCTAAAATATTTTTGCTTTCACCTAGTCTGTGACATAAAATGATATTTCGGAAGCCCTTCCTAAACATGTAGAAATTCTTACTATTTCACCTGCATATTCTTCTTAATTCACATACATCATGCGAGCACCAAAGCCTCACCTAGGATTGTAAGTGAATCAAAAATACTGGAAGTGTTTCTTAATTACTTACTCCCACAAGCTAAAAGATGCAACGAAATAGAATTGATATCAAATCAACATTTTTATAAATGTTTCCTTAATTTAGAGAATTTTATGAAGCTTTTTTGAATTTTTAGGAAACATTTTTACAAATTTAGGATAAGCTTCCTAAATCGTATGTTATTACTAAATCAAATAAATATTTAGGAAGTCTTTTGAAACTTTTATGAAGTATTTCTAAATTTTTAGGAAGTCCTTACTAAAATTTGTATGAATTGTTCCTAAATATCTTGAATTGTTTTCTCAATTTAGGGAATTTAGTGAGTTTTCTTGTATTTGTATGAATCATTTTTACAAATTTAGGATAGGCTTTCAAAATATTATTTTTTGTTCTTTTTTAGGTACGAATGACAATATGTCCATGAACTGTATGTGATGAGCTGAGGAGGAAATTGCTGTTTGAAAAAAAGGAAGCAAGCTAACCAGAGATAGGTAAATTTACTCTTATATATTTACTTCTTTCCTTGGAAAAAAAGGATTCGATGTTGGGGTGAATCAGGCGGAAGCTGGACAATAGAGGGGCCGTAGGCAGTCAACCCTTAACTAATCTCTAGTTATGAGAAATTAGGTTACTTGTCTTAATTTATTAGGAAGTAGTTCTAAAGTTTTAGGAAGGCATTCCTAAATTTTAGAAAATTTATCTACTGTTAAGAAAATTTTCTTAAAGATGTGGGAAGTGTTTTAATGTTTTTATGTAATGTTAAGAAAACCTTCTTAAAGATTTGGAAAGTGTTTTAATTTTTTTAAGAAAAAATCTTACTAAACTTGTTTGAATCTTTACTAAATATTTGGAATTTAGTAAGTTTTATTGACTTTTTAGGAAGACTTTATACAAATTTAGGTATGTCTGCCTAAATCATATGTTAGTTACTAAAACAGTTCACGCTGCTCAACAATCCGATCTCAAAAATCCGAAAAATATGATAAATGATCTTGAATAAGGATCTTAACGTAGAACACACACATACATAAGCGATAAAACTCATATGGTTGCCTTTTACCAAAAACGCTAACTTTGTCAGTGTATGTGTAAGAAAGAGTAACAAACAAAATCATGATTTCTTCCTTAAGTACCTTAAACAACCTCCATCTCTATTTATACCAAAGATAAACGTATAAAGTGAAACTATATAATTTATAAATGATTCCTAATATTTAGAAAGTTCTTCCTAAACATTATTTTGAGTCTTTTTTTAGTTTGTCAAAGATCTAAATGTACAAAACCCAAGGAAGAGAAGATTCCTTCGAGTTGGGAAAAGGAAGAAAGCGGGATTGTTCCATCTAACCACCTTTCTTCTTCTCCAAAAACGTCTTCAGATGCCAAAACTTGGTTTTATGTTCTCTTACTTGTATGTTTAGTAAGTTCTTAAATGGTCAAATAATTTATATTAAAACGTGTAATGAAAATTTTTGTGTCTGTTTATACATCCACTCAAATCTAGGAAGCCGTCATACACATTTAGGAAGACCTTCCGTTAAACATTTAAAATACATTTGTAAAAATTTATGAATGTCTTATAATAGTCAATGAAAATCTCTTAAAAGTCTAAGAAGTTTAAGAAGCTTTTTTAATAATTTAGAAAGTTTTTTAACATTTTAGCAAATCTTTCTAAACATTTAGGAAGTCTTTCTAAACATTAAGGAAGACCTTCCTAACATTTGATGAAAGATTTTTTTGAAGGAAATTTGAATGCTTGTTAAAATTTTAGGAAAACCTTTGAAAATTTTAAAAGGTTTACAAAGCATTTCTAATATTTTCGGAAACTTTTCATATGTTTCAGTTTTGATTCTTTCTCTTTTTTTTTTGTTTGTGGAGATGATTTGTAACTCTCAACTTGTTATTTACAGGGAGAATTTTGATGGTAGTCACAGTATAATATGGAGTAGATCTCTCACTGCACAACGAGCTTACATTGATGGAGTTGTTGCTTATATTGTCTCTGTTTGTTTTCATTTCTAGTGAGTTGGAATCATCGTTCTCTTATTCTTTAGCCTCAAACCTTACTTGTACCGGACTTACTTATTCGGTGTCGTCTCCTAACAAAATTTAAAACTTATGTAAGTTTTTTTAACAAAGAAAAAGAAGGTTGTAATTGACACAAGTTTCTTTGTCTATTTTATACAACAATTCAAATTTATGAAGGCGTTTTACACATTTCGGAAGGTCTTCCTAAAATAAATGAAGAAATGTGTGATAATTTTTGAATAATTCTGGAAGGCTTTCCTAAATATTAGAAAGCAACTTATGAATATTTTGGAAAGCATCATTTTTAAGTGATGTCCCGGCATCACTTTGCTCAGCAAAGAAGGTTGTAATATTCTGAATGGCTTTCCTAAATAATGTCCCGGCATATGTCTGGAAAATTTTCTAAACTGTTAGAAAGACATTTAGGGAATTTAGGAAGATTTCTTGAATTTTTAGGGAATCATTTTTACAATTTAGGAAAGGCTTCCTAGATCTTATTTAATTACCCTATATCAAATAAACTCATTATCATTTTTCAAAAGAATACATTTTTAGAGTACATCTATGAACAAATTAGTGATTAATTACAGAGACAACATTGTTTAGCAAAAGATACAAATTCTGTTTTAGAGTACATTTATGAACAAATTAGTGATATTTGGTTTTGCTTTCATGAACCATCTCTTCAGTATCGTCAAACCTCTGATCATTAATTTGGACCTGCCGTGTGAATACAATCATCGATAAAATTAATGTATTTAACAAAAAGGGAGTGTTTGAAAAAAACAAGGAAAAGAGTATGCATATGTTTTTATTTACCTCGAGTATTGTCTAAGCTAGACCTTCATCTCCATTGGAATAACCAATTACACGAAATCGGGTTCTGAGATATTGATATCTCGGAAGCCCTTCCTAAACATGTAGGAATCCTTACTAATTTGCCTACAACTTCTTCTTAATTCACATACATCATGCAAGCACAAAAGCCTCACATGGGAGCAGCTAAATGCAATGATATTTAGGATGATCTTCCTAAACAGTTTGAAACCTTTCTAAATCCTTCCTAAAACACTACAAAGCCTTCCTAAACAGTTTGAAGCTTTCCTAAACAGTTCAAAGCTCTTTCACCAATTCCATTGATGGTCACTTCCACCTGCCTGGCACCTGCATGTGCCCACTGAATTCAAAACGTTGATGACACATTAGCCTTACATATATATACAACGGTTTGAATTAGCTAACTTGTTGTTCGGTAGTTCCTAGTAAAAACAAATGAAAAAAAGACATACACATAAAGTGTTGGCCGTAGAGAGTCTAAGATCAAATGCTTATATTACTAAAGGAAGAAATATCAGACATTAATAACATTATGCATAATGATTTGTGTAATTTCATTACTACTCCATTCATCGAACCTTTTGTATAGCTCTTTAATTTTTATCTCCATGTCAGCATCAAGAACAAGTCTTTGCTTTCTTTTAGATGGTCCTGCAGATTCGTTTTCAACAATGTGATCGTCCTCACTGCAGCAAGCAACTTTTTCTCCAAACTTAAAACATGAAAAAATCTTCGATTTAAGCCAAAATCGAAGCTTGTTTAGACAAAATCAATGTTCAGACCCGAAAAAGACATTAAACCCGATTTGAAATCAATCACAAACTTTAATTTCAAAGCACATTAAGAAACAATCCCTAATCAATCACAAATAACTAGACATAGAAATGATCTCTACCTTGGCTTTGTGGCAGTTCCGCCGTCACCGCCGTTCTTTGTCGGAGATCCGTCGCCGCCGTTCTTTGTCGAAGATTCGTCGCCGTCGTTCTTCGTCGGAGATCTGCCGTTCTTCGTCGCGAAAGTTAGAGAGTAAAATCACATAGAGAAAAATTGCTTTTTCTGGAAAATCTTTGTGATTTTCAAATAAGGGTAGAATCGTCAAAGGTTAATAAAAAATATTATATGTGTCATATGTTTAGCTTACGTGGTGTTTTTGGCCCAAAAACTTGATTTGGTGGTATATTTGAGAATTGCTTTTTTTAAAATAGGACTGTTTGAGACAATTTCTCCTTTTTTTTAAATAACAACTTATTTTTTGTGGTATATTTTAGTAGGGTTAATTTGGCAACTAGCCATAGTAAAATAAGAAACTAAGCGTATAACCATAACGTTTGAAAAACAAAGAACTAACCATGACGATTTGCGAAATCTCAAAACGGCCCTTCTCCTTTAGGTGGGAAACGCATGGTCTGTGTTATCTGAATGACGTCATCTACTCTAATACATTGTATAGGCTTCCATACCATGAACTTCATATAGTCCACAAACCCACATATAACGGTAGTACTATACTATTAATTAGATGCAGGTCAACATAAATACCAGTACTGTTGGCTATTCTGCGAACCCCCCGGGAACACCGACTCTAGACCTTCAACTGAAATCTGATGATAGAGACGATGATGTCGATGAGGAGGGGAGGCTTGCGGACACCACACTGTCTGGAGTCGATTCCAGGAGTCACTCCATGGAATACTTTCAGATTTGGGATCAGATCCTGTGTTGGTTGGCCGCGATGCTCCTCCGGTATTCAATAATGACGCAGGCGATGGTATGACATCAATCGAAAAATTCTCAGTCTAAAATTGGTGATTCCGTACTACATAGTATAGGTTTCCATACCATGAACTTGATATAGTCCACAAACCCACGTATAACGGTAGTACTATACTATTAATTATATGCAGGTCAACGTAAATAGCAGTACTGTTTCCAATAACTTCAGATGTAAAGTTTTTATACATCAGAAGGAAATAGTATAGTGGTTCTTTATAAGTAATCTAATATACCACACATTTCCCACTTTTACTGTTACAGTTTTCCTTAGTCTATAGGAAGGCACGTAAATGTTGTACGCACAACATTCACATAGAGATGCAGAGTATATTTTATTTTTAATAGTATAGTACTACCATTATACGGCAATTCAAAATGAGGTTGACATTAGCCCTTTCTCTTTCGCCAATTTAAAATAAGGTTACTTTTGTATATATTGTAGAAAATTTATAGAATATAATAGCCATGAATTCGTTATGGTTATTTGGTGCGTTTCTATTTTTCATATGGTTAGTGGACCTAATTTCCCTATTTTAGTATTAACCTTTAATTATCACTCGTGTTTTTATTCAATTACCTTGATGACATAAAAGTATGTATGTTGTATGTATGTTGTCTGAGTTCTTTTTTTTTTCTTTTTATGCTGTTACTAAGAATGTCCTTGTATTTGTCTTGACAGCCTCTTCAAAATCTCAAGTGGGTGGATTTAAGTTATTCCAAAAATCTGAAGAAGCTTCCTGATCTCTCAGCTGCCATTAATCTCTTATGTTTAGATCTCAGTTACTGCACAAAGTTGATGGAGCTACCATCGTCAATTGGAAATGCAACTAATCTCTTGATTCTATATATTGAGTATTGCTCAGGTTTGGTGATTATCCCCTATTCTATTGGAAATATCCCTAATCTCAAGGTATTTCTCGCCGGGTGCTCGAGGGTGATTGTATTTGGAACATCACTAGTCTCTGCACATTCAATCTTGATAATTTCTCCAGTTTGGTTCAGCAACCCTTAATGTGGAATGACAAGAATTTCCAGGATTTAGATCTCAGTGGATGTTCAAGTCTTGTGGACCTGCCTTCTATTATAAATGCCACCAAACTCTATGGATACTCGAATTCGGTGGTACCTTCCTCAATGGGGAATGAAAATAATCTCACGAAACTAAATCTCAAAGGATGCTCAAGTTTGGTGAGTATCCCCAATTTTATTGGAAATTTAACTTATATCCAGGAATTGGATGTTAGAGGATGCTCAAGTCTGTTGAAGCTGCCCATCTCTATTACGAATCACATAGATTATGATAAATTGGTTATTAGAGGTGTTCATGATCTCCAGAATCGAAGATTCCTAAGAATTCTGGAGCCCAACTCCACTACTGAGAATCCTATCGTTTCTCTTGGGTTCTTGAAAAAGAGGTTCAATTCCTCTTTGGGGATGAAGTTCAAAGCTAGGAAAAGCCTTCCTAAATTCCATGAGTTGAGTTTGAAACGATTCTCAAAGCTAGAACTCTTCCGGCAAACAGCAACTGGGAATCTCTTGATGAACTCGATCGACCTCACAAAACTTGCTCGTAGTTGAAAACTTTTCCTGAGATCTCCACAAACATTAGAAATCTCTTGCTCAGTGGAACTACGATAGAAGGAATGCCTTCTTCGATCAAGTGGTGGTATTGTCTTGAGAAATTACAGCATGCACTTGACAAAAGGTTGCTCCACAGGTTCTCTCGGGCTTGTGCTCTTCGATCAAGTGGCGGTCTTGTCTCGAGGAACCTCTAAGCGCTATTGTACACTTTCACAGAAAGACAGTCAGACCAAGACGAGTAGTGTGATTCCTTACTAATTTTTTCTGCTTACAAATATCTCACTTTTTTACTTTGGTGTAGTCATTAACAGTACTCCTTTAAAAGCATAATTTTCCACAAAGAGCCAACTTATAATTGTTTTGGATTGAACTACAATGAAGAACATACAATTGTAGTTGTTTATTACTAATAATACTACCTCGTATGATTAAACTAGTGTAACGATTTTGGAAAATCATGCTAGACAACTGTAGTGTTAGTGAACGAGAGTAAGTGAGTACGTTACAGGAATAAGCAAGTTGAGGAAAAGATGTAAGCAAAGAAGTTAAGGAAATAAGCAAACAATGAACTAAGCATAGAAATCAAAGAAGCAAAGAAATAAAAAAAGAAGAAAACAAGCAATGTAGTAAGCAAAGATAAAAAAAAAAAAAAAATTAAGGAAACATGGAAGCAAATAAAAAAAGAAGAAAACAAGCAATGAAGTAAGCACAAGAAGCAAAAAGCAAAAGAATGAAGTATACAGAGCAAGAATTCAAGGACGCAAATATGCATGAGAATATGTATGCATGTATGTATGAATATGAATGCATATGAATATTAAATGTTTTTGGAGATTCAAGAGATATGAACCGAGATCACTCACTTCATTTCCGTCCATAACATGATTTCGGTACCTATGTCTGTTACACTGCATAGAAAGAAAAGAGACGATAACTTCAAACTATTAGAGAAAAAAAAAATCAAAGACTAAGTTGGAAAAAAACAATTGAAAAAGAAAAAGTTTGAAGAGGACATATCTGAGAAAAAGAGAAGACCGTTCAAAGGAGATGGAGAGTCGCAAACCGTGCCTTCCCCTCCCATCTTTGAGAAGAGAAAGCACAAGACATCAGAGAAATTCACTCGTAGTTTTGTAACATCAAAATAAATGAGTAAGCCAACACCAAAATCAGACTTGGAACTTGGAAGATCAAATTTGATTGTATGCATAAAAAGGCTTAACTCTTCGAAGATTTATTCACTTATCTGATTTACGAGCCTCCCCATACTTATGAAATAAAACACTAATGTGTGGACACAAACTAAATACATGCAAAGAGGAATTTATCCAAGTCATACCTCAACTCAGAAGCAAGAAATGTGCAATAGAACCAGGCTTGAGCTTGACTGCTTCAGTGCATCACTTAGTTTTATAATGTGCCATAGAACCAGACATGAGCTTGAAGGCTTGAGCTTGACTGCTTCAGTACAGATTTGTAAATAATGCTAGTACGATAAAAAGTTTCAGAAAGGTCTTCCTAGTGCCTTGTAAAGTTTTCATCACAATAACCATCAGCAAATTTACACTTAAGTTTCCATAATCAATCATATAATAAAAAGCCTCCCCCTAAAAAGTTTTAAAGTTTTTACAAAAACGTTTTTATCAGTTTTCTTGTATAAAACAGAGAAGTAATTAGTCTGAAACATCATTGATCAAATGCAAAGTTTTTACAATCATAAAAAGAGCAAAACAACTCTAAGATACATACCCGAGAGTTGCTTTCCTGATTTAGATTTTCTCATCATATCAAGTTTAGGACTTATGTTTAGGACTTATGTTTCTCAAAAAAAAAAGCAAAACAACATGTGATTAGTGTCTAATTTAAAAATACTTGCAGTATTCAATCTAAAGACGCTCTTGATTAACAGAAGTTTAGGATTTATGTTTCTCAAAACGTGATGAAAATTCCCATAAGCACACAGAAAAAGCAACACGTGATGAAAATTAGATGAACAAACAAACAATTCTTGAATTGTATAATTTAATCATTCATTGAGAAAGAAACATGAAATTGTACCTTTTTACAATGTGATTGGACATAAACTGATCGTTTTTTTTTTTCTTTTCTGCCCAACGTTGATTTTAACTTTTTTTTTCTACATCTGAATCAAAACCGTTGGAAGAGAATCAGACAAATCAAAACAATTTCCAATCTCGCATAACAATTCGGTCTCCAAATATCCATAGATTTTAGGAATCATGCTTAGGTTTTAAGTAAAACATGATTCATATCTCAGTTGCGTATCTCTAATTACTATCACTGAGAAATGTAAATATGATACAGTTATAACCGAAACAAGGTCGAAATCTAAATCAAATAAACACCAAATCGATCGAGAGAGAGAGAAGGAAAAAAAAAGGTGCCATTAAATTCTTGAAAACAGCTTCGACGAACGAAACCACATAAACAAAACACCGAAACAGACAATATCGATTTGATAGAAAAAAAAACAAAACAAAAATCGTCAAAAGAAAACTTGATAAACAAATTTGGATTCAGAAGTGTACCGCGAAGGCAGAGAAGGAAGAAACTCAGGGGACGATCGCTTCTGTTCAAACGGCTACTTTTCTTCCGTTAAATGATTTGAACTTAAATAATATATTTTAGATACAATTTGGAGAAATACCTCAAAACAAGATTACAATTGAAAATGAGTGAGTCCGGGAAGAAGAAGGAGGTTACGGTTCATAGCTTGAAAGTTCAGATACCAAGGTTTGACAATTCCCAGCTCATTGAAGGGTACTCGAAGACCTTAATCGGGCGGTGTATGAATCCTGCAAAACAAGATATGAAGTTCTTGCTTAGTATGCTTCCTCGTATTTGGAAGGTTGAAGAAAGGGTGGCAGGGGCAGACCTGGGGTTAGGTCGTTTCCAGTTTGATTTCGATACTGAAGACGATATCACTGAAGTTCTCAAGATGGAGCCTTTCCACTTCGACTTCTGGATGCTTTCGGTGGTGCGGTGGGAGCCAGTTGTCGATGCTAAGTATCCCTCGGCAATCACATTTTGGGTTCGTGTTATGGGTATTCCATTGCACTTCTGGGCTGAGCCTACGTTTTTGGGCATTGGTGCGGCTTTGGGTGAGGTCAAGGAGGTTGATATCAATAACGGCAAAGTGAAAGTGGTCATTGATGGGTATAAGCCTCTGGTCTTCCAAACAAATGTGGAATTCCACAGTGGGGAAGAGACGGTGGTGCACTTGAGCTATGATCAGCTCTTTGGGGTCTGCAAAATTTGTTGCAGTCTCTGTCATGACGAGTCCATATGTCCACAACGTATGGCTCAAGAAGGGAATGGCAGAGACAGAAACACAGGCAACTACAGACAGAAGGGATGCGGTAAAGGAGGCAGATATGTTAAGTTACCGAGGTGCTCTGATGGGTGAACCAACTCTGCGTGGTGGTAGTGACATCGAGGGACATCACTCTCAACGGCAGCATCAGTACAAAGGGAAAGGGAAACAAACGGAGTTGCGTGAAGATGGGGGAAGGATAAAACAAGAAGTCTGTTATGGGCAAAGATACCAGGAGAAACGGTATGAAGAGGGATCATCACGATCTCATAGAATATCTGGATACAGAGCTCCGGCGGAGATGCGCCGGCTAGAAAATGACCAGAATCGTGGAAAGTATCCAATGGGGAGGAGCCAGGGACGTGGACAGCTGGGACAAAGGCTTTAGACTGTTAATGAAGAACAAGACTTGATGGATGTGGCGAAGGAAAGTACCTCGGCTCATCCCTCAACAAACAAAGTAAAGAAAGGTATTGATTTTGATGTTGCGGTTACCGATATGGATAACGCTGGTAATAGCAAACTGGATTGCACTGTCGAAGAGAGAGCAGTAGAGACAATCAATGGAACAAGGGAGCTGGATCATTTGGATTTGGCAAACCAGTTTTTGATTCAGGCCGGCGAGGAGAACGACGGGATGGATCTAGATGATAAGGTTTTGGGGAACGATAAATCCTCTATGATTGAGGAATCTGTGGGTAATGACTTGGAGACCACACTATTTGACAACATCAAGGAACAGATGTGTGAGGAGATCACAGGGCATGAGAGTCAAACGATGGAGCAGGTGAATATGGTCAACCGGGAGGAAGAGAATGGTCCTGGGATTGGGATGGTGAAACAGAATCGGGTTCATAAGAAAATGGAGAAGAAGCAAATTGTTCGCAAGAATTTGTTTAACGCGATCTCGGGTGTCGGTGGGGGTACTACCAAAAAGCGTTTGGTACAAGCTCTTATTTCACCACGGAAGAAAGTGGGGGTTCGTAAGGGGGATATCATTCATACGGAGAATGCCAAGGGTGACCCAAACCCGGAACCAGATTTGGGTAAGACAACCGATATTATTATATGAGGATTCTAAGTTGGAATTGCTAGGCATTAGGGAATCGGTACACAATAAGTTACCTTCGGAAGGTTTGGAAGAAATTTAAATCAGAGTTTCTTTTTCTTTCAGAAACTAAGAATTGTTTTTCTTTTGTTCAACAATTTCAGTTGCATTTTGATTATAATAAGTTGTACACGGTTGAGCCGTGCGGATCAAGTGGTGGTCTGACATTATTTTATAATGATTATTTTGATGTTAAATTATTATATGCGAGCAAGCGTATTATTGATATTGAGGCAAATTATGAGGGAAAAATCCCTCTGTTTCTTAAAGAATGTAGTTTTAGAAAAAAAAATTGTTTCAAAAAGAAAGAAGTTTTCAATTTTCTAGGTGTAGTTATTGTCCATTTTTACTTAATTTGCCCTTATAACATTTAATATTTAAAGAATAACTTAAGTAACAATTAATAAAAACAAGGTTAGAAAAGTCTTTTGTAATTTTTTCTTAATATGTGTGAAAAACACAAAAATACCTTCTTTTAAAAACAGAGGGAGTATATTTATGTTTTATCTATGGGGAACCAGTCCAAAATTTAAGAAATCATTTATGGGAACGAATCACAAGAATGGGAATAAATAGAACGTAACCGTGGTTTTTAATTGGGGATTTTAATGAGTTAACGGGTAACCATGAAAAACAAGGTGGGAGTGTGCGGTCCGCGGCCACTTTTCTCGATTTCAACAACATGATTAATAATTGTGGTTTATTGGATTTTCCAAGTAAAGGAAATAAATTATCTTGGCGGGGAAGAAGAAGTGGACAAATAATTCGATGTAGATTAGATCGGGCACTAGCCACAGAAGATTGGCTCGAAATGTTCCCACAATCCTTTGTAGAATATTTACAGATGATTGGGTCGGATCATCGACCAATAGTGGCAACTATTGAAAAATGAATTTCTAAGCGACGAAAACAATTTCGTTTTGACAAGAGATGGATTGGAAAGGAGGGTCTAATGGAATCGATTAAACACGGGTGGAATCAAACAAATGGAAGGGAAACAATTTCGGTGGTAGATAGAATTGGTAACTGTAGGCATGAAATTTCAAGATGGAGAATGTCAAATCGGCCGTATGGGAAAGATAAAATATCAGAATTTCAACGAACACTCGAAGACATACAAAATGATGATTCTCGGACCCAGAAAGAATTAAACGAGGCTACACGGAAGCTTAAGGAGGCTTATATAGACGAAGAACAATTTTGGCAACAGAAAAGTCAAAACTTATGGCATAAATGTGAGGATCTAAACACTAAATTCTATCATGCTACAACAAAGCAACATAGAATTATAAACCGGATGGTAGGGATATATAATAAAGAAGGAATCTGGGTTGCAGGGGATAATAATGTGGAGAAAGTAGCAGTTGAATACTTTGAAGAATTATTTACATCTTCAAACCCAACGGAATTTGAGGAGGCATTAGAGGAGGTCAATGAAAAGATAACAGAGATTGATAACGAGAATCTAACAAGATTGGCAACAGAGGAGGAAATTCGAAATGCTCTATTCATGATGCACCCGGGAAAAGCTCCAAGACCGGATGGAATGACAGCTTTATTTTTCCAACGATCATGGCATATAATTAAGACGGAGGTGGTGCAAATGGTAAATAATTTTTTAACAACGGGTATTTTTGATGAGAGGCTTAATTTCACTAATATATGTCTCATCCCAAAATCAGAGAGACCGACCAAGATGACAGAATTAAGGCCGATAAGTTTGTGTAATGTAGGTTACAAAATTATTTCGAAGGTCTTGCGTCAGCGCCTAAGGCGTTTGTTTCCACGGCTTATCTCCGAAACACAAACGGCTTTTGTACAAGGAAGACTTATTTCAGATAATATTCTGATAGCTCAAAAAATGTTTCATGGTTTACGCACTAACAAATCGTGTAAAAGTGAGTACATGGCGGTTAAAACGGATATGAGCAAAGCTTATGACCGTGTCGAATGGCCATTCATTGAGCATTTATTACGAAAGATGGGTTTTGCAGAGAAATGGATTATGTGGATGATGGGGTGCATTACGACAGTTCA
The DNA here is from genome assembly GCA_020283515.1 of Alliaria petiolata. Taxonomy (NCBI): domain Eukaryota; kingdom Viridiplantae; phylum Streptophyta; class Magnoliopsida; order Brassicales; family Brassicaceae; genus Alliaria; species Alliaria petiolata. The sequence continues at coordinate 391,659,120 of JAHZTW010000001.1, forward strand.
ATATAAGGTTTTAATTAATGGTCAACCAAGGGGTCATATAAAACCGAAACGTGGGTTACGACAAGGAGATCCACTTTCTCCATATCTTTTTATTCTCTGCACGGAAGTACTTATAGCGAACATGGGAAAAGTAGAGAGTTTAAAACAGATTACGGGGCTAAAGATAGCAAGGGCAAGTCCAACAATATCACATATGCTTTTTGCAGACGATAGTCTGTTTTCTGTAAAGCAAACAAGGAGAACGCTCAAGCCTTACTAAATATTCTGAAACAATATGAGTCAGTCTCAGGGCAACAAATTAACTTTACGAAATCATCGATACAACTTGGACATACAGTGGACCCGGCAGCCAAGGAAGAAGTTCATGGGATTTTGGGGATAATGAATATTGGTGGAATGGGAACATACTTGGCGATTCCAGAGAGTATGGGGGGGCAAAAACGAAGATTTTTAATTTTTTAATAGAACGACAGCAAAAGCGGGTAAATGGATGGACATCAAGATTATTATCCAAAGGAGGTAAAGTGGTATTAATAAAATCAGTCGCAACCGCGATGTCAACATATGCAATGTCGTGTTTCCGATTGCCAAATGCGATAACAGCAAAGCTTACTAGCACGGTGGCACACTTCTGGTGGAGTACCAATGGTCAAACACGAGGTATGCACTGGATGGCTTGGAAAAATTTATGTAAGCACAAGTTTGAGGGAGGAATGGGTTTTCGGGCTATAGAGGATTTCAACACGGCTTTACTGGCTAAGCAGCTCTGGCGACTTATAGATTATCCGGAGTCTCTATTTGCAAAGGTGTTCAAAGGGCGGTATTTTAGGAATGGAGGGCCTTTAGACCCCATTCGATCCTACTCTCCATCTTATGGGTGGCGAAGTATAATCTCGGCTCGATCTCTGGTACAAAAAGGGCTTATCAAAAGAGTTGGTTCAGGTACTTCTATATATGTATGGAATGATCCTTTGATACCGACATCTCGCCCGAGATCAACAATATGCAAATGATATAACTTGTATCCTGAACTCACAGTAAATCAATTGATTGACCCTTTATCGTCAACGTGGAATTTACCACTACTCCAACAACTGATTGTTGCAGAGGACATACCGTTAATCATAGGTATTCCAACAACAAGGGGGATAAGGCCAGACCTCTCCAATTGGCACTATACAAGATCGGGAAGATATACGGTGAAATCGGGGTACAAGCTCGAACCGGAATGTCCCTCCAGTGGTGAAATACAAAGAGTCTATGGACCTGATGTGAGTGGTCTACAATGTCAAGCTTGGAATATAAGATGTCCGCCGAAGATAAAGAATTTTTTATGGCAAATAATTTCCGGTTATGGATCGTTTGCGTAACAGAGGTATCAATTGTGATCCACAATGTGGACGATGTGGTGCAGAACGGGAAACAATAAATCACACTTTATTTGAATGCCCACCGCCTTGGAAAGCCAGTGGGCTCTATCGACAATCCCTACACCGCATATTGGGTTTCCAACGGATGCATTATTTTCAAATATGGCACACTTGTTTTGGCAGATCTCACAACACGATACAATGGCGATGTTCCCATGGATTCTATGGTATATCTGGAAATCACGAAATGATAAGTTGTTCTCAAATATAGATCGGGACCCTCGGGAGATAATTAAGGTTGCACAGGCAGAAGCCATAGCATGGGATTTGGCACAAGTAGAGGACATTCATACAGACCAACAACAAAGGTCAGAAGTATTGGTACCACCAAACTACGTTGGACTGACATGTAAAACAGATGGTTCTTGGAAGGATACGACCACGAATGCGGGACTGGGATGGTTTTGTCAAGGTTTTGACATGGATGTAACATTAATGGGGGCAAAAAATGTACGACAAAGCACTTCTCCATTACATACAGAATTGGAATCATTGATTTGGGCTATGCATTGCATGCTTGATGCAAGACGATTTGCGGTGGTCTTCGTCACGGACTGCTCCGAGCTGGTGAAGATGGTGTCTAAACCAGAAGAATGGCCGGCTTTCGCACTACACCTGGAGGAATACGGGAGAAGCAGGAAGGAATTCTCATTCTACTCTATCTCGCATATCCCACGCGCTCAAAACATAAAGGCAGACAAGTTAGCACGGATTGCTCGAGACTACCTTTCTTATTTGGATTATGTAAACTCAACTCCCCCGGTTTGGATTTCTGAACCGTTCTAAGAGTTGAGGCTGTTGACAAAAAAAAAAAAAAATTACAATTTGAAAACTACATTATTATTTTTTTATAAAAATTATATTTAATTATATATGAAATGAATAAATTATCCTTATTTTAAGTTTATAATAATTTTAAAATTATTTAATAAAAATAAAAATAAATATTTTATAACTAAATGATATTTTGATTTTATTTTATTTATAAATTATAAAATCTTAATTTTATACATATCTAAAAAATATTCTATTAAAATCAATTTCATCACATACTCCACCACTTATATCTATGTTCTAGCCCTAGGCATAAAACCCGGAATCGAGGAACCGAACCAGAACCGATCCGAAATACAGGATTTGGACCCGAACCGTTTAACTAATATAACCCGAATGGTTCATCTTCAAAACTATTTCGGTTTTCAGTTCGGTTCGGGTTATACCCGAAAACCGAACGGGTACCCAAAAACCCGAATTTGTTTACCAAACAAATACTAATTATATTATTTATATCATATAATTTTTATAATTAATCGTATAATTAATTAAATTATTTTAAATTTTCAGGTTATTTCTTGGTTCAGTAAAGATAATATCGAATATCCGAACGATTACCCGAAAAATGAAATTAATTGTCAAATTTGAATAATTAACCGAAAATTATCCGGGTTTCTCGGGTAATTCGGATTATTTTCGGACCCAAATTATTTTTGCTTCCATAACGGTTCTGATTCCAAATCTCGGAACCGACCCGTCCCGAAAGAACTCGAACCGACCCAAATCGAAAAAACTTCATGACATGATTGGGTGCTAAACTGCCGGATCTGAAAAACCCGGATCCGCATAGACCCGACCCGAACCAACCCACGGACCTGAATGCCCATGAATACTATGTTCAATGACACTCGATATATATCCTACAATCACCCGTTTGTTTTTTCGGCGTAATTGTTATACACCTTGTAATTGTGTACTCGTCGGCACTTAATGCATATTGGTCAACTGGGAAACCAATGAGCTGATAGGATATGGAAGCATGCGCGCATATGGCTTCACAAATTATGTTATCTCGTCATCGCTTGAGAGCGAATTAATGTTGGTGTACACATAAATGTGTCGATGAATGATCGATGTAGCCAAGCCAAAAACAATCCAATGGACATTTTTAATGTTCAACACAACACAACGTAGGCATCATCCACATCAACTCCAAGGCTCTTAATTGTCTTTTCACACGTTGGTAAAACATCATTAAAGTAATCGATGAACTCAGAGCTACAATCAAACTTTCTCGGGTTCTCTAAAATTTGTTGGTCTCTTCGATATTAGTTTTGTAAATAGCATCCAAAAATGTCAATCTTTTATTACGAAAGGGACATGAGACATGCCATTAATATACTAAAATTTATGTAATTATTAAATTTTAAATATTAAATAATTAGATATCTTTATGTTTAATAAAATCATAATATTTAAATTTTTTATTTTTATTTTGATTTGTTAATATATGTATTTTCTAATTAAAATTTAGTCAAAATAGTCTTTTTATATATCAATAAATATAGTTATCAAAAAATTAATAAAATAGTGCATTTTACAAATTACAATTTTTTAAAATTTTTTTTTTTGTCAACAGCCTCAACTGCTAGAACGATTCGGGAATCCAAATCGGTGGTGTTGAGTTTACATAATCTAGTCGATAAAGGTAGTCTCGAGCACTTAGTGCTAGGATGTTTGCCTTTGTATTTTGAGCTCGTGGAATATGCGAGATTGAGAAGAAAGAAAAACCCCTCCTGCTTCTCTCGTACTCGTCCAAGTGTAGGGTGAAAGCCGGCCATTTCTTTGGGTTGGACACCATCTTCTCCAGATCTGTGCAGTCTGTAACGAAGGCCACCGCCGTTTCAAGCATGCAATGCATGGTCCAAATTAATGCCTCCGACTCCGTATGTAAAGGGGAAATACTTCGTCGTATATTTCGTGTTCCCATTAATGTAACCTCATTGCCCAATCCATGGCAATACCATCCTATTCCTGAATTTGCCGATGATTCTTTCCAAGAGCCGTCTGTATGGCATTGGAAGCACGTAGTAGATAGTGGAGCTGTTAATTGTTCTTTCGATGTTAGGTGAAAGACCTCATCATTGTTTGTGCTTGTGCCCATGTCATTGCCTCAGCTTGTGCATGATTGAGAACTTCCCTTGCATCACGGTCCAGGTTTGAAAATAATTTGTCATTCCGGGATTTCCATATATACCATAATTACCACGGGTATACCGCCATATCATTGTTTTGAGGGAGTCCCCAGAACAAATGTGCCATATTTGAATATAGCGCTTCTGTTGGGAATCGATGCAACGGTGTGGGAATAGGTGTTAGTGTCCAGACCTGGAGAGCTGGTGGACACTGAAAAAGTGTATGGTTTATCATTTCCCTCTCTGCACCACATCTTCCACACTGTGGATTACAACGAATTCCTCTACTATTGAGTCTGTCCATAACCGAAACACAGCCTGTTAGGATTTGCCCTAAAAATGTTTAATCTTTGGTGGGCATTTAACCGTCCACGCCTTTCCTTGTAAAACTGTTGTATTTGGTCCATATAACTTTTGAATAGTTTCCTTTGAGGGGTATTCTTGTTCAACGGAATACCCTGATTTTACCGTGTATCTTTTCGTTTATGTAAAATGCCAACTCAGTAAGTCTGGTATGCTGTCCCTAGTAGTCGAAAGTCAGATAAGCAAGGGTATATCCTCTGATGCAATACATTGAGTTATTAGTGGCAGATTCCATATTGATGTTGTTGAGTCAATCAATTGATTAACAGTTAGCTATGGATACAAAGGCTCCGAATGGGAGTGCGATTTGGATGCGATTGCGATTTGTGAGTGGGAGCGATGCGGTTTAGGTGCGATGCGATTAGTTAGAATTGTGAATGGAGGTGCGATTTGTAAACGATGCAGTTATACTATATTTTCGAATGACAACACGATTAAGATGCGATTAAGATGCGATTAAGATGTAAAATGACTAAAATAGACATCATTTGAGCTATTGTTGTTTTTTATGTTTTATTTATCTATTTTATTTATAATTTGTATTTTTTAAATTTTATATTAATAATAAAAATTATATATACAAATTAAATTTGTAAATAGTATTTTATAATTTTATAACTTTATAAAGTAATATAAATTTAAACACCAACTCACTATATTTTTAAACTTTTTTCTTAAAATTGACAATAATAATTCAAATTATACATATGCTGATAATTAGTAAAAGAAGCTTCTAATCAGATTTTGTTAAAGAATTCGTGGAATAAGTTTCAGAAATTGAATCCAAATAACTATAAAAAAACAAAGAAAAACATTTTGGATATATATACACTCTTCTCCTAGCTTACTCAAACTCTTCTCCACAGAAACTCTATAGCCTTTCTCTTCCAACATATTTGTTGTTAAGCAGCAATCAAACCTGGAATTATAGACATCAAAGATCATTCAAAACCAGAGGATACGACATAAAAACGAATTTGAGAAGTCATGCAACCCAATGAACATACAAAAGAAGCAAGTGGCATTGCAAGACATAAGTAATTAACCTCGTATATGGTTATCTCATCTGTCTGGTTTAGCCTACACATTCCTCAAAACAAACATAATTTAGACGCATATCAGTTCCAGATAGGCACATTACCATAACTTGGAAAAAGTTAAAGAGAGAAAATCATACCTCAAACATGTCGATTGATAAGCAAAACCGTGAGAAAGAAAAAAAAAATTGAGAGATCTCAAACATGTCGATTGATAAGCAAAACAAAAGAAAAGGGTATAAAGGTAAATATATATATAAAGCCAACTTACCGTACTCTAATCGGTGCTATTAGGATCAGTTGTGCCGCGATTTAGATCAGAGTAAAAGTTGAGGTAATAATCGTTGGCAAAAAGCAGACGAACCACGCCTCAGTTCAATCGCTTTGCCATTCACTCATGCCCTGCGATTAGGATCAATGCACCGGAGCCGTATCGCACTCCCATTCAGAGCCTAATTGTACCTTTTGCATGTTGTTGATCTCAGGCGTGATGCTGGAATCCAGAGATCATTCCATACGGAGACAAAATATCCAGATCCAACTTTTTTAATAAGACCTTTGTGTACCAGAGAGCGAGCAGAAGTTATACTTTTCTATCCATAAGAGGGGGAATATGAGCGAATAGGGTTCAAAGGTCCTCCGTTTCTAAAATAACGTCATTTGAAAACTCTCGCAAAAAGGGACTTCCGACAATCAATTAATCTCAAGAGTTGTTTAGCTAATAGTGCCGTATTAAAATCCTCAATGACCGGAAGCCAAGGCCACCATCCGATTTTTTCTTACATAACTTTGACCATGCCATCCAATGCATACTACGTATTTGTTCGTTAGTATTCCACCAAAACTGCGCCACCAAATTCCAAATCTTAGTAATGTATTTTGCCTATTACTCTATATTTTATATATCTCCGTTAAATTCAAATTTGAAAAAAGAAATGGAAAAGCCCAAAGNGGTATAAAGGTAAATATATATATAAAGCCAACTTACCGTACTCTAATCGGTGCTATTAGGATCAGTTGTGCCGCGATTTAGATCAGAGTAAAAGTTGAGGTAATAATCGTTGGCAAAAAGCAGACGAACCACGCCTCAGTTCAATCGCTTTGCCATTCACTCATGCCCTGCGATTAGGATCAATGCACCGGAGCCGTATCGCACTCCCATTCAGAGCCTAATTGTACCTTTTGCATGTTGTTGATCTCAGGCGTGATGCTGGAATCCAGAGATCATTCCATACGGAGACAAAATATCCAGATCCAACTTTTTTAATAAGACCTTTGTGTACCAGAGAGCGAGCAGAAGTTATACTTTTCTATCCATAAGAGGGGGAATATGAGCGAATAGGGTTCAAAGGTCCTCCGTTTCTAAAATAACGTCATTTGAAAACTCTCGCAAAAAGGGACTTCCGACAATCAATTAATCTCAAGAGTTGTTTAGCTAATAGTGCCGTATTAAAATCCTCAATGACCGGAAGCCAAGGCCACCATCCGATTTTTTCTTACATAACTTTGACCATGCCATCCAATGCATACTACGTATTTGTTCGTTAGTATTCCACCAAAACTGCGCCACCAAATTCCAAATCTTAGTAATGTATTTTGCCTATTACTCTATATTTTATATATCTCCGTTAAATTCAAATTTGAAAAAAGAAATGGAAAAGCCCAAAGTAGGAAGGCCCATTTCTGAAACGAAATATTTACTTACGCACACGAAGTGCAGAGTTAAGAAGAAGCAGTCTAGGCGGTTTACACAATATTTTGGTAATACCGATAGATTTTTACTGTAGTGATTATTGTTGAACTTATTTTTGACGATGAGTTTTTCAACCAAGACGTTCGTCATAATAACCAGATGTTGGGCACGACAGAATCTCAGCATTGAGAATTATAACATAATGTAATCACATATTAAAATCAAAGTTATTGTGAATGAGAAATGGAGTTCCAAAGTGGGCAATCTTGTAAACTTGAATTTGATTACTTGTTCGTTTTTGCATAAAGATGCAAATGATCAAATGTTGTTTGTTTGAACACTTTACAATCAATATTCGGATACTGCATCTAGATGCAAAATCAATAATATATAAAAAATCTGGATATTTGAGATGTTAAAAAGGTAGAATTTGAATACAAATTTTACATCTCAAAAACTAAAATACTAAAGCACCCTTTAATATGATAGAAACCTAAGTAAATTTATGTTTATTAATCTTATTTAATACTAAACATTTATTTACCTTTAAAATATTATTTTCTCGACAAAATATTATTTCTCATCAAAATAGTGTTTTTTCACCAAATTATATTTCACCAAAATAACATTTTTTTGCTAAAACCATATTTTTTTTATACCAAAACTACAAAATCATATATTTCCGCTAAAAAAACAAAATCATATTCTTTTGCCAAACTCGTCAAAATGTGTTTTTCACTTCAAAATTCTATTAAAACCGTAAAATCGTATTTCCTTGCTAAAACCGCAAAACCATTCACGACAAAACAAAAAAATCGCATTTTTCACTAAAACCACAAAACCAAAATAGAGGTTTCCCGCCAAAACTGAAAACTGGTATTTTCCCTCCAAAACAGTAAAACCGCGTTTTTCTGTCAAAACCGTAAAATCGTGTTTTCCTCCTAAAACCGTAAAACCGCATTTTCCCACCAAACCAGAAAATTACATTTTCCAACAAAACCGTAAAATCACGTTTTCTCGTCAAAACTGTAAAAACGTGTTTTTCCGCCAAAACAGTTCAAACATGTTTTCTCGCCAAAACCTTAAAACCCACGCTTTCTCACCAAAATCTAAAATAGCGTTTTCACGTGAAAACTATGAAATTGCATTTTCCCACCAAAATTGTAAAAATTTGCGTTTATGTCAAAATCGAAAAATCGAGTTTTCTCGTCAAAACTGAAAATCGCATTTTGCTGGCAAAAATGTCAAAATCTGAGTTTTATAGCCAAACCTAAAAATTGCATTTTTCAAAAAAAAAACCACAAAACTGTAAAACTTCATTTTTCCGGCAAAATCGTTTTTCCGCCAAAAAATGTGAAATTATACTCTCCTTAAAAAACCGCGAATCTGCATTGCCATACCAAAATCCTCAAACTAAATTTGATAAATAATTATTTTAAAATATTTTTTTAGTTATTGTTTTGCACTAATTTAAGTATACATAAAAATTCAATTGAAAATATACCCTTTTAGTCGTTTGAGACGCAGCGTCCAAATGCAAAAAATAGTTTAAGAAACAAAAAATATATAGATGATGTGTCTGCAAGTTGCATGTATATGCTGAATCTATGTACAACGGGTCTAAGTGTCAAAAGTATTGCAAGTATATGCTGAATCTATATACAACATCCAGTTCAATAAACACAGGGTCTAAGTGTCAAAAGTATTAAAAATCTCATATTAGATATTTAGATTTGGATTTGGATTTGAGTTTGAATTTGTTAATTGCATTATGCCCATTAGCTAATTAGAAAAAGATTTAATTTTTTTATAGTTATTATTTTTTAATTTGTTTTCAATACAAAATACATAAAAATCTAAAAATACTAGGAGAAGGTCTGAGCATTGCGCGGATTTTTGATAATTTAAATGTTTTAATTTTACAATTTATTTTAGAATATTTGTTAGTAAAAGTTTGTGGATAAATATTAATTTCTAATTTGTAAATATCATGTAGTTTTATAATTTTGTATTGAAAGATTGATGGAGTAATAATATCTATAGTGAATGAGTTTTTTTTTATTGATCGTAGGCATATTAAATATCAAATTATTTATTTTTGACAATAATTAAGGACATGTGGTTTTGTATCATAACCAATCTGAAATATATTTGTGATGAAATTTATGACTGCAAAATAAAATGTTAAGATATATTTCGGCGCTTGTAGATTATCAAGACATATATCACAATTGTCATATTCTTCTTGTGTAGCTTATATTTGTGTTCTCTCTAAGTCTCCAATTACAAAATCAACATATACTTTTCTTGATGCATTTGGGTTGCAATCTTCAATTTCAAAAGAGACTTCGAGGTATTGTGTGTTATCTGGTCAACGTGATAGTATAGATGTCTCAATAAAGTTTATCAAACTTTCGGTTAATGTACTTGATGTTGTGTCATACATATCATGATAAGTGAGGTAGAAGTTAATCATAATTTTGAAGGTAGAGTTATTTGCTTGTGGTATTTGATCGGTGCTAAAAAGGATTGTGTAGTCGATGTTCTATTTTTGACGAAGTGGACGTGTGATTTTGAGACCGAGTTTGTTTCCGGTTGATTGTGTGAAAGAAATTATATGATAGTATAATGCATGTAGTATATATTCTATTTGAATTTTGTGTAGTAATAAAAGTGAGTTGTGTTTGTATATTGTTGTATTGTTCTTGCTATTTATATATTGTTGTAGAATCTCTATTGCAGTTTTTTTTTTTTTTTGTGGATTGTGTTTAATTATTTAGTGTAGTTAAATTTTTTATTCTATTTTGTTGATCTGTTTTTCCTTCAAATGTAAATGTGTAGAATGAAGATATGTCAACCCTTAAAATTTTGGGACTCATGACGGGAATCTACGGCTATGGGACAGTAATAAAAAATTTGTGAATTGAAAAACAATTCTCAAAAAGAAATATGATAAGAACTTTCCGGGAAATTTCACAATAACTTAAAAAAGAACTTTTTTTTTTAAAGTTTTTCATTTTTAAACGGATAATTCGGGTACCCAATCTAATACCCATTCTCTTCTAGTACCCTTCTCATATCCGTTTAAATAAAATAAATGGTCTTGAATGGATAATTGTTTTAAACGAGATAGAGAATGAGACGGAAAATTCGGGACGGTACAGGGGGGAACGGGAAACACGTCCCAAATTTTTCAGGGCCCCTGATTAAAAAGCTTTATTATATCTTATATAATATCACATTTGTTTTTTCTATAGTTATGTTGTTAATTATAGTTTTTTCTTAGGTTATTAATCTATATAACCCTATCATTAAATTAAGAATAATAAAATAAAGAGATAAATAAGTGTTATAACTATGAAGTACACATATCAATTTTTTATGTCTTTATGTTTTTTTTTTAAATGTAGATGACACATCAGACATGTCACATTTCAAAGCTCACTTTAAAAAAAAAATATTACTTTATGATTTTTTTTTTGGATTCTTTTGTAAGCAAAAACTCAATTGCGTAGATCTTGCGTTTTTACGTTTTTCCGCAAATTTTTCTGATGGCAAAATACTTGCAAAATCACGTTTCAAACGCAATTCCGCCATTCTGCAGTGTTACCAATCAGAACCTTAAATTAGTGCAAACCCATATACATGTTGATTTTTTTTTTTTTGATTAACACACAAACAAACAAATCCATTTTAAAGAATATTATTAAGTTTGAATTGGTCAAACTATAGTATCTCTCTTTACTCTCGTGGTCAAAATGAGGATTGATTCTTTATTATGGTGATTGATACGTGAGTGAAGCCTCTCCATTATGTCACTTTTACGTTTGGATATTTTAAGAAGCCCATTTAGGGTACATGAGTTTGCCCTAATCAAACGCTCTCAGGCACGGAGTTAGAGTTAGCCGTTTCTTGTGTCTTTATCATGGCTCTCATTCACTAGCGACAACCCTCCTCCTCCTAACCAGCTTAGCTCCATCTTCTCGGGTCACTATCGTTTCTCCCGAAGAACCGTATATCTCCTTCCGCCGGGTGGTCGTTGCCGGCGAGATCTTATACGTCACATCTCTGGGTTTTCCAGCCGTTTTTCTACACTTCTCCATGAATTCCGGCGAGATCCTTATCAAGATATGAATAGAACGGCCCCGTGTATTATATTAGATAGCTTACAAGAGTATATATACAATCAATAGAAACCCTAAGGTATCCGACAAATAAGAAAATACGTATACACTATAGAATATATACAAATCTGTCTCCTAATACTCCCCCTCAAGTTGGCGCATGGTTACCAAAGTGGTGGTGGCCTAGTGGTAGTGCAAGGAGGTTGGTTCCCTTGTGCCCCGGGTTCAAACCCCTTTGGGACGGATGTGTATTCTTTAAATAGGAATACAGAAAGGGCTAACTCCGGGTACTGGGGGAGATTACGGGCCTAAGGCCCAGAACTTCCACAGTTAATTAAAAAAAAAAAAAAAAAAGTTGGCGCATGGAGATCACGAATGCCCAACTTGCCACGAAGATACTCGAATGCTTGTATACCAAGAGCTTTTGTGAATATGTCTGCTGTCTGTTCGGAGGTATGAACGTAGGATGTAACAAGAGCGCCTTTTACTATCTCGTCTCGTACATGTGACAATCTGATTCGATGTGTTTGGTTCTTTCGTGGAATACGGGGTTTGCTGCAATGTAAAGCGCGGCTTGGTTATCACAAAACATCTTCATAGTTTTATCTGGCAGTTCACCAAACGCAGATAGGAGCTCACGTATCCATTTGAGTTCTGAGCAAGTGTAGGACATAGCTCGATACTCAGCCTCCGCAGAAGATTTTGACACAACGTCTTGTTTCTTTGTCTTCCAAGATATCGCTGAATTTCCAACCATAACAACGAAACCAGTGACGGATCACCGCATCATTGGACATGAGGCCTAGTCAGAATCACAATATGTCGATATACTCAAATCATCATCCGCCTAATATAAAAGGCCTTGTCCGGGATGTCCTTTCAGATATCGTACAACCCGCAATGCTGCTTACCAATGCTTCAACCGAGGTTCATGCATAAACTGAGCCAGTAGATGCACAACATACGTAAGCTCGAGTCTCGTAAAAGTCAAATACACCAGTCGTCCCACCAACCTTCGATATTGTTCCGGATTATCAAATAATTCGCCTTCATCAACCGCGAGTTTATGATTTTCAACAAGTGGAGTGGCGACAGGTCTTCCTCCCAATAATCCAACTTCATTAATAATATCCAACACATATTTTCTTTGAGACAAATAGATACCTTTCGGAGATCGTGCTACCTCAATCCCTAGAAAATATTTCAAAGCACCCATATCTTTCATGTGAAAGCATTGGCTCAAGTAACCTTTAAACCGAGAGATCGCATCATCATCATTTCCACCAATAAGCAAATAGTCAACATACACAATTACGTACAAATGCATCTTTCCTAGTGTTAAGGTGAACAACAAGTAGTCCTTGTATGATTGTATAAATCCATAGTCGAGGTGTGCATTCGTAAGCTTTGAAAACCAGCAACGAGGAACTTGTTTCAAGCTATATAAAGATTTTTGCAGCTTACATACCTTGTTCGGACCCGAACTACGAAAACCTGGTGGCAGTTTCATATAAACCTCTTCCTCTAAATCACCATGTAAAAATGCATTGTGAACATCCATTTGATGAACAATCCACTTCTTAACCGCTGTAACTTTAATGAACATACAGACCGTAGTCATTTTAACAACTGGTGCGAACGTTTCTTTGTAATCTCGTCCCTCCTTTTGCCGATTTCTAAAAGTCACTAGACGAGCTTTGTGACGCTCAATCGTAAGCATTAAATTTCAACTTAAAAACCCAACGATATCCAATAGCAATCTTTCCTGGTGGCAAATCCTCAATATCCCACGTGTGTTGTTCCTCCAAGGTACCAATCTCATGTGACACTGCATCTCTCCATTCTCTTAGTTGTATCGCCTCCAAAAACGATTCCGGTTCATAACCAGCTGTGACCGCAGCAAGGAATGCCGCATGGGAGGCTGAAAACCGATCAAATGAGAGATAATTGGCAATAGGATAAGTGATCGTACCTGAGCTAGAAAACGCCGAAGGTGCAGAAGAGTGCGAGGGGTTTTTAGTGATCTGAGCTGAGTAAACAACGTAACCTTTCAAACGAGTCGACTGCGTACGATGTCGTTGACTTTTACGTGGTTCAGAAGTAACAAGAGTTATCTCTGGTAAAACAGAGAGTGGTTCCTGCGCAGCAACCGGTACCGAAGAAATAACGTTCTCCTCTGAACTCCTTATGGCTAAAGATTCATCGGCAGGAGCCACAGCCACTACCTGTGGAGTCTCCAAAAAATCATCATCACAAAACAACACTGAATTTGGAAACAGAGGTGGGGGCACCGTATTGTTATGCTCGATTGTTGAAAATGGGAACACCGTCTCGTGAAAAATCACATCCCGCGAGATAAAAAAATCATTTGTTTCAAGATCATACATTCTCCAACCTTTCTTTCTATAAGGATAGCCGACAAAAATACATCTTCTACTTTCCTCACCAAATTTGTCCTTGTCACGTGAATATTTATGAACATATCCCAAACAGCCAAAAACCTTAAGAGTCTCAAACGGAGGATTTTTACCAAAGAGCAGCTCGTAAGGAGTTTTACCTTCCAACAATGGCGTAGGACTTCTATTAATCAAGTGAGCAGCAGCAAAAAAACACTCACCCCAGAAACGCATTGGCAACGATGCTTGTAACATTAGAGAACGAGCCACATTAAGTATATGGCCATGTTTGCGTTCAACTCTAGCATTTTGTTGCGGCGTGTTGACGCAAGAAGTGTGATGAGTGATTCCTTCCCTTTCGAAATAACTCTTCATACAAGTGAATTCTGTTCCATTATCACTTCATATAACTCGTACCTTCCGGTCAAATTGACGAGTTACCATTACACATAATTTCTTCAAAACTTCAGCCACTTCACGTTTTTCGAGCAACAAATATATCCAAACCGCTCTCGAATAGTCATCAACAATCGTGAGAAAATAAACAGCTCATGATGAAGATGGAGTTCGATAAGCACCCCAAAGATCACAATGGATTAAATCAAATGCTGCAACAGCTTTATTAATACTCTCAGGAAAAACATCACGAGTTTGCTTTGCTCGATAACAAATATCACAACCTCCTTCAGTTTCAACATGTTTACCAACGTCAATAGAACTAGATAAAAGAGATAAAACACGACTAGAAGGGTGGCCTAAAAGACGATGCCACAAATCTCGTTGTCCATTGTTTGTTGCTTTATTCGCTTGTCCACCAAAAACACCCTTGAACTTGTAAACCCCATCGCACTCTTCACCCACACCAATCAGCATCTTCGAGGTACGGTCCTGCAAAACACACAAGTCCTCAGTAAAATTCATAACTCCTTTCGTAGCTTTGAGCAATTTGGCTACTGAGAGAAGAACACATGTTAATTCTGGTGAATACAAAACATTGGATAACCACAAGTCACCACCCAAGCATAATCGACCTTGCTTAGTAGCCAAAGATCTATCACCATCTGGTAAGCGAATAGAGCAAGGAACAATGTCTACATGATTTTTTAGAAAAGAGAGTTCTGAAGTCATGTGGTGCGATGCACCTGTATCGATTATAAATTATGTCTTAACAGAAAGTTGATCATTGCACTTTGTTCTCTTCTGGTTACTTAAGAAGCCAATCAGCGCAGTCCATTGATCATCACTCAGCTGGGGCAGAGATCCACGATCAAACTCTCCCTTACGCCTAGTCGCAGTGAATGTCGCTGCCATCAGCTGTTGCATCTGAGCAGCATTCGCGGACCCAACTATTTCAGAAGCCGTGTTGGCACGAGCACCATACGTACCACGTCCTCTGCCATAGCTCCCTGCAACACCACCACCTCTACCAGAACGACCTCTGGCACCTCCTCTTTCACCAAACATGTTCCCCCTTTCACCCCAACGTTCCGTATATCCGTTTAGTTGAAAGCAATCATGTCCATATTTTCCACAGTGTGAGCATGTCACTTCTTTGTCACGAGACAGGTAGGTCCCTGTTTTTCCTCTATTTCCATTCTGCGTTGAGAAACCAACAACTTCTGTTCGCACGTCTTTGCTCCGAGCGATACCTTGTTGTCATTCATCACGAACAAGACGCTGATATATCTGCGCAAGTTTAGGTAAAGGCTCCATGTTGATGCTATTAGAGCGTATTGACCCAAACCTCGCATCATCTAATCCCATCAAAAACTGATGAGATCGTTCTGCATCCAGATCTTGTGCAAGTTTTGCTGCAAGTTCTCCACAGCTGCATGAATGCAACGGTGTATAAACCGCAAGCTCATCCCACATCTTCTTAAGCCGACCATAAAACATCATGACACTTTGCCCTCGCTGTTTGCAATTTGCAATATCCGCCTTCAGTTCATGTACTCCTGGTACGTTGCCCACAGAGAAGTAAAACTTCAAATCTTCCCACAACACGTGTGCGTCATTCACCAACGATATCGTCATTCTCAACGTTGGCTCAATCGTATTCATAATCCATGCCCCAATCATCGAATGAACAACTTCCCATTGTTCAATTTCACCCACCACCGGTTGTTTCGTCAAGGTACCATAAAAAAAAACCAAGCTTTCTCTTCGTACGCAAGGCATTCCGCATATGCTTCACCCAATCTTCATAGTTATCTCCTTTTAGTTGCACTGTTGTTATCAAACTTCCTGGCCCTTCTGATGGATGCAAGTACAGTGGTGAGGAAGTTGGAGTTTCCTACACCACTACCTAAGCTCTTCATGCACCACCTTCCGCCATAATCGTAGCCGCTCAGAAAAGAAAAAAAAATTAGGTCTTTTTAGGCTCTGATACCATATCAAGATATGAATAGAACGGCCCCGTGTATTAGATAGCTTACAATAGTATATATACAACCAATAGAAACCCTAAGGTATTCGAAAAATAAGGAAATACGTATACACTATAGAATATATACAAATATGTCTCCTAATAATCCTTCAATGCTTTGCTCTCACCTTCCGCCGTCTGGCCTCGTCGCCAGCGATGCAGTTTTGCTGCCGTGAAAGCTTTCCTCCTCCTTCAGATCTTCCAGATCCGGCGAATGCAACCTCTCATCCATCTCCGGCGCCGCCAGTGTCATCTATTGTGAACCCTACGAATATCCACCCGAACCTCCTGACCTGCTAGATAACCAGGGATCTCTGCTACTACTGGTTCTAACTTTTCCTCAGCCGTGGGCTTTTTCTTCTGCCCCGCCGACTGAGAAACCTTTCCCATGGTCAGAAGTTCATTGCTTTGTGATTTTCTGTTCTACCCCAGCCAGGTTTGGTTTTTGTGAAAGGTAGTAAAGCTGAAGTGATTTGAGGATGATCTGATGGTTAGATCTCAAGTTACATGAAGCACAAGAAGTGATGTAGGAACAAGGGTGGTTGTTCTTACATGGGTGTGAGATGGTGAATACTCTAGCTGGTTGTATGGCACTCTCTAGGAGAATCAGATGAGATGGAATGATGAACTCAGTAATAGAGGGATCGAGAGACGCCACACAAACGATGAGAAACTCTATGATAAGTCTGAAACTCAACTTCAAGTGAATCGCATACAGGAAGAAGAGAAGGTAGCCGGCGGCTGGGTTCTTTACTCAGAAAGAAACTAGGTTATTTTATTGATCAAAACGTAACCAAAGATACACGCTGAAGGGAACCTTATAAAGGGTTTGACAATTTTGGCTTCTAGGTCAGAAAAAGAAAGTACTTGTGCCTATTAGATAGACTAAGTAAAACGGAAATAAAAAGAAAAGTACTTAACGAAAATACTTGAAACAAAAGGGAAAATGCATGCAAAAAAAACTTGTGAGAAATAATCTTGATGTAAACACTCACATTGTTTTGAGGTTGAGCTTCAACTCGCTTGAAGATAGTGAAAACAGTCGCCTCTTGATTTCCTTGTAAAACCAGCAAGAATGAAGCAACTTGATTCTTGGATTGTATGTGGACGATCCCTGGTGTCTTCTTGGTGACTTCTTATGCCAGTAGAGTTGAAGTCTTGGTTGATCTCTAAGTCTTGAGTCTTCAAAGTGCTTGGTTCTTCCAATGGCCCGATTGATGTTTCTTGAGTAATCCTCTTTGAAGAAGCTCTTCTTTGAGTTCTTCATGCTATGGAAGTATGATCAGACTCTCCACCAATTTGTTGAACTCTTTTCTCAAGCTTCTTGTTCCTGAGCGTGTCCTTGGAGCTTGCCTCATGTTTGGTATTGTGATGCTCTCTTCTTCTCCGGTTAAGTTTGCATCGATGTCCTCATCATTCCCAACCTCTTGATAAGGTTCTGACCTTAGGATGGGTACATCTGCATTGAAATGAGCTAAGTTAGTAACATTAAAAGTGTGAGAGATGTTTTACTCACCTGCCATCTCAGGCTTGTAAGCGTTGTTGTTGATTTTCTCAAGGACTCGTAATGGACAATCTCATTTTGGTGGAAGCTTGGACTTCATATGGTTTGGAAATCTTTCATGTCTCATGAGAAGCCAAACCCAATCTCCTGGCTCGAATGTGATCTCCTTGCACCCTTTATCAGCTTGTTGCTTGTATTTCTCAGTCTTCTTCTTCAAGTTGTCGTTTACTCGCTGGTGGAGCTTCTTAATAAAGTCAGCTTTAGTTTCTCATTCTGCACTAGAGTAAATAGCATGCAGGCAGGGGTGAGAGATTCAATGGAGTCTCTGGATTAAATTCATAAACAACTTCAAATGGAGATAGTTTAGTAACTGAATGCTTCGTGTGATTGTATGCAAACTCAATGTAACGTAAACAAGATAACCGGTTCTTTAAATTCTTACCCATCATGGCTCTCAAGAGAGTAGAGAGAGTATAGTTTACTACCTTGGTTTGCCCATCAGTTTGAGGGTGACATGTGGTGGAGAAGAGCAGCTTAGTTCCCAGTTTCTTCCACAAAGTCTTCCACAAGTGACTTTAAAATTTGTGTCTCTGTCTGAAATTATTATCCTTGGGATTCCATGTAAACGCACTACTTCTTTAAAGAAGAGATTAACTATATGCGCTGCATCATTGGTCATGTTGCATGGAATGAAGTGAGCCATTTTGGAGAATTTGTCCACAACTACAAAGATGGAGTCATTGTGGTTGATCTTTGGCAGGCCTAAAACAAAATCCATGGAAATATCTACCCAAGACATGTTAGGAATAGGTAAAGGCATATATAAACATAAGGACGTGACCTGGATTTAGCATTTAGGCATGTGATGCACTTGGCGCAGAACCTCTCCACATCTCTCTTTAAATATGGCCAATGAAAATGCTCCATGAGAACACTTACAGTCTTGTCTCTACTGAAATGTCCCATGAGGCCTCCTCCATGTGCCTCTCTAACCAACAACTCTCTCATGGATCCTTGTGGAATACAAAGCCTCTTGTCTTTGGATCAGAATACATCTTGTTGGTAAATGCGCCATAGGCAGCTTTCCTTGTCTCTTTGAAGATTTCTTAAAAATCTGGGTCAGCCTCGTATAAATCTAAAATCCCATGACTTTGGATTCCATTATAGAGGTCAAGGCGTGCCTCCTGGACAATGCATCCGCTACAATGTTTTCTTTGCCCTTCTTATATTTGATCACATATGGAAATGTTTCCACAAACTCAAGCCATCTAGCGTGTCTTTTCTTGAGTGTTGATGGGTGTGAAAGTAGCTATCGATTTTCGACGTTACTTAGGGACTTCTCGAGTTTTAAGTTTATAAGATCATAAGTTGCAAATTCACAACCTGTGTTGCAGTACTTAAAGGTCGATCCACGAGGAAGACCTACCGCAAAACAAAAGTGCGTCAGAGCAACTAAAAGCGCAAATAAAAAGGGGGTTTTGTTTGTGTGTCATGGTTTTGAGAGTTGCAAGTATTGAATATATTGAAAGCAGATCCACGTTTATATAGAGCTTGGCTCTCGCCTAAGTCTATAAGAACATGAAAAAGGAAAATTCGACATGAGCAAATATATAAGATTAACTTAAACGAAAGTAACAACGAAAAAGAAATCAATTGAAAGTGCGATATTAAAAGTGCGATATTGAAAGTGCGTAATTGAATTTACGATATTGAAGGTGCGTATTTGAAATGCGATATTGAAGTGAGTAAATGCGTTAAATCGATTGGAGAAAAACGTTGGGATCTTTTAGGAATTCATAAAGGGTTCTAACAAGAGATTAAAAAATCTATCGAAATCAAATGAGACTAAATGATTTTTCTAAACTTGAATCACGATTTTCCGATCTAAATACTTTCGTAAGTAGATCGACTATGCTTTGATTACTCATTAGGTATGCAGTCACATCCCACGACGCAATCAAGCACGGATTAACAGATCAAGTTCGTTCTAACGTTCAAAAATGCTCTGTAGGTGTGCAATTCGCACCATACGATGCGACGCTCGGCTATGTTGGTTCCACTGATCGGATTCAACACGTTAGCGGCTCTAATCAATCTTTGGATCAGTCTCTAGTTCATGACTCTAGATCCATGCATTAAAGAAAAACTTAGGCGAAAAAAATATTTGGAATACGGTTTAAACGAATAGAAGCATAAAACCAATTAATAAAATTCCCCCTAAAAACCTTTTGGAATCAACCCAACAAAAATGAACTACTCACACATGATAGATCTAAGCAAAAAAATTATTAGATGAATGTATACTTCGATTAATCAAGGTGCGTAATTGAAATGTGATAACATGCATATTTTACCCATTTTTACCATCATAAGTGTATGCTTTAATAAGCATTTCACTAAGGTATTATTGTATATTTAGTAGTTCTCGAGTATTCGTGTGTCCAAGACTCTTTTCAGGAAATCTTAGGAAAAAGGGAGCAAAACGGATATTTTCGGAACATGAGCTTTTTGACAGAAGTTTAGCACAAGACGGAGACCTTCCCACCACAGGATCTAGCTGAATTTCTGTGACAAGGTAGCCTTATCAGCTGTCTTTCACCTCGAACTGATTTGAGTCCAATCCCATGGTTGGATCTCAAGTTATGAAGGAAGTAATAAGGCCCGTCAGACACATCCTCAGAAGAAGGATGGCCGCGCCAGGAAAGCTCAGAAGACCAATGGCCGGCCCATGAACAATCGCTGGCGCGGCCAGGATAAGTAATGATTCCCGAGCCCGTTTGCAAGCCCAAAACAAGCCTGATTGCCACCAAACTCGGTGGAACCCTAAGTGACACCTAAGAAGACCTAAAGACCTTTAAATACACGCAGCTACCCTTATTTTTGAAGAGTTCGAAGTCAGCCACCAAGTCCTAACCTAGTAGAGCGCCGCAGCTAAGGAGGAAGAGAAGAGGAGCGAAAGCCGTCTTCTCCAGTCCCCAATTTCGTCGCCCTATTCGATACTCTCTTTTCTGCACTTTCCTTACATCGTTATCACTTCCTTTATTTTCTTTTCAAACCTTTGAGATTTTTACCTATTGCAATGATAATGAATTTCGATTCCATGTCTGAGTAGTCCTTTAGTTGGGTTTCGCAAGGGGTTTCTCAAAGGGATTTCATGGTCTGATTCGATAGGTTGTTAGATTTCAGGTAGAATGCTTTTCACTGTTCTTCGTTTGGATTCTTTCTTATTGTGTAATCCTTGACTGGCCACTTAAGGATCGATTGTAGGATCATTAGAACCGCTAACGCGCTGAATCTCTTGGCCGGATATAGTTTTAAACGAGCAGGCACCGAAGGATGCTTATGCATACCTGCGGTGTGTTGTGAGCTTTATCGAACCCAATCTTATAGCTGATCTTGCTGCGAAGTCGCTACCGAGAGGGGAGCGAACGAGCAGTTTAGGTTTAGGTGTTTGGTTTTCCGAAAGGGAGATCCGACCACTTTCGTGTTTGAGCTTAAGAACCAGTAGAATTGATTTGCCTAGATCAAGTGTTTTAACCATAGAGTCACTCCGTGAAATACCCCGAGAGATCCCTGAAACCCAGCGTTCCGTTTTATAGTTTTACAAACCATCTTGATTTCCGTTCAGTTACTAAACCATCACCTCCCAAAACCAACTTTTAATTCGATCGTTCTCATTTGATTTTCTGTTTTATTGGATTCGTTTGAAGCATCATAGTCTCTGTGGTTCGACACCCTAAATACTACAACGCACATCTGTGCACTTGCAGACAATAGGATTATAAATTTAAAACTCGAAAACAGACTCTAAAACCTGTTGCATCAAAATGCGATGTTGAAGTGAGTAAATGCGGTAAACCGATTGGAGAAAAATGTTGGGATCTTTCAGGAATTCATAAAGGGTTCTAACAAGAGATTTAACAATCTATCGAAATCAAATGAGACTAAATGATTATTCTAAACTTGAATCACGATTTTCTGAACTAAATACTTTCGTAAGTAGATCGACTATGCTTTGATTACTCATTAGGTATGCAGTCGCATCCCACGACGCAGTAAGGCACGAATTAACAGATCAAGTTCGTTCTAATGTTCAAAAATGCTCTATAGGTGTGCAATTCGCACCATACGACGCGACGCTCGGCTAAGTTGGTTCCACTGATCGGATTCAACACGTTAGCGGCTCTAATCATTCTTTGGATCAGTCTCTAGTTCATGACTCTAGATCCATGCATTAAAGAAAAACTTAGGCGAAAAAAATCTTTAGAATACGGTTTAAACGAATAGAAGCATAAAACCAATTAATAAAATTCCCCCTAAAAACCTTTTGGAATCAACCCAACAAAAATGAACTACTCACACATGATAGATCTAAGGAAAAAAATTATTAGATGAATGTATACTTCGATTAATCAATGAAAAGAGGGTTCAAGAACAATCTATCTCCCTCGAAGAACAAAGACAAAAAACAATGAAAAGAGATTTGCGGCTATAAAGTATTGAAAGTTATATTAAGCACACAAAAACTTGTTAAAATGAGAGGCTAGACACGAGTATTTATAGGTTTTGAAGGCTCATTAGGTGCTTAGGGTCAGCTCGTGTTTGATGGTTGCGGGATTAAGTTGGGTTTGACGGGTTTGTAAACGTGCTCGGGAACGCCGACTTGGTGTGGCCGCGCTAACGAGGGCTCATGGCGTGGCCACGAGGTGCTTCGCCGTGGCTTGGACAGTTGGTGGCGTGGTGGGAAGAGCCTTGGCTATGTGGTCGAAGCTTGGTTGCGCGGCGAGACCACTTGGTGATCAAACCTTCATTTCTTCTCTTACTTCTCCCGCGAGACTGCATGACATGTCTTGAATAACAACGTCATAACTCAAGATCTAACTGTTAGTTTGCCTTCATTCCAATTGAGTATGAAAGTTAATATTCTCCTCTATTGGGTGCCCAAATTTGAGGAAGATCTCGTGGTGAGAAAGTCTTGATCGGATGTTAGACTTCTGACAGTCCGAATTTGTCTGAAATGTCGTTTTGCTCCATTTTGCTCTGTTTTGCATCTTTTTGCTAAGTTTACCTGAAACGAATCGTACACATACAAATACTAGATTTAATGTTTATTTAATTAAAACCTCAGTAAAATAATTATTAAAGCATTCACGATAGTAAAAAAAGGAAATTTGGCATATGGATAGTTTTTGACTTTCTAATTCATTGAGTGAGTACAACAATGTTTTTAGTAATGAATTGGGTATTTCTCTCTCTCACTCTACATGCAAATACATTATGCTCCTCTAATAGGTTGAATAACAATAATGCCACTTACAATTACTTTTTATTTTATTCAATGATAAAAAGTACCCAACTTTTTCTTCACCAGAAATTCTCATACTATCATTCTCTTCTTTCTCTATAAAAAATAATTTATTGCAAACAGAAATTCCAACACTTTCATCCTTCCTTCTCTTTCACTCTTCTCGATCAAATATATTCTAAGTTTTTTCAACAAAATTTTTTTTTTGTCAATATTTATATTTAAAAATATTTAAATTATTTGTAGGTCTAGTGTTTATATATAATTTCAAGTACTTTTGCTGATTTTTATATTATTTCATGTAAACATGAAATCTTAGTATATGCAACTTAAATTATGAATCAAATATTATATTTATGAAAATTTTAAGAATTTTCACATCTAACTACTCGAAGCTATACTAAATTACTACTAGTCATAGACTCACAACTCTAGTATGAGCTATACTAACCGCATCTTAAGTTTCTTTTCATATAACCTTCTGTTACACAATTATTTTATGGTTTATCATTCAAGCGCATCATAATTTTTAGTAATAAGTCTCAGTCTCATTTCTGCATTTACTTGAATTAATTAAAATCTATATTATAATAGATGAAGAGGAAGAGTTGACACATCAGCCCCTCTTATTGGTCATCTTAATTATTTTTTTACAAAAACTATCAAATAACACAAATAAATATTAATCTAACTATTAAAATACATATAATTTATTTAATTTAAATTTAACTATCTAAAAAATCAATATAACATAAACAAAAAGTAAATAATATTTTATATAAATATCATCAATTCAAAATTAATTTTAAAACATCATAAGCATATAAATATTTTATAATACAATATTTTAAATCCATCATTCTATTTTTTAAGTAATATAATCCTAACTAATAAGGGTAATTTAATATTTTTTTTGTTTTTGAACGTCTGGATTGATTAATAAAAGTGTAAACCAACTGAGCTGACAAAGTCAAAATCGAACCAAACATCAAAATCCTATATAAGGAGTATGTAGATACTTCCTATATAAGGAGTATGTAGATACTTTTCAACAAAGGTTTTATGAGTGCACAAGACTTGCCAAGGGAACCTTAACCTCTTCTTGTCCTCTCTCTCTAAATACCATCATGGAGCCATGAGGGGCCACCTAAAGCCATATATGACTGAAATCGTCCATCCCTTGTTACACTCTTTGCTATCTCTCGAGCAATATAGTTAGCCTTTAAAGTGTTCTGTAACAAAAGTGCAGGATACAAAACCTGAAGCGAGGCTATGTATGTGTTCTAAAAAGAAACGATACCCTGGCCAACTCGTAGGCTTACTAATTGCATCAATAAGTCTTGAGTATCCGAAGCTATAATGAGCTCATGTATATGCAGGTCTCTCATACTCTGTAACGCCCAAATCACACATCTGAAAGCAGACACTAATTTGTTTGGGGAACACGTAAACGCTTCTCTGGCATGGAACATGACTGAAGATGATGCAGACTTAGCAATCCATGCACCTCCACTGTAATAAGTCCTGTTTTCCAGTTTGAGCAAATATTGCATTTTGTTACTCCAGCTAGGGGAGGATACCATAAGCATTCATTGTCACCAGTCATGCTTTCACTATTGGTAAGACCGACCGAGTTTATTGGGATGTCAATCCAAGTCACACATCGGATGATTAGACAGTAATGGTCTAATATATAAGTAATGTCCAACTCTAATTAGTATGAGGCCTTTTAGGAAGGAGCCCAAAGAAAAATCCGTGCGGACTTTGCCATATGGGTCCAAAGCGGACAATATCATACTAATGGGAGAGTTGGACATGGGCTTGAAAAGCCCAACAATTGGTATCAGAGCGCAGATTATAAAAGTGGACCTGAAGAAGTGGGTTGGGCCGCATGTTCTTTGTGGGAGGATAGTCCTCAAGGTGACCTTGCGATTAAGGGTGCCATGCCTTGTAAAGAGTTCCTTTAGTGAGTATGGCAGTACAAGATAGGTGCCAAGTTTCGCAGGAGGTTGGAGGCCAAAGGTTCGTGTGGTCTTTGGCTTGAAGGGGGGATTATTAGGATATTAATCCAAGTTCCACATCGGATGATTAGACAATAATGGTCTAATATATAAGTAATGTCCAACTCTAATTAGTATGAGGCCTTTTGAGAAGAAGCCCAAAGACAAATACGTGCGGGCTTTGCCATCTGGGCCCAAAGCGGACAATATCATACTAATGGGAGAGTTGGTCATGAGCTTGAAAAGACCAACAGAGTTATCATTCAGCGTACACCATTGTTGAGCTTCTTCCAGAGCTCTTCTTGCTAGGATATCATACGGTTCACATAAATGACCATGAATCACTGAATTTCTGCTCTTCCAAACCATCCAGAGAAGCCAAGGAATGGAATGTTTACTATCTTGATTACCATCCAAAGACTCCATAAAGTCCAGAATCCACTTAAATTTTCTAAAAGGGAATGACTAAAACCCGTAGATGGACGTGGGATGCATGCGGCAAGAAGCAGGTCTTCAGCAGCTGTACACCGAAACAACATATGATTAATAGATTCCATTTCAGACTGACGCAAGGCACAAGCTACATTGATGTTTAAACCCCGAGTAGCAAGCCTTTCCGACCCAGCAAGAGCGCTAGATATTGCTCTCCACTTGAGGTAACCGTGCTCGGGTGCGTTACAAGGTTTGAGATCATCCAGTAGCCACTCTTAACCGAATAAGAGCCATCTTTTGAGTGAGTGATATGGGGTCAAATTTACCCTAAGCAACTCTCTCAAATTAAGAGATCAGTTGTAGTACTTAGGGATCGAATCCACAGAGAAGAGATAGTCACACAGCAGTTTTCTAAATTCGAATTAAGCTAAGTGAGAATATGAAACTAAAGACAGAAAGCAATTAAACGATTTAGTAAATTCAGGAGACGAAACGCTAGGTTCAGGGAAATTCTCAGGTGATCTAAATTGCAGGTCTAGACAGAATGTTAGGAATTATTAAGATCTGTTCTCGAACTCGAATCACTAATGTAAAATCAACCAACTCTCGCTGCGAAGATTATCTATGTCTAAACCCTAGAATTCCAAATCTCTTTGCAAATTCTAACAATTCAAACAAGCATTAAAGTTCAGGTTCAATTGTTCACAAAACCCTAAACCAAATCTCTTTGCGAATAGGTATTTTGCTCATCTAACATTAGTTCAGGCAATCAATAATACTCTCGCATCTATTAATTAACCTAAGATCAGATTCTAGGTCGCGAAGCTAGAATAAGCATTAAACACAAATCCAGATGAAGAACTCTAATGATTTTATCCTAACAATTTAATTCGACCTAACAATTCATTAATCACCTTTGAAAAACCCTAAACCTAACTAGCAAACTACTCAGACATGATCAATGAAACAGAAATCATAACTTGAATAGAAAGCATGAAAGAAATCAATAGAATAAATAAGGGAGTTCCAAATTTGCTCTAAGGGAGACAAATTCTTCTCTCCAAAAACTATCTATAAATCTCTCTCTAAAATAATTGGTGGCCTAAACAATGGCTGAAAAACTATATTTATAGAAAAGGATTTTCGTCCAGGGGCAATCTTGTAATTCTTCAAAGCTTGAGTGATTTCCTTTTTCTGATGGAATTGGGAAACTTTGGCCGTCCTTCCTTGGTGTCGATCGACACAGATGGTGTCGATCGACACCCTGTGCGTAATTCCACTCTTCTGACTTCATCACTTCGCAGCTTCTTGCAGAATGCTCCAAAAAGCTTCAGAATCTCCAATTATGCTCCAAACGTAGTCCAACCTATAAAGACTCAGAAAGGACTGGAAAACTAACAAAAGACTCTATAAAAACACTTATATCATGGCCTAAAAGTGGGTAAAAACCATGATATATCAACTCCCCCAGACTTAGCCTTTGCTTGCCCTCAAGCAAAGCAGAAACTTAGAATGAAGTAGAAGTTTGAAAACAGGAACTTTCGAGTACTTCTTCAGAACGCCACATTGATTAACACTTCTTGAATCCACATGTTATAGAGCCAACCTTAGAAAATGTTCAGTGTACTTACCACAAGCTTAGCAATCTCCCAATTCGAATCCAGACCCTTTCCTTGGTAAAAGTTTTGAACTCTAACAGTGGTAATACCACAGAACTTTACAGATTCTTTGTCCTTTCTTAGTGCCTGAACAAGACATTCTCATGCAGCTCCCTTATTCTCTCTTCCCTTAGTCAACTTCTGCCCATTTTCAGGGTGTTCTAAAATCTTTTCATTGACTCTTCTTATTCTTTTTGGGATCTCTGGAATAGTGCTACTCTCTACTTGTGTTCCTTGTGAGGAGACGTGTTCAAGAGCATCACTAATATTGTTCCTTGAGAGGAGACAGGCTCATGACAAAGACACTATTCCAGACTTAGACTCTTTTTCTTTCTTTTCTTTTCTCTTAAGGGAAGATCAAGGAGAGACTGCAATTGCCTATCTGTTCGGACTGAAAGAAGAATCATGTTCTGCGCATACCTAGTTCTTATAAGGGGATCTGAACTCGCCCTGTTAGACTGATTCCACTTGCAGCTTTCTACTTAGTAAGTCCTGCAATCAACTCTTATAGCAATGATTCTTTCAAGTGTCAACTTCCTGTGGTTAGTTCCTAGAAAAACCAAAAATTCCAACTGATTTTGACTCAATAAAACAAATTTTGAAAACTTTTGACTCAAGACTCAAAACAAAACACAAAGTCAGTAATCACCTCCCCTAGACTTAAACAACACTGTCCCCAGTGTTATCAAGCCCGAAGTTAGCTAAAAAGAAAGATTAGAAACAACATAAAAGACCAGATAGAAGACTTACCTTCGTCTGCGTGTGGTGTCGATCGACACCTAGTAGTGTCGATCGACACTGGTCAATGTCGAGTCCAATGTCTCCGTTTTCAACTGACTAAAACTAGGACTTAGTAAAAACCAAAACAAAATAAAAATAAAAACGTACCTAACAGTGGGTTACCTCCCACTCAGCGCTCGTTTACAGTCATTAGCTTGACTGTGTCGGGGTTCAGACGTCTGGTGGATCAGAGGGTGGCAGTGAATGCTTCCCAGACGAATGTCTTCTCATCCAAGGTGGTGTATATGCATTAGGTTCATGAGAGCGACCAAGGAAATGAGGAACAGCAGCAGGGTGGGACTTGACTTCGGGTGGTACACTTCGTTTTCCTGCAGCATCATCAAAAGAAACAGCAAGCCCTCTACGAGAATCTCGTGGCTTGTAAAAGTGCGCAGCAGCCTTTGAAACCTTAAAGCTTTTATTGACAAGATCAGGAGGTTTGGAATTGATTTCAGGGAATGCATACCTTTGCTTCATTCGAGGTTTGTGGCGTGAAGGATGTGGAAGCATCTGTTTGATTACTGGTGGTGGAGTTGCAGCATTGGAAACGGTTTCTGGTGTCATCCGCGAAGGGTGTCGATCGATGCAGCCCGAATCTCTGCATCTTTTCTGCAACTCAGCTCTGTAATCTTGGTCTCCATGATGAAAACGTCTTCTTCCATCAACTTATCATTGATTAGACCCTCATTTGCGCCCAAAGTCCTGAAGATATGATTGTTTCCACTCCAATCTTCAAGCTCCACATTTTTCTTAGAATTCTCAGCCAATGCCGCTTGAATAACCAGCTTGTCCTCTTGATTTTCAGTATCAAGCTCCTTGACATACCCAGCAGTAATGTCATCCGGACTTTCCATGATTGGACCTTCATCTATGGACATCTCTACTGAAAAAGCTTGACCATCAATGGTGGATGGTCCTCTTAATTTGTCCATGTCAAAGTTCATGACAACGTCACCTAAGTCAAGCTCTATTTTTCCTTTCCTCACATCAATAATGGCACCAGCTGAAGCCAAGAATGATCTTCCCAGAATAAGAGGATCTGCAGGTTCTTCATCATACTTCAAAACCACAAAATCTGTAGGAATCATGCAGCCTTCAATCTTCAGGGGAACATCTTCTAGAACACCTTCTGGGATTCTCTTTGATCGATCAGCTAGGACAAGG
>JAHZTW010000001.1:391690618-391708371 GCA_020283515.1 Alliaria petiolata
GTGTCGATCGACGCTGATGTTGAGTGGTGTCGATCGATACTGGTTGTGTCGATCGACACGCGGACAGATGCTCGGTTCTTGCGTCTAGTTTCCTCTTCCTTGTTGCTTCTGATACTGGTTATCACCTGAAACGAAAGAGAAGAAAATAAAAACCTAGACAAAATTCTAATATTAGAAATCTGTAGGCAACTAATCTCCTTCCCCGGCAACGGCGCCAAAATTTGATATGGGGTCAAATTTACCCTAAGCAACTCTCTCAAATTAAGAGATCAGTTGTAGTACTTAGGGATCGAATCCACAGAGAAGGGATAGTCACACAGCAGTTTTCTAAATTCGAATTAAGCTAAGTGAGAATATGAAACTAAAGACAGAAAGCAATTAAACGATTTAGTAAATTCAGGAGACGAAACGCTAGGTTCAGGGAAATTCTCAGGTGATCTAAATTCTAGGTCTAGGCGAATGTTAGGAAATATGAAGCTCTGTTCTTAAACTTGAAACACTAATGTAAAATCAACCAACTCTCGCTGCGAAGATTATCTATGCCTAAATTCCAGAAAACCAAATCTCTTTGCGAATTCAAACAATTCAGACAAGCATTAATATCAGGTTCCATTGTTCACAAAACCCTAAACCAAATCTCTTTGCGAATAGGTATTTTGCTCATCTAACATTAGTTCAGGCAATTAATAACTCTCGCATCTATTAATTAACCTAAGATCAGATTCTAGGTCGCGAAGCTAGAATAAGCATTAAACACAAATTCAGATGAAGAACTCTAAGGATTTTATCCTAACAATATAATTTGACCTAACAATTCATTAATCACCTTTGAAAAACCCTAAACCTAACTAACAAACTACTCAGACATGGTGAATGAAGCAAACATCATGAATAAAGAAGAATGCATAAAAGAAATCAATAGATAAATAAGGGAGTTCCAAATTTGCTCTAAAGGAGACAAATTCTTCTCTCCAAAAACTCTCTATAAATCTCTCTCTAAATAATTGTAAAATAAAGTGTAGTCTAAACAATGGCTGAAAAACTATATTTATAAGGGAGGATTTTCGTCCAGGGGCAATCTTGTAATTCTTCAAAGCTTGGCCAATTTCCTTTTTCTGATGGAAGTCCGAACAATGCGTCGGTCTTGTCTGGTGTCGATCGACACCCTGTGCGTAATTCCACTCTTATGACTTCATCACTTCGCAGCTTCTTGCAGAATGCTCCAAAAAGCTTCAGAATCTCCAATTATGCTCCAAACGTAGTCCAACCTATAAAGATTCAGAAAGGACTGGAAAACTAACAAAAGACTCTATAAAAACACTTATATCATGGCCTAAAAGTGGGTAAAAACCATGATATATCAGTGAGCCCAAATAAAACGATCTTTGCCTTTTCCCAAAGGCATGTCCTTGATTCAGTTCACATCATCCGGCGGAAACAACTCTTCCAGGATGTCCAATCTCCACTTATAATCTGATGTAATCAGAGACGCCACTTTCAGGTCGATATTTCATAAGGCTCTGTTTGTTGACCGGACTCCGCGGATTAGAATCCATTACCCATTTATCAATCCAGACATGTATCGACTTTCCATTACCAACTCATTTTATCAAGCCTTTGGCTAATAACTCTCGACCATGAACGATGCTCCTCCACACATATGATGGTCTATAGCCTTTTCCGCACTTTTTGAAATTCTTGGAAGCAAAATATCTACCCTTGATTCCTTGAAAACTTGTGCGATCAAAGAATCTGGTTCATTTAACAATACCCAAGTTTGTTTGGCTAAGAGGTGCTTGGTTAAAATTCTCAATGTCTCTGAACCCCAAACCACCATTATCCTTTGATCGACACATCTTTTTCCAATCCACCCAGTGAATTTTCCTTTTCTCGCCACATGCACTCCACCATAAATTTGACATAGCACTAGTAATTTTCTGACAGTGATGTTTGGTTACTCGAAAACAGGACATAGCATAAAAAGGGAGAAATGCAAATAAAAAGAGGAGAAATTTACGAAACTGGATAATTTAAGAAGTTAACTCCAACATATAAAATCACAAGACACAAAAAATAGTCAATAAACAATTGAGAATATAAAAAATTATATAAAAGAATAGAGAAAAAAAAGAATAAATGCAAGAAAATATACAAAATTTTAAAATATGAAAAAATGAGATGGATTCAATCAAAGATATATATGAAGAAAACCTCAAAATATTCAATAAACAATATAAAAATAACAAATTATATAAAAACAAAAATAGAGAGAAGAAGAAAAAATAAAAAAAATGGATACAAAATAAAAAATTTAAAACATGAAAAAGGAGATGAATTCAATAAAAAAATTTATAAAAAGAAAACTTTAAAATGGTAATTTGAGAAAAGTTGAAAATTATTATAATATTAAAATTTATACGAATGAAAAGAATATGAAAATTGAAAAATAAATAAATATTAATGAAATATATTACAATGATCATCAAGAAAAAAATGTAAAAAATACAAATTTATAAATAAAACAAGAGAAAATCAATAATCAAATTAAAGATGTAAGAGCATATTATTTAAAATTTAAATTATCCGCGCATAGCTTGGATTCTCTCCCAGTCTTCCATAAAATGAAAGAATAGTAAGGTTGAATTATTGCTTAATTATGACTAACTACAGAAACAATATTTTCTGTTATTTTTCCATTGTCTACTCTGTTTTTCTCTTTCTCTGTTATCCTTTTTCCTATATAAATACTACAATTTCTAGCTTGTTCTTCATATTTATGCCGGGGAGAAAGAAAAAACAAATTACACTTTTTATTGTTTTTTGTTAACAGTCAATTCTGGGATGTGCAGATAAAAATATAAAAAAAGGAAGAAGAACACGGAAAAAAACAAAAAAGAGAAGATCAAGAACGAAAATAAAGCCGTGAAGGAATTGTAATATCTGTATCCTAAAATAACGTGGGTGTTACGAAAACGAACACCTTTTCAGCAAGATCTTTAACCTCACAGTCTCTCCTTTGTTACTCATTTGTTTGC
The DNA here is from genome assembly GCA_020283515.1 of Alliaria petiolata. NCBI lineage: Eukaryota > Viridiplantae > Streptophyta > Magnoliopsida > Brassicales > Brassicaceae > Alliaria > Alliaria petiolata. Next base: position 391,693,654 of record JAHZTW010000001.1, read on the forward strand.
AAGAGATAAAGAAGAAAACAAAGCAAAAGTTAAGTGAGCACACATAGAGTTTGTTAACCCAGTTCAACCCATCGGTGTGATGGTGTCTACGTCTGGGGCCGGATTAATCCAGGCAATATATTGATCAGAGATGATAATACAGCTCAAGAACCTGAGCAACAACTCTCAACAAGCTCTCAAAAGTTCTAGCTCTCTCACGCTCTCGTGTTAACAAAGAAGAAGAAGTAACAGAGTATTTATACTCTATAAAGGAAAGACTCTGTCACGACCATAGGTTTCACTTCACCCTTCTTTTCCTTCAACGCAGGGTTTCGACAATCAGCTCTCTCACTTTCAATTCAACGCTAAAATCAACGTCTCCTTGAAATTGAATCACGCGAGCTTAGTGTAAGTTTCAACATTCTCCACCTTGATTCAAGTTTCATCTCTTCTCAACATACTGCACGTACTTAGGATTTAACCTCCGGCAAGATGCTGCTTCATCTTCAGTTGGTCAGCCTTAGTAGATCTAAAGCTCCAACAAACTTATTAATTGGGATAGTCTTGGTTAGAATATCCGCAGGGTTCTTGGAAGTATGAATCTTGTTGACTTCTACCTCCCCTGATTCAATGATGTTTCTGATGAAATTGTATTTCACTGCCACATATTTTGTCCTTTCATGAAACGTGCTGTTCTTTGACAAACATATAGCAGATTGTGAATCACACCAGATTGTTGCCTTTTCTTGTCCAAGACCCATATCATTAATCAGACCTTTGATCCAAATCGCTTCCTTAACAGCTTCAGACAACACAATGTACTCAGCTTCCGTAGTAGATAAAGCCATAACCTGTTGCAAACCAGACTATCATCAACGTATAGTAACAAATATACCCAGCCTTTCTCAACTTGTTTCACATAAACACGTGTCATGTTCACTTCTCAAGAACTTTTGCTCCTTCATAAACTGATCAAATCTCTTATTCCACAGTCTAGATGACTGTTTTAAACCATAGAGAGATTTCTTTAGGAGACAAACCTGATCCTTATCCTTGTTTACATCAAATCCCTCAGGCTGCTCCATATATAGTTCTTGTTCAAGAATTCCATGTAGGAATGCAGTTTTAACATCCATTTGTTCCAGTTCTAGATCTTGATTCGCAACTGCAGACATCAAAATCCTAATGGAGACATGTTTAACCACAGGTGAAAAGACTTCTTGGTAGTCTATGCCCTCTCTTTGTTTAAAAACTCGAGCTACTAGTCTTGCTTTGTATCTCTTTGGTTCTACTCCTGGAATGCCAGGCTTCTTCTTGTATAACCACATGCAACCAATATCCTTCTTCCCTTCTGGTCTATCAACAACATTCCACGTCATGTTCTTATCCAGAGAAACCATTTCTTCTCCCATTGAGCCATTCCATTTAACCCATTCTTTTGATGATTGAGCTTCATGGTAACACTGCGGTTCTTCAATTTCCACATCTTCTGCAGTTAGGAGTGCAAAAGCTACCATACTGTAATCTGTGAGTCTTGTCGGAGGTACAGTGACTCTACGAGACTTGTCTCTTGTTAACTGATAACCTGCTATCTCATTAAGACCTTGTTCTTCATGTGCAACAACAAATTCCTCCTCTAATTCACTTGAACTTTCCACAGTAACTCTACCTGAAACATAATTCTCTACACTCGGCTGTTGTTGTTGTCTTTCTTCTGAAACTGGCCTAGCAATAATCTCAATGCTGCCTCCACTTGACTGACCAACCTCAACATTACCCTTGACGCCATGTTCTTTTTCAGACTTTAAATCCTTGAACATCACAAAAGCTGAGCTCCTTAACTTCCTTTCTGTCGGTGATCCCCATAAATCAACATGCAAATATCCAAGGGCATCTTTAGTGTTGTGTCTTCCCACATTGAAACTCAGCTTCTTGGCTTTTCCCATTACACAATGCTCACAAAAGCTGAGCTCCTTAACTTCCTTTCTGTCGATTAACCCTTTTCCCGTCAAAATCTTGAGATTGTTGATACTCATGTGTCCAAGTCTATTGTGCCAAAGAGCTGTTTTATCAAGCTGCTTCTTCTCAACATTGCAGGTTTCAGATAAAACAGTCTCACCATCTCGGATATATAAACCATTCATCAAGTTACCACGAAGAGCTGTTTTGTTTTCCTTGAAGTACCTGACTTTGTCATGGCCTCCTTCGTGTCTATATCCTAGCTTGTCAAGAATTCCCGTGGAGATGAGATTTTGTCTCAGTTCTGGTACATATCTGATGTTATGTGGTCGTGGATTCGATGTTCGTGTGATTTCTTGTGGCAGCATGGTGTACATAAGAACTACAACAAGTAAGAGAGTTACTCGCCCACGGTTGGTCGATGTTCTGATTTGGTTAAGCTGGGGGTGTTATCGTGTGTTGCTGGAGACCTAAACGGTTGAAGAGTACTCTAAGGATTTTTCACGGGCTGTTGAGCATCGGGGGATGAGCCAGAACCTCGTGAGCTGTGTCAGTTGTTCTTTAACGGACTCCAACGGAAATTTCAAGTGGCTATCCGGAGATGTAAGGACTTGGAGGTTTACGACAGTGTGGAGTCGTTGACGGATAATGCACAAACCGTGGATGAGGTATTCAACGAAAGGGGAAGCATTGTGGAAGATCCAGAAGTGGACCAAGAAGAGGATCCGGAAAAGGACCCGGAAGAAAATCCGGAAAAGGATCCAGAAGAAGATCCAAAAGAGGACCCATAAGAGGATCCCGAGGAGGAAGTGCTCGGCGAACCTAATGAGCCGCTATACCCCATTCCAGATCCTGAGCCCGTCAGTGACAGACTGTCCGGTTTTCCACGTGGCTAGAGGCGAACCTTGTTTTGCGATATTAGGAGTATGACCGGTTTTCTTTTCCTTTTTCGCATTATTGCTGCTTCAGTGGAAAACCAGACAGTCTGTCACTGACGGGCTCAGGATCTGGAATGGGGTATAGCGGCTCATTAGGTTCGTCAAGCACTTCCTCCTCGGGATCCTCCTCTGGATCATCTTCTGGATCATCTTCCAGATCCTCTTCCGGATCTTCTTCCAGGTCCTCCTCCGGATCCTCTTTTGGGTCCTCTTCTGGATCTTCCACAGTGCCTCCCCTTTCGTTGAATACCTCATCCACGGTTTGGGCATCATCCCTCAGCGACTCCACACTGTCGTAAACCTCCAAGTCCTTGCATCTCCGGATAGACACTTGAAATTTCCGTTGGAGTCCGTTAAAAAACAGCTCACACAGCTCCCGAGGTTCTGGCTCATCCCCCTGAACCTCAATAGCTCGCGAAAAATCCTTATAGTACTCCTCAACCGTTTGGGTTCCCTGCCACACACGATAACGCCTCCAGCTCAATTGAATCGGACATCGACCAACCGTGGGTGAGTAACTCTCTTCCTTGCCGTAGTCATTATGTACACCATGCTGCCACAAGAAATCACACGAACATCAGATCCACGACCAAAGAGCAGAAACTAAGATCAAGTCAAGTTGGCGATTTGAAATATTTTCAAAAACTTTTTGTGTCCATAAACTTTTAGAAAATTATTTATTTTTATTTTTTATGAAACCTGACCCATTCCCAAAAATCGGCTCTCCGGGTCAGAACCGGAGTAGCACCTTCCGCTCTAATACCAATTGTAAGGCCCCGACCGTCCCTACCAGTGAGCACCCACGTCCTGTCTCGGGCCCCGTGAGCCCCACTCCTAATCGACGGCCGGTGCGTTAGCCGAGAGGCTCGATAGTCATGAAATATTGACCATGCAATCACCACGCGATCTTTCCTCGTGTTTTGGCCTCACTCACATGATATCGAGAATCACTTCCCGATAGGTCACACATCCTAGTGCTATTCCAGCTCAAACACGCTTAACTTTAAAGTTCTCCTAGGACTAGTGACCGAAAAGATAAGTGCACTTTGGTGAAATAGATATGATATAAGACCAAGGGGATGATCTTATAAATGGTGGGGTGAATGGGTGGAAGCAAACAGCTGGACTGAAGTCTCTTTCTACTTGCTCAAGAGATGATCGAAGTGGATGGTTATGGGATCAATCCTGCTGGACTCAAGTCTCTTTCAGGCTGGATCAATGGATGAGATGAATAGACGGGTGGATCGAAGAACGCCACTCAAGGGTGTGAAAGCCCCTGTGATGAGTTTACAAACCTAGTCTCAAGGCATCACACACAAGAGACATAGATTCAAATGTTTACTAAGTGAAGAATTCCAACTTGCTTAGATAAACCAAAACAAAGCCTACGCTTTAGAGAAAAATCTCTTTTATTTTTCCAAAAATTTCAATGTATGTTTACAATGAGATCAATTGAGCTTTTATAACTCTTACAAAGAATCTTTACAATAAAGTGCATTTAAATAAAATTATTTACATTTAAACAAATAGAGCAAAATTAGCTAAATAAAATAATGATCTTTTTGCCACCAATTTTGCCTTAGACTTCAATGAGGATCTTTGACTTTGTAAATTTATGGGGATGAGATTATGATATCTTATCATTCTCTCTTTTTTCAAATGGTTTTTTCCTCAAAACTAATTTTGTTTTTTAGCAGAAAAATCGAAAAAAAACTCCAAAACAAATGGAAACAACTTTTTATTTTTTTTTAAAACAGAAAAATCAAAATAATAGGGAAAATAAATAGAAACGTTTTTTTTTCTTTTTTTTCTTAATGAAAAAAACAAACTAAACTTTGAAGAGAAAAAAGAACTAAGAATTTTTTTTTTATGGTTCTTTTTTTCCATAAATTTAAGATCAAAACAGAAAACTATTTTTTTTTTTCAAATAATGATGGGAATAAATTTCGAAAATTTTAAGAAAAGAGACAAAACTTTTTTTTTCGTTTTTTTAATAAATGAAATGAAAATAAAAATAATTAGGGATATAAGCTTTTAGCTCTGATACCAAATGATATAAGATCAAAGGGATGATCTTATAAATGGTGGGGTGAATGAGTGGAAGCAAACAGTTGGACTGAAGTCTCTTTGACTTTGTGAAGGGGATGAGATTATGATATTGCATCAAGATAGCTAAATCAATTCTTATAAACCTCTCCGAATATACATTTTATAACAGGTGCGTAATCTATTACTATTCCGTTTTCAAAAAAAAAAAACCTTGCCTCATTCTTTTGGGTATAAGAGTTGTAATACCCGTATCCTAAAATAACATGAGCCAAATTTTTTTTCTTTTTCCAAGCCCAATCAAATCTCCTCGGCCCAAGTTTGGCCCAACTTTTTTATTGGGTTTTCATTAAAACGCATTGGTTATATGCGTGTAAGTATCACCCTCTTCACTTTTTACCAAACCTAGCCGCTCGCACCAGAGAAGTTAAAAAGAGAGAGACCGAGAGAGAGAGAGAGAGAGAGACCGTGAGGGAAGAAGAAATGTGCGAGAGCAGAAAGAAAAAGGAGAGGAGAGGAGGAGTACGAGCCGAGGGGTGAGAGAGCACCACCCCGTCGTCGTCAAGCCACCACCAGTCGCATCTCAGAACTGCTCAGAAGCCGAGGGGTGAGAAGTATTCCAGGTCGTCGGATCCGAGATCGAACACTGTAGAACCAAGCCCAAAGGGGTCCGGTGCAATCCCAAGTCGTTGCTTGCGCAGGAAGTAACCGCCATACACGTCGCCTCCACTGCCGTTCGTCACCACCGAAAGCCAAGGTGAGGATGGATCCTTACTGCCCCTATGCGCTTTCCTATGCACCGTGACAATGAAACCATAGCTTAATCTCATCATGTGGCGTGCGTGTAATCTTTGGAGTTTGTTGTTAAACGGTTAGCGATAGGTGTTTGAATGTTGTCTAAACTCGAATCTGATTTATATTATTCGTATTAAACCGTAGATGGTCACGTCATAATTGCAAAGGCTTAAGAAGTGTTTGACTTTGAGTGTTCTTTATGGTGGGTGTGTTATTATAGCAACGTAGAAGATGAAGTTAAATGTTATATTATGCTAATACTATATTAAGTTCATATTGTCGTGTGATGTGTTGTAACGATCCGGGCCCGGCCCATTTGAATAAGTTTAAATGGATTGATTTGGCTATCTATGTCATCAAAGTGCACTTACCTTTTCCGGTCACTTACCCTAAGAGAACTGCAAAGTTAAGCATGCTTATGCTGGAGTAGCACTAGGATGGGTGACCTTCCGGGAAATCTTCTGCGGAACCGTGTGAGTGAGGTCAAAACACGAGAAAAGGTCATGTGGTGATTGCAGGGAAAAGTAATCAGTCGGTCGGGCCATAAGAAAAATAATGCACCGACAGTCGGACACGAATCCGACGGAAGGATTGGTGACTCGCCGGTAGGGGCGGTCGGGGTGTTACATATGTGTACTTGTGTATATATATGGTATAATTGTCTTATTATTACTAAGTATGAATCGTTATGAATGCATGGTTTAGGTTGCTCGTGTCGGACCCGTAGATGATGCGTGTTCATATGTTGTTCTTGACTTAATTACCACGCTGCATGTTGCTGTAGAAGGTGAATATATTAGTAATACAACCATATAGAGTATATATATATTAACCTGAGTACTGAATGCAATTCTGCGTATAGGGTATACTTGCGTGTATTACGAGTAGACATAATAATAACGTGTGGGCATGAATATTGGGGTTAACGTAATAAGATGGATTAATAAAGCCGGGTTGATTTGTTGTAATGGTTAGAGTTATATCCGTAGGTCCAATAGTCCGACTACGTTGTTATGTGTTGGGCTTTGGCAATAAACGATGATTGCGGCATAACTCAGTAACTGCTAGCTAATTAGCCGAAAATAACCGCGAGCGTACGGCGTGGCGGGATGGGACAGATGGACTCTGAGTCCTTCAAGATAGGGGAAAATCATCCTACGGGCGTATATGCTTGAGTGTTGGGCTATGGCAATAGGTGATGTTGTGTCATAGTTCATTAAAGGTTCTTTAGCAAGTCGGAAACAACCGTGAGCGCTCGGCGTGGCGGGATGAGTCAGGTGGACTTAAATTGTCCTTCGGGACAGGGGAGATTTGTCCTTCAGGACGTGGTGTATTCGTCTGTTCCGGTGGTGGCGGGAATGGACAAGTGCTGGTTCCGGCGGTGGCGAGGACTAGCAGTGGTCGGTCTTGCGTGATGCACGTGTTGTGTGGAGTATGTGTCTCTGGCGTTTGAGGTGATCATATTTCATGGTGTGGGTTAGACTTTATCTAGTTGGGTGGGGTATAGTAATCCATATTTGGGATCTCGGTTTGGGTTTGTTCTCATGGGTAATTCAAATTACTCATCTTTCCCCGTCGTTTTCCGTTTTCCTTCTTTTGCAGGTTTGTGGGTCAGAAATGGCGGTTCAAAGTTTAAGTTGGTGGATTTTGGTTTAATAAAGGTTTTAGGAGTTCGATCCAAGAGTTAAAACGCTGCTTTTCAGAGGTGCCGGGAGCGGGGTGTTACAATTAGGTGCTACTCTTAAGATGAGCTCAATGTCCTTATGCAGCAGCTCCTACTCAACCAACATAAGTCTGCTAATGAGATCAATGTCAAGGTGAACAACTTGTACAACAATCTCAACAGCAAGTACGAAGTTGTCTGCACTCATGTGAAGAAGCTAGATACATAGGTTGTTCAGACTGCAGAAGCTATTAAGCGACAACCATAAAATCTTCCAGAAAGAGTTGAGACAAACCCTAGAGAGCATTGTAACGTTGTAATAATTTAGAGGGGGATGGAGATTGCACCTAAGTTGATGGAGGAGTTGGGCGCACATGAGAATGGGCAAAACATGGGATTTGAAAATGCTGCAAGTTCAATTGCTGATGCTTCGGATTAGATATCCATTTACACAACTCCATCCATATCTGATTCTACTCAAACACCTAAGGAAGTCTATTAGTAGTTGGCTGGTTTTAACAGGATGGTGAGAAAGATCTTCCATAAAATCTCATTTGCTGAAGCTTGGGAGAACTCTCTCTGTGATTATGAGTCTAGCATAAATCTCATGTTAGAGGATATCATGTTAGAGGATATTGCAGAGAAGTTGGGAATTGTTGACATGAAACCTACACAGATGACTCCCGAATTTGCAAACTCTTCCACCACAACTCCATATGGTACTATTCTAAACTTTCTTGTTAAAAAAGAAGAATTTTTATAACGAGCTCTCAAGCTCGGCAAAAAAAAATATGGAAGAAGAAACGTGCTCCCAAGCTCCGTTCATGATAAAAAAAAAATGAGACAAGAGAAGAGGTTGATGTTGAGATGGGCGAAGGATTCACACCAAAGATTGCAGAAACTGAGACAAAAGATTAGTTAGAAACAGATGAGATACATGGACTGGTTGAGAAGAAAGAAGAAGCAGAGGAAACGATAAGTCTCAGGTACAAAGGCGACACAACAAGCAAGAAAAAGTCAAAAAATTGGTGGAAGAGAAAACTCTAGAGGGAGAGACAAATATAGCGAATGAAACTAGTTTAAAAGGTTGAAGTGCCAGAGGTGGATACGCTAGAAACACGTGGAAAAAAAAAATTTGCAGACAAAGAAACAAAAGGAGCAAGAATCATATAGACCAAAAATACTCCAGGAACGAGAGAAGATCCATGAATTAGCCGAAGAGAGGAAGAAATTTTCAAGAAAAGCTGAGGAGATGTTCGAGGAAACTGCAGAAAGGAAAACAGAATTTAGTGATGATGATATGTCAAGAAAAGTTCGAGATATTGAACAACGTGATTCAGATGCAGTGAAGGAACAAGAAGAAAAAGACAGGAGTCAAGAATTAGTATTGAAAGAAAAAGTCTGTGATGACGTAAAAAGAATCAAGACAGTGGCGGAGACAATAGCTGAGAATGATAAGCCAAGGGAAAACCAAGAGATTGACGAACAACAATCATATGAAGAAGATAACTAATGGAACTCTTGGATGGATTATGCTCTTTGTTGGCGCGTTGGATAGATCGGATAGATGGTGGATCGAATGAGACCGTCAAGAGATGCGGAAGTCTCTTGGTATTCTCCACTCCACGGAACCGAGTAAGTAACCCTTAACCACGGATCTTAGGAGGTTTGCTGCGTTTGGAAATAACCCTTGCCAAACTAGACGAAATGTTCAAGATGAACAAAGAGATTTCTCTCAAAAGAAGAAGATAAAAAGTTCGATATTTTATTAGAATGAATCTTACAAATACTTATAGAATTCGCAACAAAGAAGAAAGAAAAGAGAAATAAAGTTTTGTGAATTTTAAATGCATAGAAAATAAAAATAGAAGACTAGAATTAATTCATTGGTCAAAGACCCTTGAATTCACGCGGATGACCCCTCGGCTGCTTGATGTGTTCCCATCCAGAAGTCTGCTGCACATTTCAGAAGTCTGTTGCACGTTTCAGAAGTCTGTTGCACGTTTTAGAAGTCTGCTGCACATTTCAGAAGTCTGTCTTGTACCGGAGGGAACAAACATAAGCATTCTCGGCCATAATGTAGTCAGCTTGGTCAAACCGAGTTATCTCATGTTCGATCTCTTCCTTTAATCATTTAGCTCGAGTAGAAAACTTTTGACCGGAAGAAAAGTCGAATGGGTCGGGAAAATACTTATCGTATGAACTTGGCTCGGTGATCGGATGCTTGGCTTGGACAATCTGATTTCTAGAGTGGACACGAGTTGGTCGAGAGACTCGGTCATCAGGACGGAGTTCCCTTCGTAGATTATTTCCGGACAGTGTTGGATCAAAGCGGAACACGGCTGTGTCGGACTGAACACGTTCGCAGCCAATGCTGGTTTCTCCTCGATGAACCTCACTCGTACCGTCCATGACCTGCTCTGGTACATGCTGCTCGTCATCATCCGAACCATCCGTGGATGTTTGGCTTGGTGCTCTGCCACGGAATCTATCATTCCCCTCCTCTTGAAAAGGATTTGTCCTCAAATCTGGATCGTCTGAAACAAAATGAGATAAATCAGAAACATTAAAGCTTGGAGAAATGTCATACTTACCTTGAAGATCTAGCTGATAAGCATTGTCATGAATCTTCTTGACCACCGTGAATGGTCCATCTTTTCTGGGCATGAGCTTGGACTTTCTTTCCTCAGGAAACCGTTCCTTTCTAAGATGAATCCACACGAGGTCTCCTGGTTGAAATACCACCTTACGCCTTCCTTTGTTAGCGTACTTCTCATATTGTTTTGTTTTGGCTTCAATGTTGGCTCGGACCTTCGCATGAATCTGTTTGACAAGTTTGGCTTTCTTTTTGCCATCTAAACTGATTCTTTCACTCAAAGGCAAAGGGATTAGATCAAGAGGAGACAACGGATTAAAGCCATAAACAATTTCAAAAGGAGAATACTTTGTAGCCGAATGCACAGAATGGTTATAAGCAAACTCTACATGCGGTAGGTTCTCTTCCCATGTCCTAAGATTCTTTTTAACCAATGTTCTAAGCAAGGCAGAAAGCGTTCTATTGACTACTTCCGTTTGACCATCAGTCTGAGGATGACAAGTAGTAGAGAACAACAGTTTAGTGCCTAGCTTAGTCCACAAAGTTTTCCAGAAATAACTTAAGAACTTAGCATCACGATCAGAAACTATAGTCTTAGGCATGCCATGAAGTCTAACGATTTCTTTAAAGAACAGATCAGCTATGTGAGATGCATCATTGGTTTTCAAACATGGAATGAAATGAGACATTTTAGAAAACCTATCTACAACCACAAAGATGGAATCTCTACCTGTCCTAGACTTAGGCAATCCCAAAACAAAGTCCATTGAAAGATCAGTCCATGGATGAAATGGAATCGGTAAAGGAGAATACAAACCTTGGGACGTGTTTTTGGACTTAGCCTCCTTGCATGTCACGCATCTGCTACAGATCCTTTCAACATCCTTTTTCATGCCTGGCCAATAAAAATGTTCCTCGAGCACTTTAAATGTTTTTGCCACGCCAAAGTGTCCCATTAATCCTCCTCCATGAGCTTCCCTGGTGAACAATTCTCTCAAAGAACAGTGAGGCACACACAATCGATTATCAAAGAATAAGAAACCTTCAGAGATGAAGTACTTTCCATGTGCGTGTCTAGAACATGTCAAATAAGGCTCCCGAAAATCTGAATCAGCCTCATACAAGTCTTTTATAAATTCAAATCCCAAAAGCTTGGTTCCAAGAGAAGAAAGAAGTACATACCTTCGAGAGAGAGCATCAGCAACTATGTTCTCCTTACCTTGTTTGTACTTAATGACGTATGGAAAGGTTTCGATGAACTCAACCCACCTAGCGTGTCTCTTGTTAAGCTTTTGTTGTCCCTTGAGATGCCTTAGGGATTGGTGATCTGTATGTATGACAAATTCTTTAGGCCACAAATAATGTTGCCACGTTTGAAGAGCCCTCACCAAAGCGTACAACTCCTTGTCATAGGTTGGGTAGTTAACAGTTGCACCACCTAACTTTTCACTGAAATACGCAATGGGCTTCCCTTCCTGCATCAAAACAGCACCAATACCCACGCCTGAGGCATCACATTCAATTTCAAAAGTTTTTGTAAAGTCTGGAAGAACAAGTAATGGAGCTTGAGTTAACTTCCCTTTCAAGGCTTGGAAAGCATCTTCTTGGGCTTGCTCCCACTTAAACCCCACGTTTTTCTTGATCACTTCCGTGAGAGGGGCTGCAATGGTACTGAAGTTCGGGACAAAGCGCCGGTAGAAGCCAGCCAATCCATGGAAACTTCTGACCTCACTCACGGTCTTAGGACTAGGCCAATCCTTGATTGCCTTAACCTTTTCTTCATCCACACGAATGCCTTCAGCACCTACAACAAAACCCAAGAAAACTAGGTGATCCGCTCCAAAGATGCATTTCTTTTCATTAGCATATAAACACTCTTTCCTAAGCACTTCTAAGACTTTTCTCAAATGCTCAATATGCTCATTCATGCTCTTACTATAGATTAGAATGTCATCAAAGTATACGACAACAAATTCCCCTATGTAAGCTCTAAGAACATGATTCATCAAACGCATAAAGGTACTAGGAGCATTAGTCAAACCAAATGGCATCACAAGCCATTCATAAAGTCCATGCTTAGTTTTAAAAGTCGTTTTCCATTCATCCCCTTCCTTCATCCTTATCTGATGATATCCACTCCTAAGATCTATCTTAGAAAAGACCCTAGAACCGTGCAATTCATCCAACATGTCATCTAAATGAGGAATGGGATGGTGATACTTAATCGTGATGTTGTTGATGGCTCGGCAGTCCACGCACATCCTCCAAGATCTGTCCTTCTTAGGCACGAGCAGTACGGGAACGGCACAAGGACTGAGGCTTTCTCTAATATAGCCTTTTCCCATCAACTAATCCACTTGTCTTTGCAACTCCTTGGTTTCGACAGGATTGGTACGATAAGCGGGACGGTTTGGAAGAGACGCTCCGGGTACTAGATTATCTCATGGATAGGTGGCAATCCACTCGGAGTTTCTTCCGGGAACACATCCTGAAATCTGCTCATCAATGGCTTAAGTTCACTCGGCAGCTCCGGTGTAGGGTTAGTGGCCATTAGTGATTCTTTAAACACAAGTAAAATGAGAGAAGGTTTGGAAAACAAAGTTCTCTTTACCTGACTTGGTTTAATGTAGAAGTTGGACCTTTTGACCGGTGCTTTAGCTGCTTCCTGTTGTTTCTCAAGTTCACGGCTCTTTCTAAGTTGTAACTGATCCTGGTGAACTTCGGATGGCGAAAAAGGAATGAGAGTAATCTTCTTGCCTTGAAGATCGAACATATGCCGATTGGTGTAGCCATCGTGCACAGCCTTTTTATCGAACTGCCAAGGCCGTCCTAAAAGTATATGGCTGGCATCCATAGGCAAAACGTTGCATATGATTTCATCTTTGTATCGGCCAATGGTGATTGGGACCGTGACTTGTTCTTTGACGTGCTGAACACCGTCTTTATTCAGCCATTCAAGCTTGAATGGTATCGGATGCGGTCTGGTTTCTAGTCCGAGTTTCCTGACAAGCACATCACTAGCAACATTAGTGCAACTCCCACCATTAATGATCAAAGAACAAACTTTATCATTTATGAAACAACGAGAATGAAAGAGGTTCTCCCTTTGTTCGGTATCATTGGTTTTGGGCTGCAAACTTAGTGATCTCATGGTCACTAGAAGATTTTCTTGAGCCGGATAATCATAAGGCTCTTCCTCATCATAGATGGGTTCGGTATCCTCCTCTTCATCGTTTTCAGCTTCGGATTCTATCTCTCCATTCTCAAGTAGAATCATCACCTTTTGGTTAGGGCATTTGTTTGCATAATGTCCTAATCCTTGACACTTGAAGCACCTGATATCTCTGGCTCTACTCGTGGATTCCACGGTTTTGCCTTTGTCAAAACGAGAAGGTTGGTTAGTCTTAAACTCAGAAGTAAAAGATTTATCTTTATCCTGAAAACTAGGCTTAGGTGGATAAGCGGGTTTTGGAGCATAAGCTGGTTTTGAAAAACCCCTCCTGTTGACTTGTTGTTCTATCAAGATGGCTTTGTGGAGCATGTCTTCAACACTTTCAAACTCTTGAAGCTCCAGCCGATCCTGAATTTCCCGGTTCAAACCTGTAAGAAACGAGCCAAGGTTGCATCCATATCTTTCTCTACATCCGCCTTAAGCATAAGCATTTCCATTTCCTGGGAATAATCTTCCACGTTCTTTGTGCCTTGAGTCAAACGTCTCAACCTTTGATGAAGATCCCTGTTATAATGACTTGGAACAAAATGCTTTCTCATTAGTTCGGTTAGTTCTTGCTAAGTAGTTATTGGTCTTTCACCTTTTCTTCTCATAAGAGAAACAACTTGATCATACCAACTAATGGCATAGCCATTAAATTCGGAGGCAGCAAGTCTAACTTTCTTAAGTTCTGAGAGATTTTGACAATCAAAAACCAACTCAGTTTTTCTTTCCCATTCCAAATACGTATCAGGTTCATTCTTACCAGAAAAGGAAGGGATTTTGAGCTTGAGACCACCAAGTCCATCATCTGACCTTCTAGAGAAAGGGTTCTCTTCATCTCGGTTTCTATGGCCTCTCCTTGACCGGAAGGTAGAACGGTTGTCATCGAATTCTTCTTCTTCATACCGTCAAAGGAACGGCTATGTCTCCTTTCCCGGTTCCTTCTTTGGGCTGGTCGCGCTTGGCCCTGTTGATCCTCCTGGATTTTGTCAAGCCGAACATAAACCTCTTCAAGACCTGCGTTCATAGATCTCATCAAATGTTCGGTCAGTGCTTTCATTTGCAAACCAGAAAATCCAGATCCAGGATTGTTATTTCCTTCTTTTCCACTATCACCCATTGTTTTCCCTGAAAAATACTTAACAAACGATTAGAAAAAACTCTCTTTCTCTCAAGTCTTTATTGCCTCACCCACACACGTGTTTTACTCACTGGTTTTATGGTGATCACACTGAGTTATTTTCTCGATGTTCTTATCAAACAATTCAAGCCAAATCCAGCAAATACTCCCACGCAACAAAGGAGAAAGAAAATACATAAATTTCAAAGAGAAATCCGTTTAGCCACCTCTTGACTGGATTTCTCCTCAGCCAACAGGATTTTTCTTCCACCACCCTCACAAACTGGATTTCTCCTCAGTTTGTCTTAAACCTTTTCGGTTTTTTTTTTTTTTTTTTTTAAATATAGAGGGTAGAGGATGGCCCGGATTTACAACGGAAAGAGGGAAAAGAGATCAGATTATATAGAT
>JAHZTW010000001.1:391709119-391732218 GCA_020283515.1 Alliaria petiolata
TCACGTTCGATCTCTTCCTTTAATCCTTTAGCTCGAGTAGAAAGCTTTTGACCGGAAGAAAAGTCGAATGGGTCGGGAAAATACTTATCGTATGAACTTGGCTCGGTGATCGGATGCTTGGCTTGGACAATCTGATTTCTAGAGTGGACACGAGTTGGTCGAGAGACTCGGTCATCAGGACGGAGTTCCCTTCGTAGATTGTTTCCGGACAGTGTTGGATCAAAGCGGAACACGGCTATGTCGGACTGAACACGTTCGCAGCCAATGCTGGTTTCTCCCTGATGAACCTCACTTGTACCGTCCATGTTCTGCTCCGGTACATGCGGCTCGTCATCCTCCGAACAATCTGTAGATGTTTGGCTCAGTGCTTTGCCACGGAATCTATCAATAACCGTTGAAATCAATTCCAGAAACTCATAGGAGGAAAAAAAAAGTGGTGACGCTCACACTACCGAGCTAGCTCACACTCAACCTTCATCTCACAAGGTTCGATTATAACTTAATAAATTTTCAATTTTTTATGATTTGTTATATGTGATCAGCTCGGCATCAAAAACAAGCATTCTGCAAAGACAAGAAAATTCTATGTGATCAGCCCGGCATCACCCAGAGCAACTTCGAACGAAAAACGACATCTTCTCCAACAAAACTATTCCATGCCAAAGCGTTTAGAATAGTGTCGACGTTCTGGCCAAACGTACGACCTGCATGCACTTGAGTGAATAAGCGTGACTGATCATCACCATTCAAAACTTCGAATAAAAGCCGAGGAAAAACTTCGCATGATTTTAAGTTATGCAGAATAATGTGGGCCGAAGTTCAACTCTGAATATTCTGTGTGACTTAAAACTCGTTAGCGGTATAAACCGAGCCGATAGTTCTCGCCTCCGTCCGGCCAAAAAGCACAGCCATGCATCGCAAATCTAAAAGCACTGATTTGCCGGAAAGAATAAAAGCCGAGTCCGAACCTCGCGCGATTTAAAGTCATGCTGAATAATTTGGGCCAAAGTTCAACTCTGAATATTATGCGTGACTTAAAACTTGTTAGTGGTATAAGTCAAGGAGATAGTCTTCTCATCCATCCCGACAGAAAAGCATGGCATTACAAAACAAAAAGCATTGATTTGTCTAGAAGATTGAAAAGTCAAGATTGAACTTCGCACGATTCTAAGTCATGTGAAATTACTCGGGCCGAAGTTCAACTCCGAATATTCTGTGTAACTTAAACCTCGTTAGCGGTATAAGCCGAGCAGATAGATCTCGCCTCCGCCAGGCCAAAAAGCACGGCCCCGCATCGCAAATCTAAAAGCATTGATTTGCCGAAAAGAATAAAAGCTGAGTCCGAACCTCGCACGATTTTAAGCCATGCTGAATAATTTGAGCTGAAGTTCAACTCCAAATATTATGTGTGACTTGAAACTCGTTAGCGGTATAAGTCGAGTAGATAGTCCTCACATCCGTCCCGACCGAAAAGCATGGCATTACAAATCAAAAAGCATTGATTTGTCTAGAAGAATGAAAAGTCGAGATTGAACTTCGCACGATTCTAAGTCATGTGAAATTATTCGGACGGAAGTTTAACTCTGAATACTTTGTATGACTTAGAACTCGTAATAGTATAAGTCGAGCACATAGTCCTCGCCTCTATTTTGGCCGAAAAGCATGGCGTCACACTACAAGTCAAAGAGCACTGACTTTTCATAATCCTCTAAATTGAGAAGAGCATCACGAAACACCTCGTCAAGACAAGTTTTCACTGCGTCAAAGTCATCTTGATGGCGTCACACTACAAGTCAAAGAGCACTGACTTTTCATAATCCTCTAAATTGAGAAGAGCATCACGAAACACCTCGGCAAGACAAGTTTTCAATGCGTCAAAGTCATCTTGATTGAATAACCGCAAATCATCGGTTCGCATACTTCCAAATATAACAAAACTCTCACTCTGGAACTCGCCAGAATTCACCTCGTCGAAATTTGGCTCGTCAAAATTCACTTCGTCTGACAGCTTAGACAGCTCGGCAGCATTCGCCTCGTCGCCTCGATGCCCATACTAGAGATATAAAATAGAAACCCGTTAGAAGGGTTAATGAAACGCAGCGTCCCCAACGAGCACTTGCTAAAAGGTAATACGAATTCAAAGAATGTCTGAAGAACAATTTACTTGAAAAACTATCTTTAATGGACGACGAGCCAACCTTTTCTACTTGAAGTTTGTCGATTTGATTTGCACTAAATTCGACGAACTGGGGTGGGGACTTATTGTTAGAGGGAGAATGAGCACATTCCATAAAAGGCCATCCCTCCATTAATGATAGCCCATCAAGACAAGGTCCGCCGAGTTTAAACCGACTAAAGGAAAAGGAAAACATTGAGGAAAAGAAAATCTACAAGAAATAAGAAAAAGATAAAGATGAAAAGGAAAAGGAAAACAATATCGAATTAGACCGACCTAGCATCTATTATAAATAGAAGCGCAATTTATTGAAGAAAGGGATCCAAAAATACAAGAGCGCCGACTTAGAGAGATGACCTAATTCTCTCTAGATGCCATCTACCTAATTTTCTTTTAAACAAACTACGAATGGCTTGATCCCTTCACTAGCATCTATTATAAATAGAGGCGCAAGTTATTGAAGAAAGGGATCCAAAAATACAAGAGCGCCGACTTAGAGAGATGACCTAATTCTCTCTAGATGCCATCTACCTAATTCTCTTGTAAACGAACTACGAATGGCTTGATCCCTTCAAAAGAGTACGTAGGCAGCATTTTTCAAAGTTCAGCTATAAATAAATAAAAACTCAGATTGGTTCATCTTTCCGATGACCTAATTTATTTGTTATCTGCGAGCTCTGATATGCTATTCTCTTAAACACACAACCGTTTATTGCTTATTTGGCTAAGCGGTATTTTGGTTCAACAAGAAGTACCATTCTCTATTTAGTTTTTCGAAAAATCACCATTACTAGCAATATCTAAAGTAAAGCGATAGTCAACATGACAACATTAACTCCACGGTAAAACGTGCTTAATAAGATACTTTGACTAAATCCATGGTGAGGGAAATCTCTAATGTATTCACTAAATCTTTTCCAAGCATCATAAAAAGTTTCATTTTTTCTTGTCTAAATTCTTGAATGTTTTTCTTTAATTTATTTGAACGAGACTTGGTGAAAAAAATGACCGGGAGTTGTTTATATCGACCAGTTGGTTAAAGATTATGATGGGAGAGTTTTTAGCCATTTTTGAGTTTTATCTTTTAAAGAGAAAGAAAAGAGGGGGTCTCACTCTCACAGTAGCGCTGAGAAAAATCGGTCACCAGATAGGGAGATCAGAAATCAAAAAGATAGGACAGCAGAAAATCTAAAGAGAGAGAAATGAGAACGATTGGCCTTTGCTGAGTTATTTACATGGAAACATAACTGCAGTTACCTACTACTTCAATAAAACGATCTTTGGGAACTTCATGCTCAATTGCGTCATCAAAATCATAAGAGAACTCAGGAACATTAGAGCCTGACTTGAGTGGTGTGGAGATCATACGTGGTGTCAAGTCCTATATCAACACTTGCAGAATCAACAAGAACATCTGAGGCTAAAGGATACACCGTAGATGTAAGGTGTTGAAACTGCAGCATTGAAATTTAGCCCTGCTCTTGAGCCAATCTAGATAGAGTCGTGGTTGCTAGGCTTTGAGAGAGATCCAGAATGAAAAAAGGTTTTAAGAGAGTATTTGATTCAGACTAAAAAAAGAGAGATATGTTGGCGTAAGCTTGAAGATAGCTTGAACGGAAAGCTATCCTAATCCTAGCCGAGTTATGTTTAAGAGAAAAAAGAAAAGTATGTTTAGGAGTTATCTAAACATAAGTGTTTCCTATTAGGATTAGGAAGTTGTTCTAAAGAGAAAAAAAAATTTGGTTTAGGTTTTCCCTATATATGGAAATGTCGAGTTGTGACATAACTTAATGAATTGAGAGAGAGAGATTGAGAGCTTTATTTTTAAGTTATTTTCTAAACCTAATAAAGAGAGTTATTTTTTATCAATCTTTTGAGTTCTATATTGTTTTGGATTCTATATAGAACACTTATATTCTAGATTTTGCTTTCTTCTTCTATTTCACGAGCAAAGCACTCGAATTTTCCCACACGGTCTCGCAAGGCTATGATACAGAGAGATCTTGTCGTGGGAGGTTCGCAGATTAGTATTGAGAAGAAAGTATGCAAATCGTGTTTACTTGGAAATCAAACAAGGCAGGTATTCCCGCAAGCAACTATGTATCGAGCTACTAAGTTATTAGAACTCATTCATGGCGAACTTTGTGGTCCCATAACGCCAAGTACATCAGCAGGAAACAAATACATCTTTGTTCTCATTGACGATCACTCTCGATACATGTGGACGAGCTTGTTGAAAGAAAAGAGTGAAGCATTCAACAAATACAAGAAGTTTAAATGTCTGGTGGAGCAAGAATCAGGTGCGAGCATACATACAATTAGAGCTGATAGAGGAGGAGAGTTTGTATCACAAGAATTTAACTCCTTCTGCGATCACTCGGGCATAAAGAGGCACCTCACAGCTCCTTACACTCCTCAACAGAACGGCGTTGTTGAGAGACGTAACCGAACCTTGATGGAGATGACTAGAAGTATTATAAAGCATATGGACGTTCTGAATTGTTTATGGGGAGAGGGAGTGAGACACTCTACATACCTCCTAAACAGAATAGCTACAAGGTCACTCAAGGATAAGATTCCATATGAAGCGCTTCGTAGTAAGAGACCGAATATAGATCATCTACGAGTTTTTGGTTGCATCGGATACGCGAAGGTGGAGACACCACACTTGAAGAAACTAAATGTCAGGTCATGCATGCTAGTTCATCTCGGCACAGAACCAGGATCAAAAGCATATCGCTTACTTGATCCTCAAACTCAAATAATAGTAGTTAGCTGAGATGTGATTTTCGATGAGACAAACGGGTGGAACTGGAGCAAAAGGAGTTCTGAACAAGATAGAGCTGGAAGTTTCAGGATTGATATTGGAACCTACGGGAATCATGGTATCCAAAATACAGAGCATGTCGCTAATGAAACAGAGGATAACAATGAGTACAAAGGAGATGATGGAGGATCGGATGTCAATGGAGACAACGACGTCAATATAAATGGAGAAGAAAGCGAGGAACAAGACAGTGATGATAATGGTGACACTGGTTCTGGTCTGGGGGGATTAAGAAAAACAACAAGACAGAGAAGAAAGCCGAATTACCTTGAAGCTTATGAGCTTCCAAAACACCTTGACAATTATGCATTTTTCGCTGATGAAGAAGGAGAATGGTTGCTGATGTGTTTGAATGATGAACCAAGAGATTTCCGTGAAGCAAAGGAGTTTGAAAAGTGGATGTTAGCGTGTGAAGATGAGATTCATTTGAAAAGTGAATCTTGTTGATCATCCAGCTGGGGCAAAGCCAATAGGTTTGAAGTGGGTATTCAAGCTCAAGAGAAACTCAGATGGCAGTATAAACAAATACAAAGCCAGATTTGTTGCCAAGGGGTATGTTCAAAGACATGGGATTGATTTTGTTGAAGTGTTTGCTCCGGTTGCTCGGATTGAGACAATTCGTCTTCTCATCAACCTTGCAGCATCTAATGGATGGGAAATCCATCATCTTGATGCTAAGACAGTGTTTCTTCATGGGGGAGTTGAAAGAAACAGTTTATGTCACACAACCAGAAGGGTTTGAAGTAAAGGGAAGCGAAGGAAAAGTGTACAAACTTAATAAAGCTTTATATGGCTTAAGACAAGCTCCGAGAGCATGGAACGATAAGCTGAATCAAAATCTCAGAGAACTCCAGTTCAAGAAGTGTTCTAAAGAACCATCGGTGTATCGCAAAAGGGTAAGCCAAGACATCCTTCTTGTGGCGGTATATGTTGACGATTTATTTGTTTCCGGAACAAGTATAAGAATCATAGAGGCCTTCAAGAAAGAGATGGCGTCTAAATTTGAGATGAGTGATCTCGGAATGTTGACTTGCTATCTAGGAATTGAGGTATGTCAACTCAAGGAAGGGATAACGCTGAATCAAAACCGCTATGCTTTGAAGATTCTGGAAGAAGCTGGAATGAAAGACTGTAACCCGGTTCACACGCCAATGGAGGCTGGACTGAAGCTGGCAAAATCACATGAAGAAAAGAACATTGATGCCACAAACGATGCGCAAGACAAACGATTTGGCTTCAAGAACTGCTCAGCGAGATCACCGAGTTACCATGTGAGAAAGTGGTAATTTGAATAGACAATCAATCAGCGACTGCTCTTACTAAGAACCCAGTGTTTCATGGTTGAAGCAAACACATACACACAAGGTATCATTTTATAAGGGAATGTGTTGAGAATGGTCAAGTTGAAGTTGAGCATGTTCCCGGGAATCAGCAAAATGCGGATATTCTGACAAAGGCACTTAGAAGAATCAAGTTCAAAGAAATGAGGGAGCTCGTGGGCGTGCAAGACTTAGCTGAAGATGAAGACTTGAAGATTACGAGGGAGAATGTTGGCGTAAGCTTGAAGATAGCTTGAACGGGAAGCTATTCTAATCATAGCCGAGTTTAGGCCTGGGAATTTGGTTCACTACCCGCGGGTCCCGCCCCCGTTAGACCGGCCGCGGGGCGGGTGCGGGTCAAAAAAAAATTTGTTTACAAAAAAGCGGGTTTTGCGGGGCGGGTACTTTTAAAATGCGGGGCGGGTGCGGGTGTTCCAAAATGATTTTGCGGGTTTGCGGGTTACCCGCTAATATATATATATTTTTTTTATATGTTAATTATTGACAAATTATTAAAATTTTAAAATATTATGTAATATATGTGTAATATATGTATAAATTCGCTAATAAATTTTTTTCAATTTTAAATATGTTGTATAGTTGTATATTTATATTTTTGATTTTTTTTATTAGGATTTTTTTTATTAGGATTTTTTTGTTAAAATTATACAAAATATATTTTTTATTTTTATTTAAATATTTTCGGGTTACCCGCGGGTAATCCGCAGGTTACCCGCGGGTAATCCGCGGGTATTCTTAAATTCAAGCAGGGCGGGTGCGGGTCAAAAACATTTTGTTTAATTTTTTTGCGGGGCGGGTCAATGCGGGTAAATAAAACTTAAAACCCGCTGCGGGGCGGGTCGGGCGGGGCGGATCCGACCCACAACCCAGGCCTTGCCGAGTTATGTTTAAGAGAAAAAGGAAAAGTATGTTTAGGAGTTATCTAAACATAAGTGTTTCTTATTAGGATTAGGAAGTTGTTCTAAAGAGAAAAAGTAAATTGGTTTAGGTTTTCCCTATATAAGGAGATGTCGAATTGTGACATAACTTAATAAATTGAGAGAGAGAGATTGAAAGCTTTAGTTTGGAGTTATTTTCTAAAGTTAATAAAGAGAGTTATTATTTATCAATCTTTTGAGTTCTATATTGTCTTGGATTCTATATAGTACACCTATATTATATATAGAACACTTATCTATTCTAATATGATAAGGTTTTTTTTTAAAGTGACTTTTGAAATGCTGTCATGTGTCATCTTATACATTGACATGTGTCACCTACATTTAAAGAAAGAAAAAAACATAAACGTTCTTATCAGATTTCCTTTTAGTAATTATTTTCCAATTAACAATTTCATGTTCCCGTCCCATAACCGTAGGTTCAGGTCCTAAATCCCAAAATTTTCAGGGCTGGCATACCTTCATTCTACACATTTAAATTTGAAGGAAAAACTGATCAACAAAAGAGAATTAAAAACTCAACTACAGTAAATAATTAAATACAATACAAAAAAAAATTTGCAATAGAGATTCTACAACAATCTATAAATAGCAAGAACAATACAACAACCTACAAACACAACTCACTTTTATTACCACACAACTCACTTTTATTACCATACAAAATTGTAATATAATATATACCCGTCCTGAGTCTCAAATTTTTCAGGGCTCACATACATTCATTCTACACATTTACATTTGAAGAAAAAACTTGTCAATAAAAGAGAATTAAAAATCTAACTATACTAAATAATTAAATACAATCCACATAAAAAACAAAAACAAAAAAACCGCAATAGAAATTCTACAACAATCTATAAATAGCAAGAACAATACAACAACTTACAAACACAACTCACTTTTATTATCACACAAAATTTCAATAGAATATATACTATATGCATTACACTATCATATAATTTCTTTCACTCAATCAACCAGAAACAAACTCCGTCTCAAAATCACATGTCCACTTCGTCAAAAATATAACATCAACTACACAATCCCTTTTAGTACTGATCAAATACTATAAACAAATAATTGTACCTTCAAATATGTGATTAACTTTTACCTCATTTATCATGATATGTATGATACAACATCAAGTAGATTAACCGAAAGTTTAATAAATCCATAATTGAAGACTTAGAGAGAACACAAATTCAAGTTACACAAGAAGAATATGATAATTGTGATATATGTCTTGATAATCTACAAAGACCGAAAAACAATATGTTATTAAATATTTAATTTTGCAGTCACAATTTTCATCACAAAAGTATTTCAAATTAGTTATACTATAAAACAATATGTTATTAATTATTGTCAAAAATAAATAATTTGATATTTTATATGCTTTCGATGAATAAAAAATCTCATTCACTAAAGATATTATTATTCCACCAATCTTTCAATACAAAATTATAAAATTACATGATATTCACAAATTAGAAATTAATATTTATCCACAGATTTTTACTAATAGATATTATAAAATAAATTATAGAATTTAAACATTTAAATTATCACAAAATCCGCGCAACGTACGGACCTTCTCCTAGTTTTTAATATAACAATCAAAATATTAAAAATATTATCTTTCAAATATTAAAATATTATCTTTCAAATATTAATTCATGCATGCATATAAGTTCAAAAACCAATATTTTCAAATTCTACAATCATGCAAAATTAATTTACTTTTCTATATTATGCGACTCTGCAGAACAATTATCTGTTTATTATAAATGATAAACTTAAACATTATAATTTGTTTATTTTTATTAAAAACTAGTAGTTGGCCCGCGCTTCGCGCGGGAGTTTTGTAAAATATATATTTTTTATGTATTGTTATTGTTTATTTTTTTTTATATGTATAACTATGTTTGAAGCTCGTTGGCACATGAGACGATCAACTTAACTTTGTATTTTTCAATATTTACTATTTGAAGGTGTGTTGGGGGAAATTGCTCATTTTATTCTCAAACTATTTGCAATCGGCACTTTTATTCGTCAAGTATCGCTTGCGCATATTAATTCCCCAAGTCTAAGTTGACTGCACTAATTTAGGCACAAGAATAGTCAACGTTAACGAATAAAACGGAAACGTTACCGTTGAATTTATATATCACCCCAAATTTGCAAAGTCAACTCAAACTTGGGGAATTAATTTGCCAAATTGAAAGTTAGAAAATTAATCTGCACAATTATAAAAACTTGAGGAATTAAATGATCATTTTTTATTTAGAAAATTATGATTATTTTCATAAATCATAATTATTTATAAAATACCATCAAATACTTTTTGTAATAAATATTATTTATTATATTATGTTTTCTGTTGTTATGAATAAAATTATAAAAATATGTGTGTTTTTCGGTGATTTTATTCTATAGTGGCAAACAAATTTTTTTATCAACCGATGATTATTCTCCTATCACACGGTCATTGGTATGGTCACTCTATTTGAAGAAACAATTTTCATCAAATTCACTTATTTTCATCTATCTTTCTTAGTATATGGTAGTAGCCCTGAAAATATAGGGACGAAATTCACATTCCGTCCCGTATTCATCCTGAATTTCGCATCTCAATCCTTATTCTGTTTAAAAAAATTCTCAATCAGGACCATTTATTTTATTGAAAAAGGTACGGAAAAAGAATGGTTATGAGATCATATACTCTAATTACCTGTTCAAAACAAAAAGATTCTATATATATGTATTAATTTTCTCAAAATTTTCCGAATTTCTCTGAAATTATCCAAAATATATGTTTTGAAGTTGATCTATACCCAAATTACTGAGAGTCTGAGAATAGATTTTTGGTAACAAATTTTCCAAATCCGTTTCGTTATTATCGGATTCCCATATTTCCAATTCCCATCACGAGTTCTGAAATATTTGAAGACACATATATCTGCTTAAGTTATTTGTTTTTCGAAAGTTATGTATACTGATTTTGTAATTTGGATTAAATATCAATGAAATTTTAGACAGAAAATATAATATAATAAAACAATATTTTTTTAAAAAAGAATTTGATGGTATTCTATAAATAATCATAATTTATGAAAATAATCATAGTTTATTAAATAAAAAATAATCATTTAATTCCTCAAGTTTTTCTAATTGTGTAGATTAATTCCCCAACTTTCAATTTGGCAAGTTAATTCCCCAAGTTTGAGTTGACTTTGCAAAATTAGACTGAGAAAAGTCAACGGTAATGTTTCCGTTTTCTTCGTTAACGTTGACTTTTCTCATGCCTAAATTTGCACAGTCAACTCGAACTTGGGGAATTAATCTGCAAAAGTGATACTTGAGGAATAAAAGTGCCGATTGCGAATACTTGAGGAATTAAATGAGCAATTTCCCGGTGTGTTGGCAGTAGATATCATGGTGGCACGGAGATTTGAAGTTAAGGGTGTGCCTGTTTTCTTAGGTGTTTACTGTGAGGTTTTAATCGTGTCTGAATTGTTTTGGGTTGTTGTTGGGCTAATGATTATGAGGTAAAGAATGTATTTTTCATGTTTGGCATAATAAGATATGCAATAATAGTTGTGGGCTTGGTGTTAATTAAATGATGTTGGGTTAGGGAGATGAGATGTTAATGATCGGGCTTGAAATTTTGAAATAGGTTTTTTTTGTTGCGTGTGTTTTTTTACTGTCGTTGTCATCGTCTCCGCTGATCCGGGTCGGCTCTATCTTCATTGGTTCACGATCGGTGTTTCATTTTTTCGATTAGGTTCCACGTTTTATGGCCTTGTTTTCTGTCCAATTATGCGGTTCTTAGATTCTTTCATTGGTTTTGTTACCCGATTGAGGTGGGGTTTATTTAGATTTCAATTTAATAATTATGTTGACGAGTCTTGTAAGCAGTTCTCACTCTCTCATCATATCTTCTGCAATTCTCACTTACGGCCTGTTCATGACTTCCCCGGATCTCATGGGGACATGTGTTTTTGGTTGGTAATTGTAAAATTGGTTGTTCTATTTTTGTTCTGTGTAAAATACATTTTTACAAAATCTCCATTTCTCACTTAAAGTTTTTTGTTTCTTCTTTGTCTATGATTTCGTAAATCCCCTTTGGTTGTGGTTTTTGAAGTGGTTTCTAGTTTTAGTTTTTTCCCAAAAAAAAAAATTTAGCCATTCAAGATTTTGAAAAAAGGTTTCCTGCAAAATAAGAATTTTTTTTTAACTAAAACACTTCAAAAACCACAACCAATCAACCATTTTTTTTTCTATTTTCTTAAACTAAGCAAATCAAAGCCATGAATGTTTGTATGGTTTTTGATTTTTATTTTTTTTGTTTTTAGCTTCTAGATTTTGGTTTCTAAGTTTTTAGTTTTTGATCTTGCTGTAAATTTGTTTTTTTTTTTAAAATCTCGAATGGTAATTTTTGGTTTCCTTTTAATTTTTAGTTTTTGAATAAAAATAAAAATAAATTTTTATTTTTAAATCGTATTTTTATAAAAAAATAATAACTCACAAAAATTTATAAGTGAGGATAAAAATTATAGATAACATATGCACATAGATATTTATTTCTAAAAAATAACATCATTTCACACTACTGAAATTGAAAACTTGAACTAAAATTCGACGAAATTTCCTTAACTTAATATACGTGTCAATATATGATTCGCTAGCTGACATCTCTCTTTCAAACATCCTCACTTTACTCATGTACCCACCATGTTTTTCCCCATTATGCTTGCTTAATTATTTTACTTTTCTGCTTGAGGGGTAAATAGCAAACTTGGTTCTGTGTTTCTGGGAAAGTGGCGCGTGTATAATATCCAAATAATTTTCACGTGCTGCTTTTTCCATCTCTCTTTTTTGATCTCTCTCTCTTCCCCGACCAAATCGCATCACATCTTCATCTTCTTCACTTTACCAAATCGTATCTATTCTAGGGTTTTTCGTATTTATCAAATTCTGGATCCTGGGTTTTTGTTTCCATTTCGATACCTTTGAATCGCATCTCTGATCCAGTTTTTGGATATCGACCTTGTTTGTTTTCCTGTGAACTCGAATCCTCAAAGTGGCACCTGTGAAAGAAGGAAGACATGGAAGTCTTATCGCTGGCCTCACTACCGGTGGGGTTCAGATTTAGTCCGACGGACGAGGAGCTAGTCCGCTACTATCTCCGGCTGAAGATCAACGGCCGTGATAACGACGTCAGAGTAATCCGTGAGGTCGATATCTGCAAGTGGGAGCCATGGGATTTGCCTGGTATTCAAGTATTCCTAATTTGAAAGCGTAATTTCAACACGCTGGACTCCACGGTCAGCCTTAAGCTGAGAGAATCTCACATAGGGTCCTTCCATTGTCGGGTGATTTTTGGGTGTGAAAGTTTGAAGAAAGTGACGAAGGAGATGAGGGAGTCGTGTTGGAGAGATCCATCTATATAAAGTCGTAGCGCAGAATGAAATTGCAATTAATGGTAGAGTAGTGGAGGTGCAGTAAAGGGGATAGTAATACTTTTATGGAGACTGTCGAGAAATCCGTCCATGGATGCTAGCGGTTTCGGAGATAACGATTGAAGAAGAAGATGGAGTGACAACATTTAGCTGGTTTAGGTTTGGACTATTATTGGATAAGCACGTTTAAATTGATTGAAAGAAAAATGGGCTGCCTAAGGTGGGTAGTCAAATTTGGCCCAATTAGATTAGAAGCATGGAGAATTTGAAGCATGAGAAATTTGATTTACAAACACACGGGCTGTCTAAGGTGGGAAGTAAGTTTGGGCTGAAGTAAAAGCATGAGGAAGCATTAGGAAGAAAAAAATAGCCCGTCTTCAAATGTGTAAGGATTGCTGAGCTGGCTGCTGATGTGTCTTCATGAGAAGAGAGAAAGGCTCTCTTAATATATATATATATATACTAGGTATTTTATCCGCGCTACGCGCGGATCTTTGTTAATAATTTAGTTTAGTTATTTTTGTAGTAGTTTTTAAATTATCGAATGCTTAATAGATTTATGAAAAAAAATTAATAAAAATATATTAAACATACAACGAATCATTTTCTCCTACTTGTATTTTTTTCTACAAGATTGCAAATTTTGTTAAATAAAATAATAATAAGTCGCTGTCAAAAAAAAATTAATAATAAGTCAATTGATTTTTACTTGATTAAATAACTAATTTTTTTAACACATTGAGTTATATGTCATGTGTGTAGAAATAATATCTTAACCTTAACAAAATATTTCTTTAATATATATGCTTATATCGTATCTTTCAACATAATTTCCTATTTTTTTGTTAAAAACCATGTAACTCTAACAACATATAGAGGACATATAGTTTAATTGTTAATATGCATACTGAGATTCGTACAAGTTTATCTGAGACAATCAAAGTAGAGAATCGAGATATCGCAAACAAAAAGCTGCATATAGCTTTGTTGGAAGTTTCAATGATCATGCAAGATAGCTTCTTGTTTCTCCGTCGGGTTTTTCATATGTTTTATCTTATAATTCATTTTTTTTATCTTTCAGATCAGTTTTATTTGCAGCCTGAGAAAATATTTTTTCAACTTTTTATGTTGGTGTGGAGTCTTTGAACAATTTATCATTGTATTAACTTATGCGTATTTTCTCAATGTTATGATTTGCATAGTATGTCTAGGTTTGAAAATTTGCGTTTGATTCATAACACTTTCATATTTTATTATCTAAATGGTATTCTATGAGGTGTTACTCACATGTTGTTTATGTGCGTTCAAATATCGGTAGTAGCTATGTATATGAAATCAGACTTTAATACTTGTAGTGTTTTCAAATATTACTTATATATTTTTGGTTGCATATAAACTGCTAATACACTATTGTGGATGTTTTTACTATACATTTAACTATATCTTTGTTTGAATGACATGAAAAAGTTAATTTGTCTGCATGCGACCAAAAAAAAGAAGGTTAAATTGTCCGCATAGTATTCAATTTTTATGTGCTAATTAATGACTCACTATGAGTATATGATTTTATATATTTTATTTTGTTTATTCTGTGTTTGATAGACTTTTTTATCTTTTTAAAATGTCTATCTGATAACTTAAAATTCGGATTAAGAATTTACCGCAAGTTAATATTGAATTCATTAATTTTTATGTTAGCCTCATAACATAATAGCCTATTACTATGAAGACATGGATTGTAGTTGACTAAACTATTTTTTTGTTAAAACATAATATAAGTGTTGATTAAATTTTCATTTGGTGATGAGTAAATAGATTTGCTAGTACCTTTTAATAGATAATACACAGTTTGAAATCCATCTGTAAACCGCTTTATTGTTGTTTCATGTCTCTTAATAATTTTTTTTATAAGTTCTTTGAAACCCAAAAACGGAAGTGACTGGGTAGAAAAATAAACGAAGCAACAAGTTTTTTAGCACTCTGTATTTTTTTAAGAATATGTTTGATTTGTATATTTGTTTAACCTATAGCAACTTTATATTATTATTTTTAGTCGATGCCAATACTTTAACAATGGTAAATTTCCTAAATTAAATTTAAATTTTTTTTTGTTTGTTAGTTAGTTTAGGTCTTTTGCTATTAATTTCTATTTTATTTTGACATTTACTATCTTTACTATGTTTTGATATACTTAAAACATAATTTGTTCTTTTTGTTGTTGTTAATTTTGCTCTTTTATTGATTTACTAAAGAGATACCTTATAAATATCAAGTTAATTTTGTTTTTAGATAATTTTTCCTTTGCTAGTTTAGCTTTATTAATATTGATTCCATTTTATTTTTACATATATTGTTATTTTTATGTATTGACATTCTTTAACATATAATTTGCTTTATCTTTTTTGTTCGGTAGATTTTTTTATGTTGATTTTACAAAAATTTATCAACAGCTGGTTTCCTTTAAGATGTTTTTTTAAAAATTAGCTTTAATTTTATATAGATTGCTATTTTATTTTGAGAATTATGATTATTATATTTTTTATATTTTAATACTGATTTCTATTTTATTTTTACATATACTACTATGTGAATGTATTGACATTTGTGTAAGACGTAGTTTCCTCTTCTTCTTTTTTGTTAGTTAGCTTTTTATGTTGATTTTTTCCAAAAATTAGTCTATACATCAAGTTAATTTCTATTTTTTTTAATATTTTTAACATTGATTTCCATTTTATTTTAACATATACTATTCTATGGAGTTATTGACATTTTTTATGATATACTTTTCTTACTTTTTTGTTATTTAGATTTTCTATGTTAATTTTCCAAAAACAATTGTTTATATGTCAAGTTAATTTTTATTTTTTTTTTTTTTTAAATTTAATTAAAATGTGAATCACATTGAACATTTTTGTATTTTTTTGTTAGTTAGTTTTTATGGTTATTTTCCAAAAAATTAGTCTACACATCAAGTTAATTTCTATTTTTTAAATATTTATAATATTGATTTTCATTTTATTTTGACATATACTATTTTATGGAGTTATTGACATTTTTTTAAGATATAGTTTCCTTAATTTTTGCTATTTAGCTTTTCTATGACAATTTTCCAAATAAATTTGTAATATATCAAGTTAATTTTTGTGTGTTTTAATTTAATTAAATGTTAATCATATTTAACATTTTTTGTTTAATGAAAACGCTGATTGAACCAATGAGATTGAGTTTTTTCGTCCTATGTGGACGTATTCAATGGCATAATGCATCAACATATCAAGTTAAATTCTATTTTTTAATCATTTTGTTTGAGTTTAATTTATTTTAATTGTTAATCATATTTAATATTTTTTTCTTAATGAAAATGCTGATTTGTACCAATGAGATTGAGTTTCTTCGTCATGTCTGGACGCACTCAATGGCATAATGCATCAAGTTTTATATTTTTGTTATTGATTTTCATTTTTATTTTTTGTTCATTTAGCTTTTGTGACATTGTGTTTCTATTTTATTTTGACAAACGCTATAGATTTGTATTTTTGACATAACTTTCAGAATTTTATCTGTTTTGTTAGTTAAACTTTATTGATCTTAATTTCTATTATACTATTTTAATTTTCCGTTTTGTGTATTTTAATTTATTTAAATTATTAATTATATTAAATTTTTTGTTTAATGAAAACGTTGAATTAGACCAATGAATTGAATCTTTTCGATCCTATGTATTTTTATATTTTTTGTTTTTTAGATTTCTTATGTTCATTTTCCTTTTCGTTTTTTGTAATCAAATAGATTTTATGTTAATTTTCAAAAAACTTAGTTTATTTTTTTGTTAGTTAGCTTTTTTATGTTTATTTTCCTTTTTGTGTTTTGTTAATAGCTTTTTATGTTAATCTTCCAAAAAATAGTTCACATATCAAGTTAAATTCAATTTGTTTTTGTGTGTTTAATTTATTTTAATTGTTAATCATATTTAACATTTTTTAGATAAATAAACGTTAATCATATTTAACATTTTTTAGATTTTTTATGTTGATTTTCCTTTTTGTTTTTTGTTATTCAAATAACATTTTATGTTAATTTTCCAAAAAATTAGTTTATTTTTTTGTTAGTTAGCTTTTTTATGTTTATTTTCCTTTTTGATTTTTGTTAATAGATTTTTATGTTAATCTTCCAAAAAATAGTTTACATATCAAGTTAAATTCATTTATTTTTATTTTTTGTGTGTGTTTAATTTATTTTAATTGATAATCATATTTAACATTTTTTTGTTTAATGAAAACGCTGATTTGGACCAATAAAATTGAGTTTCTTCGTCCTATGTGGACGTTCTCAATGGCATAATGCATCAACTTTTATATAGTATAGATATATATATAAATCTCATGGTCGCACATATGTGCGGGATAACCACTTAGTTTAGTATTAATTACATTTTACAATATACAACCACATTTCTAGATTTGTTGATTGTTTGATAGTAACCATATTTGGTTGGTCAAATCATACCTTTCACATAGTCTCTCACTGAGAACTTTACCATAAATTTTAGGAGAATCATAATCGTCAAATTTAATACAAGCACCAATCAAAGGTGGTAAAACATAGACTTTTTAGTCTCAGATTTGGATGTGAAGCTCTCATCCATTCTCCTCTCATAGAAGTGAGACATTGGTGATTTCAATGTTTTAAAAAAAAAAAAAAAAATCTTAACATAGAAATCACAATAATGAAAATAGTGAGCAGATTTCTCTATTTTGAATTGTTATGATTTTAAGAAATTTTTTTAGGGTCGCATACAGAGATTATTCAACAAGACACACTTGTTACTTTTCCGTTTGTAAACTAATATATTGGATTTTATTAAATTCAACATGATTCCTATGTAACCATTTAATTCTTTACTTATTCAACCAGATTCTGCAAAAAAAAATCACAAATAAATTCAGCCAGATTCAGTTGTTACCATTTACACCCTATATTTCCATCTTTCTTAGTTGTAACCATTTGTGGCAAAAAAAAAGTACATCTATAATATTAATTTCTATATGTAGATAACAAACAAAATCTTCAATATTTTTTTCGGTCAAACAATCATCCAAACTGGATTATTCTTTGTCAATCTTTTGAGTTCTATATTGTCTTGGATTATATATAGAACACATATATTCTATAAGATAGTATTAATCGTTTCGATATGCGTATTTAAACAAATGGTGTTATGTTACTAAGTTATGCATTTAGAGTTGGTTCCCACGTACGAATTCTGTTTTAATTTCACTGCGTTGATAATAGTTTGTATCATATTTTTCTTTAATTTTAATCTAGTAGTGCCTTCATTTTTATTTAGACACTAGATAATTTTTTAGCGTCTAAAATTCATATGAGATCCATAGAATTATGAAATGAAATAAATCAAACACTTAAATTGATTCATAAAATCTATTATATAAAAATTGGATTGTGTCTCACAAGGAGCTGACACGCCAGCACCCACTTTTGTGACACATCACCCTTTATTTTATTTTTATAAAAAAAATCAATTAAATCAATGATTTTTCAACTATTCTTTAAAGGCATTTTAAAAAAAAAACAAATGTGGTTTTAACAAAAAAAATCAATTAAATCATTGACTTTTCATATCTTCTATAAATGCATTTTTAAAAATCAAATGTGGTTTTGTCAAAAAAAAAAAAAAAAAAAATTTGTAGTTTTACAAGTTTTCAAATGTATTTTTTTAGGTTTGGTGCAAAAATGAAGATTTATGTTTTCGGTAAAAAAATGTGGTTAATAGATTTTGTCGAGAAAACAAGATGGAAATTTTGACGAAAAAATGATATTTTGCGGTTTAACAAGAAAACATAATTTTTCAATTTTAGGTGGAAAACAAATTTTTTTATTTTATAGGGAAAACAAAGTTTTGATAGGATAATGCAATTTATATTTTTTACGGAAAAACAAGATTTTACGGTCTTAACGAAAAAATGTGATTTTTGCAGTTTTGACGAAAAACAATTATTTATAGTTTTGACGGAAAATATGGTTTTGATGGGAAATGTGATTTTGTGGTTTTAGCGAAAAAAACTATTTTGACTCGGCATCAAAATTTATTTAAAAAAATATTATAATCATATAGGATTCAATATGAAGTTTTACAAAGAAAAGCTTCGTAAGTTCTAACACTATATTAATTTATTGTACTTGCAATTTTACGTTATTGTTTTCATAAGATGTAGTTTCAAAATACTTGGACAAAATAATATGGTGATATGGTTTCAAAATAGTTGACAAAATAATATGGTGTTGATAACAAGTTACTAAAGTTTTCAATTATGTATAATAGGATTATCAATAATGTTTTTATAAAGTATTTATCAAACTATTAATCTATAAAATTATAAAAAAAAATTATATTTAAAAAATCCCGCGTGTACACAAGAGTTTAGCAGGAAAACTAAATTTTGATGCAAAATGCGATTTTATATTTTTTACGGAAAAACAAGATTTTGTGATCTTAACAAAAAATGCGATTTTTCAATTTTGGCGGAAAAATGAATATTTATAGTTTGACGGAAAAATATGGTTTTGATGGAAAATGTGATTTTGTGATTTTAGCAGGAAAAATAATTTTGACTCAACATCAAATTTTATAAGAAAAAATCTTCTACTCAGATAGGATTTAAGATGAAGTTTTACAAAGGAAATGCCCCATAAGTTCTAACAATACATTAATTTATTGTACTTTGTGCTTACGATTTTACGTTATTGTTTCTATAAGATATTGTTTTAAAATAGTTGGACAAAATAATATGGTGTTGATAATAAGTTACTAAGGTTTTCAATTATGTATAACATGATTATGAATAATTTTTTTATAAAGTATTTATTAAAATACTAATTTATAAAAATTATTAAAATTTATATTTAAACAATCCTTCGTGTACACGCGGGTATTCATCTAGTTTTAATTAATGAAGTGCCAACATAATAGATAAAATAATAATTTAAATTTTCACTATTCACCGGCTTTAGTTATTCACCAAACTCACAAAGCGTACGTCCGTACGCAACTGAATATTTTGTGTGTCTCACTTCCACAAACTGGGATATGTGGGTCCGTTTATGAGTCATTTAAGCATGTGTTTATTTTCTCCGGTTTTTACTTATTACCTTTAAAAACTAAAAACGTTTTTTTTGTTTTGTAACTGATAGAAAACTTTAATTTGTTCTGAATAATTTCTTTTGCTGGAGCTTTTGAGACACAGAGAAGGGGAGAAAGTATTTATCACGTGTTTATAAAACTTTAATAAAACTATTTTTCCTGATGGGAATACTTTAATTTGATTAGAACTTCTAATAAGGGAAACTAGAGAGGGACATTTTTTATTTGTTCTGAATAATTTCTTTTCCATCGGCGGATTCAATAAACATTTTTTAATAACATACCTTAAAATGTAGGGATCATAAACTACAAACAAATGATAAAACACTCGTAGTTCTTATTTGTTAAATAGATTTTTTTTTTTTTTTGAACAATTTATTTGTTAAATAGTTACTATATATATATAAGATATCTGTACGTAGTCGCGTACTGGATTCTTCCGCAAGGCGTTTACTTCACTTCGGCGCCGGGTTTTTTTCCGCTGGTGCCGGTTCCGGTGTCGCCTTCTTCGTCTTGATCTTGCTGGAGGCTGATGTCATGCTAACACTCGTCATCGTCGTCTTGATCTTGCCGGAGTCTGATGACATGCTAACACTCGTCATCGTCTTCTTGATCTTGCTGGAGTCTGATGTCATGCTAACACTCCTCATGGGAAGCGCCGTCGAAGGAAAGGAGACTCTTTGTGGTGGAACAAAACCCTTCGCCGTGGGGACTTGAGCCGGTTTAATCGGTGCAAGCTTGGGGACAAACTTGTACGACATTTTCTTCTTTTTTGGTTTCTTCGTTGTGTACTGTGTTTACAATCAAAATGTGTTTATTTATAGAGATAGATACATGAAGGTCAGTTATAATAACATGTGTAATTTAGATACGACCTAGTATCTTAATTAGCTAATTAAGTTATTGAAAACGAATCCATTTTTAAAAATCAAGGTGAGTAGCGTAAAGCATTGTGCTTGTGGAGAATATCATGAATCATTTCGGATCAATGATTTTTCTCTTTTCAACTTTTACCTTGCCGAAAACACAATTTATCTATTCTTGTTTTTGCCCTAAAAAGTTATTTGTTTGCTTTACAACTTTGCTGATGACTGATGACTCTACTTTGTTGAAATAACTGGTCAGGCTAGTTAATGAGTGAATATCAACTCTCTTAATATTTTTTTTTCTTTTATTTTTCTCATATGAATTTCAGACACTAAAAATAAAATTTAAAGAAAAATAAGGGCATTACTAATTTTTTGTTTGTTTGTTTGTTTGTAACGGAAGCACTACTAAATTAAACTTTAAGAAACAAAAGATACAAATTATTATCAACGCAGTCGAAATCAAAATTCGCACGTGCATGGGAACCAACTATAAAAGCATAACTTAGTAACGTAAGACCATTTGTTTCTATACGCATATAGATATGATTAATACAATCTATCTTTTTTAGTCAAAATCAAATACTCTCTTATTCTTTCATTTTTTTTTTGTCAATATCAAACATATATATACTAAAATGAAAGAAACTATTTGGGGCTTATAAAACCATTCATATCAGGAAAAACAAAAAAGGCTCTACAAACGTAAGCAAACTTATGTGTTTTTTTTTTTTTGTAAAAAACTCTTATGAAAAGAGCTATCTTCTTAGGTATAAGGTTCTCAAATCTTTGTGGCAACCTAGCTATGGGATAAATCTCCAAGCCTTTATCTTTACATTGTTATATCGTTTCATTTCGGATCAATGGTTTTTCTCTTTTCAAATTTTACCTTGCCTAAAACACAATTTATCCATTCTTGTTTTTGCCCTAAACAGTTATTTGTTTGCTTTACAGTTTTGTATTTGTTGATGACTGATGACTCTACTTTCTTAAAAAAAACTGGTTAGGCTAGTTTTTTTTTTTTTTTTTTGAATTAACTAGTGGAAGTTATGGATCTTACGTCCGTAATCTCCTCCAGTACTCAGAGTTAGCCCTTTCTATATTTCTATTTAAAAAATATACCTCCGTCCCAAAGGGAGTTTGAATCCGGGACACAAAGGAATCAATCCCCTTGCACTACCACTAGGCCACCGCTCTCTTTGGTTCAGGCTAGTTAATGAGTGAATACCAACTCTCTTAATATATATATATATTTTTTTTTTCTTTTTCTCTTATGAATTTCAGACACTGAAAAAAAACCTAAAGAAAAATAAAGGCATTACATATATTTGCTTTTTTTTTTGTAAATGAAGCACTAATAAATTAAAGTTAAAAAGAAAACGACACAACTTATTATCAACGCAGTCGATATCAGAATTCGTACGTGCATGGGAAGTGGGAACCATCTTTTTTAGTCAAAATCAAATACTCTCTCTTTTTTTTCAAAAAAAAAGTCTTATAAAAATAATCTACTATATGCCAAAAGGCTCATTAAAACATGTGTAAAATAAGAAAAGTGTTCAAATTAAACTACTCCCTCTGTTTCTTAAAGAAAGTTGTTTTGAGTTTTTCACACATATTAAGAAATTTTTTTAAAAAACTTTTCTAACCTTGTTTTATTAATTATTACTTTAGTTTTCTTTAAAATAATAAATGTTATAAGGGTAAATTAAGTAAAAAAGAACAATAACTACACCTAGAAAATTCACTACAAGAAAACATGACGTTTGCCACGATTTTTTGCGAGGAAATAAATTCGTGGTAAATTAGCATCGAATTTACGAGGAATGTACGAGGAAAATTAAAAACGTCGGTAATTCGTCGGAAAGAGCAACGAAAATAAATCGTTGTAAAATCGTCGTAAATTCCAATGAATTAACGACGAATTAACGACGAAAATATACTTCGTCGCTAAATCGTCGTAAATTTACGACGATTTAGCGACGAAGTATGGCTGACGTGGATTCCTCGGAATTTCGTCGTTAATTTCCGACGAATTACCGAGAAAGTATTTCGAAGTAAATTAACGACGTATTTGGGAGGAAAATAAGTTAGGTGAAAACGTGTTTTACTGGTTTTTTAGCCACGAAAATATTCCTTGTTAATTCGTTGGTAATTCGTTGGTAATTCGATGTAAAAAAAAAAAAAGAAGCCTATATATAGAAGCAACATTTCATTAGAAAAATTACAAAAACAAAAACAAACTCTCTCTTCACCTAAAAAAAAACGTTTTCACCAAAAAAACACTTTCTAAACACTTTTTCAATATATTCGTTTACAAAAAAAAAA
>JAHZTW010000001.1:391738860-391843009 GCA_020283515.1 Alliaria petiolata
TAGGTATTTACGACGAAAATAAGTTTGCCACGATTTAAGGACGAACTCTGTTGCCACGGTTTTACGACGATTTTTTAATTTGCCACGAATTTACTACGAATATTTTCCCCTCGATTTGCCACGAATTTACGACGATTATTTATTTTGCTACGAATTTACTACGATTTGTTTCCCCTCAATTAGCCACGATTTTACGACGATTATTATTTTGCTACGAATTTACTACGATTTATTCTCTCTCAATTTGTCACGGATTTACGAAGAATTATTTACCTCGCTATTTTACGACGATTTTACGACGACACTATTAACGACGATTTTACGACGAAACTTGGATCTCCCAATATTAACGACGAATTTGCGACAAATTTGCTTTCGCGACGATCGATTACCGACGATTGAACTTTCGTGGCAAATTCGTTGCGACTGTCGATTTACGACGAATTTGCCACGAATTCGGCCCTCGTAAAAAGTATGTTTTCTTGTAGTGATTGAAAACATCCTTCTTTTTGAAACAAATATATTTTCTAAAACAACCTTCTTTAAGGAACAGAGGGAGTATATGCCAAAAGCATTGGAAGTTTCTAAGCCTTCTGAAAAACACCACAAACTTCTTTTTCAGTAAATTAATACTAACTTGTTGCTATTGATAATAATTATCTATTAATATATATAATTTGTTTTATTTGGGGCTACTAATGAAAGAAACGAAAACACTATACAAGCATGATCGTAATAAAGAAAACAAAACTAAATTAGAACAATGAGATGTTTGAGTTGGCGATCATATGTTTGATAAATTATTTCGTTTTCAATTTAACTTCAATTAAAAAAAAGAGAAAACTTATATGCGTAGTTTGGGGCTGCTAATGAAAGATACACGAACACGATCAGAATAAAATGAAACAAACATTAATTAGAATAATGAGATGCTAACAATTATATGTTTGATAAGTTATTTTATTTTCAATTTAAAATGGAAAATTATTTTCGATTAAAGAAGGAGAAAACTTATAGTTGTTGAATTCAATCATATACCGAATTCAGTTAAAATAAAAATAATTTCAATAATATTTTGAAAGTTGGTAAACAACAATGAGTTTCACTACTGTATTTCAAGTTTTACTTTAAAAGTTAATTTTGACATATCCAATTAGGTGTTTGAGTTGGTGATCGTATGTTTGATAAGTTATTTTGTTTTCAATTTAAAATGAAAAATTGTTTTCGATTAAAGAAAGAAAAAACTTATAGTTTTTGAGTTCAACAATATACCGAATTCAGTTAAAACAAAAATAATTTCAATAATAATTTGAAAGCTGATGATTAATAATGAGTTTCAATACGCATTTCAAATTTTAACTTAAAAATTAATTTTGACATATCTAATTAGTAAAACTTTTTAGGTAAATCACAATACATTTTAGGATATTGATATTCGTGTATTTTGCATCATTTTACCTTTTGTTTTGTTAGTTTTGATCTCTCTTTTGATCATGTTTCAATCATTTTTATGCATTTGTGTCTTGTTTCTTCTTGTCATGCATTTTAGAGGTTTAGGTTGCATTTCATGCATTTGCATAATTTTTTGAGTCTTTGTAGGTATTATGGGGCAAGTTGAGACTTGAGAACTTAAGATAGTTCTGGAACAAAAGGTGAAGCAAGAAGAAGTCATGAAGAACCAAGGAGGTGTTCACATATAAGCTGTTTTCGCACAAACCCGCCTGTTTGAGACACTCGCCGACCAACACAAGATGCTCCAGGTCGGCCTTCTCTCGCAGAAAAGCGCCACTTTGCAACACCCGCCAAGCTACACAAAATGCTCCAAACAGGCCTTCTCTCTCTGATACCCGCCAGTTTGCAACACCCGCCAGGCCAACATATGCTCCAAACAGGCCACCGCGTTTTTTACCCTGTTTTGACCAGAATCCGACCCGGTTTGTCCCGGGTCGACCCAGTTCGTTTTACTGGCTATAAATACACATCTTAGGGCCAAAGAAAACCCTAAGGCTACCTAAGCATAGTTTTCTTGGTTTCTCTTTGTTTTTAGTTTGTTCTTAGATCAAAAACTATTTGTAGTTCTTGCATTTAGATTTGTTTATCTATTTTCTTAATCTTTTCTTAATCTCTTTTCATTATGTTTTCTTCATTACCGTTTGTTTCTTCTTTATCCATGTTATCTTGTTAGATCCTTCATTTAGGTTGTTCTTAATGCTATATTAGCTTTGGCCAAGTTGATTTAGAGCTTAGGCATTTCCTGCCCGGAAGGTGTTTGTGAAAATGCCCGAACCAAACCTTTTATGAGCTTTACATATCCTAGCCAACGGAAGTTCATGTTTAGGGTGTTTAGTGAACTAATTGAAATTTTTTCTTATTGCTCATTGATTACTTTTAATTGCGAACAGAAGTTGATGATGATTGGGTAATCAATGAAGTGATTAGTGTCACGGAAGTGGATTAGTCATAGTTATGAATTTCATGTTCTAGGATGGTTCTTAATCACTCTTTGGCATCATTGTTTGATAGTTAGCTCATCTCCCTAGTGACAATCCACCAAGCTAAATAGACCTGTAGACATTTATCATCTTGCCTTTTAGTTCTTTTGTTTTCTTTTCACTTAGGTTGCTAGTTTAAAATCAAGTCTTTTCTATTTGCTTAGCTTAGGGAATTTTGTGCATTCCTAGTGTCTTAGATCTCTAGTTCCTTGTGGGATTGATCCTTAAGTACTACTCGGTGCATTCCTTGCACTTGAGGATTATTTGAGGCTTTATAAATTGTAAAGCTTAAGCGCATATTGGAGCTTCTCTCGCTAGGGAAGATAAAATATCGTGCATCAAGTTTTTGTCGCCGTTGCCGGGGAACTAAGTTGATTTAACATTAGGATTTCAAATTTTCTTGAGACTACGCTTTCTTTTGTTTTTGTTTGTTTGGTTACTAACTTTCTTTCAAGTGTTTGTTCTTTTTGCAAGGTACAATCACAAGGGAGAAAGCATGGATTCTGATATAGCTTTCATGTTGAGGGCTTTATTAGAAAATCAAGAGAGATCGACGGCTTGGATCCACACAAGCCACCACGGTTTTGAAAGCTCATCCACTTACCAAGGAGGATTTTCGGATGGAAACTTTACTCAAAGAAACCAAACCAATGTGAATATGGTGAAGTACACCAATCTTAGGACATGGAGTATAGCCATGAAGCAACCTATTATTCCCCAATCTCTAATGAAGAAGAGAATCGTAACTTGCTGGAGTTGGTTTTGGAAGAACAAGGGAAGCACAATGAAAGCCTTACCCAAGGGAACCAATATGGATATGGTGAGAGTCACCAATCTTGGGACATGGAATGTAACAATGGAGCAACATATTCTCCCCCGACCTCTCATGAAGAAGATATTTGCATCATGCTGAAGTTTCTTTCGGAAAGACAAAAGAGGTATAAGGAGATAGGTGCTAATATTTCAAATTCAAGGGTCGTTGCGGCAGCACGAGGAGTCGATCAACACCAAACTTACCAACTGGAACAAGGAAAAGGAAGGAGAGTGCATTCCTCTTCGCGAAACCGAGCTAAGAAAGATACTTCCCAATGATATCGGGGAAGATTTTGAGGAGAATGCTCGAATCAATGAAAAATTCCTACAAGATGCCGAAATGGATGTAAAAGAATCTGAATTGCTTTTTGGTTGCATGGTCGATGAGGATCTTATGATAAGATATGAGGAACAAGTTGACCCTGTGGCACCCAAGAGTGATTCAACCAAGAGCAACGAGGAAAGAGTAGGCGCGTTTGGAATAATCTTTGAAGGTCCTTGTGAAGGTGGTTTGGTTGTTGAATGCATAGATAACGCAAGTGAGAGCTCAATTGTTAACAATGAGCTCTCTACCAAGGAAGAAACGCATGTGCAACCCATTCCCAAGAAGGAGAAACAAGAGAGTTACATTCAACAAGCCTCCAAGGAGGATGAAGAAGAAGAATCTCTAATGGTGCAACCCTTTGACAAGAATTGGTATAATCCCCACCAATGAAGTGAGCATTGATGATCCAAGGATGATACCCTTTGGGGAGATTAGGATGAAAGAGTTTGAGGAGTGGTTCTGCGATGAATATGATCCCGGTGATCCAAGTCTTCGTCAAGTGAACCTCAACAAGTCAAGCTAGAGACTAAAACAAGCGCACTTGGGAGGCAATCCCATGGTATCCTTTGTATATACTTCTATCTATTTCGTTTTGCCTTGTTTTGTGTGTTTTCGGATGTGGCAAAAGTTGTGAAAACAACAAGTTCGGGGGGGGGGGGGGGGGAGTTTGCGGTTAACGGGCAGCGTCTCAACGCTTCATGGTACCAACTTTTCTTTCTCGTATATACTTTTCTTTTCTATTTGTGTTTGTTAAGCTTTTAGTTTTTGTTTTGTCATGAGTTATTTGTCACCGAGACGGTGAGATTTAAGTTCAGGGGAGGGAACCGTACTAATCAAGCTTTCTAGTTGTTTTCTTTTCTTTTCTCTTGAGTCATTACATGCATCATTTTGTACACGTGTCTATGCATTGAAAAAGGCCAAAATTTTGAAAATTTTCAAATTTTGACAAATTCAAATCATGTAGTTGCATTTACATGTTTATGATTGATTCTAGATGCATTTCACATAGGTGTGCATACATATTGCATAGAGAGCAATGATATGTTTTTCTTGTAAAATGCTGATTTTTTAGATGAAACCATTGCCCACATTCATAATTGTTTGATGCATTCGAGTGAGTTTGAAGTTAAGATAGCACCACACTTGGAATTCATGTTTTGATGTTCATGTTTTGGTTGAAGCTTGCTGTGAATTGACCTCATTCCTATCTATTATAACCATTAATACTGACTTGCATTATCATGTTTTGCTTTGAAAAGTTGAACTCATGGCTACCGAAATAATACTTGGACTTTCTTCTTCTTTTTACCACTCTTGCTGTCCAAGTAGCTGATCATAATCTTTGGGACATTTATGAAAACCCCATCCTTAGTCAATACCTTCTTTCAAGCCTACAACTCTTGTGTGTGATTGTGAGGCCTTTATGCATTTTTCATGAATCATCTAGGCAAAATGTGTTGAGTTTAGGCTGACAAGGAAAAGCTTCCATGTAGACACTAGCTTTCATTTTGAGCTAGTACTAGTTTAGGGGTTACTTGGGTAGATTTGGGTGGAAGTTTTGTTCAAAGTTCTTATAAAAGAAGAAGAAGAAGTATGTGTATGCCTTGAAGCAAAGGGAGAAGAAGAATGGGGGATGAAATTTAAAAGAGTGATTGGCAAAAAAAGAAGCTCAAAGACTCAAAGAAGAAAAGGTGGTCTCCAAGTACAAAAGCCAAAGCAAAAGAAAGAAGCATCAAAAAGATGATCCAAAGGAGACACCACAACAATAAAAGAAGAGTTGAGCAAAAGGAAAGAAGGAAAGCCAATTCACTCAACATCAAGGAGAAGAAGGTTCCCCCAAAGTCCACAAGAAGGTGATGCATTGTTCAGTTTAAGAAGGCAAGTAAGCCTTGGGATAAAGGGCGCTATTAAGGGTTTCGTCTTGGGGTTTAATCTAGAGTTTAGACTCATTTAGGCACTTGGGTAGATGGAAATCATCCTTGTATGCATAAATTAGTTTTTACTCTTAGCATTTTGCCATAGATCGATTCATATTCATGAGAGTTCCCTTTTGCACCTAAAGTAAAACACTACATTGAGATCATTTTCATCTCAAAGCCTTGTCCCTTAACCAAGTGAGTTCTCTTGGCATTTCGAAGCATGATCCATGCTTACAAATTGAATGAATGTTAAAGGAATGAATGAAAAGAAGGCTTGTGTAGGTTAGACTTGGATTCATTTCATGTTTGTGATGAGTATGGCTAAGATTTTTAAAGTAGAACAAACTCGACATGCATCCTAGAATTGTTAACTTGGACAATGACTTGATATCTCTAGTTGGTAATTTTGGATTTGAGCTTCCACTTTCACACCTCTCTCTCGAGTTGCATTTTTAAGTGTTTGCTTGCGGACAAGCAAAAGGCAAGTTCGGGGGAGTTGATATTTGTGTATTTTGCATCATTTTAGCTTTTGTTTTTGTTAGTTTTGATCTCTCTTTTGATCATGTTTCAATCATTTTTATGCATTTGTGTCTTGTTTCTTCTTGTCATGCATTTTAGAGGTTTAGGTTGCATTTCATGCATTTGTATAGTCTTTTGAGTCTTTTTAGGTATTATGGGGCAAGTTGAAACTTGAGGACTTAAGATAGTTGTGGAACAAAAGGTGAAGCAAGAAGAAGTCATGAAGAACCAAGGAGGTGTTCACATATAAGCTG
Source organism: Alliaria petiolata (assembly GCA_020283515.1). Lineage (NCBI taxonomy): Eukaryota > Viridiplantae > Streptophyta > Magnoliopsida > Brassicales > Brassicaceae > Alliaria > Alliaria petiolata. Next base: position 391,745,183 of record JAHZTW010000001.1, read on the forward strand.
TTTTCTCACAAACCCGCCTGTTTGAGACACCCACCGGCCTACACAAGATGCTCCAGGTCGGCCTTCTCTCGCAGAAAGTCGCCAGTTTGCAACACTCGTTTATCTATTTTCTTAATCTTTTCTTAATCTCTTTTCATTATGTTTTCTTCATTACCGTTTGTTTCTTCTTTATCCATGTTTGAGTAGATCTAATCTATGGGTCTTTAGGCTAAAGGTGGATTAGGGAGATTTGATGGTTAGATGATGATGATTGAGGTTGTATCTTGTTAGATCCTTTATTTAGGTTGTTCTTAATGGTAGATTAGCTTTGGCCAAGTTGATTTAGAGCTTAGGCATTTGCTGCCCGGAAGGTGTTTGTGAAAATACCCGAACCAAACCTTTTATGTGCTTTACATATCCTACCCAACGGAAGTTGATGTTTAGGGTGTTTAGTGAACAAATTGAAATTGTTTCTTATTGCTCATTGATTACTTTTAATTTCGAACGGAAGTTGATGATGATTGAGTAATCAATGAAGTGATTAGTGTCACAGAAGTGGATTAGTCATAGTTATGAATTTCATGTTCTAGGATGGTTCTTAATCACTCTTTGGCATCATTGTTTGATTGTTAGCTTATCTCCCTAGTGACAATCCACCAAGCTAAATAGACCCGTAGACCTTTATCATCTTGCCTTTTAGTTCTTTTGTTTTTTTGTCACTTAGGTTGCTAGTTTAAAATCAAATCTTTTCTATTTGCTTATATTAGGGAATTTTGTGCATTCCTAGTGTTTTAAATCTCTAGTTCCCTGTGAGATTGATCCTTAAGAACTACTCGGTGCATTCCTTGCACTTGAGGAATATTTGAGGCTATATAAATTGTAAAGCTTAAGCGCATATTGGAGCTTTTCTCGTTAGGGAAGATAAAATATCGTTCATCAAATATAATAAAATATTAAAGATGTATAAACTCACATCAAAACTCAAAAATATATCATATTAAATTAAAGTTAAAAATCAATTAACTTAAATAATAATCAAATATTTATAAAAAAATAATCCATTTATAGCACGGAAAACCCTAGTACTCTCTCTTAAAACGTTTTTCTATATGATAAAAAAGTCTTTCCTATTTTGTCATCTCTTAAAAAATAATGTGGTACGGTTTCATAATTATTTCAGGATTTTTCACCATGTTTCAATTTATACTAAATTTCATATAGTAAAAAAAGAGTGGATTTATTTATGTGTTTTTTTTTTGCCAAAACTACAAAAAGCGATTTCTACTAAATCCGTAAAATAATATTTTTTTATCAAAATTGCAGAACTACATATTTCTGCCAAACCCACAAACTAATAGTTTTCACCAAAATTGTAAAATAGTAGTTTCATGCCTAAACCGCAAAACAATGTTTTTACATCAAAACAGCAAAACATTGATTTTTCGTAAAAAACTATAAAACAATGGTTTTTGTCAAAATCATAAAACATCGTTTTCCGTCAAAACTACAAATACATAGGCAATTTCCGTCAAAATTCTAAAATTATGCTTTCCGCCAAAATCATAATATTGTATTTTCTACAAATATTATAAAATTGCATTTTTCGTTAAAACTGTAAAATTAAGTTTTGTATTCTTACAATGAACTTGAGCAAATTACCCAAAACACACATTGGCTCTTGTTTTCTCTCGCTACACTTGTTTACCAAATCCACTAGAATATTTCTTGTTTCGGCTCAGTTACATTTGCCACACATGATGGATCTGAACAGCATCACAAAGGAATAACTAACGATCTTAACATTCAAAAGTTTAAATCCCACTTTTAGCACAAAACAAATTTAAATTTAATACAATTGATTATGCTAAAACAATAAAACGATGTTGACAAAAGGTAAAAAAACAAGATATTTTGAACATTTTTACGAACTTCGACAAAAGACAAAATACTAAATGAGAAATATGAACGACAAAAAAATAAGAAAAAAAAAAAACCAACCCCTCTTTAAGCACCTCATAGTTTTGCTCTGCTCCAATATCTCATAAATCTGGTGAACAGAACAATCATAACTTGCAGTGGTTCACCCTCTCTCTCTCTTATCTCTCTATCCTATGAATACATAAGCATACTCAGTAAAAGAGAAAAACCCAATAACTCAAAACCATGACTTCCAACAGAAGCAACCTCTTGAATCATTTCATCTTCCATCTTCTTCTTCTTCTTCTCCCTACACTACTCCAAGCTCTTAACACAGACGGTGTTACTTTACTCTCTTTCAAATATTCCATCATCGATGATCCTCTCTCTGTTCTACGCAACTGGAACTACGACGATGAAACACCATGTTCCTGGACAGGTGTCACCTGTACAGAGCTTGGTAATCCAAACACTCAAGACATGTTTAGAGTTACAAGCTTGGTTCTACCAAACAAACAGCTTCTTGGTTCTGTTTCTCCAAGCTTGTTTTCAATCCCAAATCTAAGTATCTTAGATCTCTCCAACAATTTCTTCCATGGGTCACTGCCGGATTCAGTCTCCAACGCTTCTCAGCTTCGTGTTCTGTCCCTCGGGAACAACAACGTTTCTGGTGAATTGCCTCAACGTATCAGCAACGTGGCTAATCTCCAGCTCTTGAATCTCTCCGCTAACGCATTCACCGGAAAAATCCCTCCCAATCTCTCACTAGTCAAGAACCTGACGGTTCTGGATCTTTCCTCAAATCACCTAGACGGATCTCTTCCTCCGGATTTCGAAGGAACAAGTCTCCATTACCTCAACTTATCACACAACCAAATCTCCGGAGCAATTTCTCCACCGTTCGCCGAGAAAATTGCAGCAACCGCCATCATCGATCTCTCCTTCAATAACCTAACAGGACCAATCCCTAGTACCCCACCAATGTTTAACCAAAAGACCGAGTCTTTTTCCGGTAATCTAGCCTTGTGTGGACAGCCATTGAAGACCCTTTGTTCAATCCCTTCTACTCTTTCAGACCCACCAAACATCTCCGAAACTACTTCACCGGCGATAGCAGTCATGCCCAGAACATCACCTCCGACAACAAAGCCTTCACCAGAATCACAAAACCAAACAGCCAATAGCAAACTAAAGCCAAGCACCGTCGTCGGAATCACAGTTGCAGATATAGCCGGTTTAGCTATCATAGGCATGTTCATCCTCTACATATACCAGCTCAAGAAACGCAGAAGCTACCAAGAGTACAGCACTTTCAAAGTCTTGAAAGATTGCCTTGAAAAAAACGATACTTTATCCGAAAAGAAATCGAAACAGATTGTATCCATCTCGGAGAACACGAAAACGAGGTGGGGCTCGTGCGTAATCGGAAGGTACGACGAGACCTCGGAATCTAATAGCTCCGAGAGTGACATAGAGAATCAGATTCAAGACAAGAAGTCCATTGAGGCATTTGATCGAACAGAAGGTGGGCGAGTAAAACACAGCACTGAAACTCAGCTCGTGACCGTCGACGGAGAGAGTCAAATGGAGCTTGATACTCTATTAAAGGCATCGGCTTATGTACTTGGGACTAGCGGAAGCGGAAGCGTGTATAAAGCGGTGTTAGAGAACGGCGAGGCTTTTGCGGTGCGGCGGATCGGAGCGGAGAGTTGTACGGCGGCGAAATTGAAGGGATTCGAGCGGGAGGTTCAGGTTATCGCTAAACTTCGGCACCCTAATCTCGTTAGGGTTCGTGGCTTCGTCTGGGGGAACGAAGAGAAGCTTCTCATCTCCGATTATGTTCCAAATGGAAGTTTGCATTGCTCCTCCATCTACGGTAAGATTCCATATACTGCTTACGTTACTGCATATTTGGTAAAATACGCTCCGACAGTTGGCTCATTTTAGTAAGTTTACTCTTTTAAACAACAATTTTATTTTTGTTTCAATATTTTAATTTATTTAATTATTTTTAATAATTTTATAATATTATTTTGATTATTTTTAACTATTTTTGGTGGATCTGGATTTGATTTGAATCCGAAAGTACGTGGATATTGGCGGATTCGGATCTGGATATTCTGAAATTTTAAAAATTATCTGAAAGATCAAAATTATTCATTCAAATCATTTAAATTAAAAAATTTATCCAAACTTATTTCTAGGCTTTCAAACTTATTCATAAATTTCTTTAAAAATGATCTAAATATCTTAACCATTTTTTTAATGCAATCCAAATATCCAAAATAAGCAAAATTTATTTGTCAAGAGTCAAGAGCATATTCCCTATGGTAAGTTAATTACATGAATTACTCATATCATACCTATTAAGAACATAATCCTATCTGCTTTTGTAAAGATATATTTCGGCTAATAATTTTTATATTATTATTATCTTTACGGCTATTATCCGATCTTTTTATTATGTCGAAATGAATGGACATACAACTCATTAATCAAACCGAAGTTTAGAATTTTGATTTATGAATCATGATCTTTTAACATTTCTTGTTGTTTGGTATGAAAACAGCAAAAGCAGGCTCGTCTTCACAAAACCCTCTCTCTTTTGAGGCACGGCTCAAGATAGCAAGAGGGATAGCTCGAGGAATTGCTTACATCCACAAGAAGAAGCTCGTGCACGGCAACATCAAGCCCAATAACCAGGCCCGGCTCAAAAATATTTTGGACCCTGTGCTATATTAAATTTTTTAGTCAAATATGGACCCTAATTTGTAAAAACTTCAAAACTTAAGACCTTAAATTAGTAAAGAAATTGTTTGAAAAGCAAGTAGGACCCGGTGCAAAAGCACTGCCCGCACATGCCTTAAGCCGGGCCTGATTCCCAGCAATGAACAAGAATTTAGCTTGCTTTTGAATTCAACCAGGCTGGGAAATCCGAAATGGTTCCATGCAAAACAGTATGCAACTATTGAGTTCGAACGGTCTTTCTTCCTATCCAATATAGTGATAGGTCCATGTCCTATGCGTCACTTCGCATCAAAATCCCCATTACTCCCAGCAGGCCCGGCTCAAAAATATTTTCGGCCCTGTGCTATATTAAATTTTTTAGTCAAATATGGACCCTAATTTGTAAAAACTTCAAAACTTAAGACCTTAAATTAGTAAAGAAATTGTTTGAAAAGCAAGTAGGACCCGGTGCAAAAGCACTGCCCGCACATGCCTTAAGCCGGGCCTGCCAATAACATTCTGTTGGACTCCGAGTTTGATCCCATAATTACAGATATGGGACTCGACCGACTAATGACTTCGGCTCATTCACTCACGGCTGGCCCAACGTCAACCTCACAGCACCAGCCACCAGAATGGTCTACAAGTCAGAAACCAAATCCCAATTGGGACGTCTACTCCTTTGGTGTCATACTCTTAGAGCTTCTCACAGGGCGAGTTTTCTTGGTCGATCAAGATTTGGTTCGCGATTTCGAGACCGATGAGAAAAGTTGGTTCTTGAGGTTGGTCGATGGGACAATTATGGCTGATGTGGCTCACCGCGAGGACGAGGCGGTCGCGTGCTTTAAGCTAGGCTATGGTTGTGTATCTTCCTTGCCACAAAAGCGACCGTCCATTAAAGAAGTGGTGCAAGTGCTAGAGAAAATGTTTGTTTAGCTGTTTATCAATTTAGAAAATTAGCATAAATTAATTTGTCGTAATGCAAATTGATTACTTTGTCTTTGAATTTGTTGATTACTATTTTCTTCTGATAAAATATCATGCTGCTAATTTGTTGCTTACTGTTTATTAAGTTTGTTCTCTTTTCCGTCCCAAGAGCGATCAAACTATATATTCCTCTAGCTACCCTTATTGTATTCATTTTCATCATATACTCGTAGTATTCAAAACATATTTAGGAAAAAAAAGACTATCAGTAACACTCTTTAGATAAACATCGAAGACTAGATAATAATGTATCATAGCTAAAATAAGAACTAATATAATCAATCTTAGCTGTAAATGTGCCATAATAGTAATCCTGAATATAAGTTGGAATCTTAATATGTATTGCAGAAGATGCATTTGGTACAAGGACCGGAGTAGATGACTTCCAAATGAATCTTCATTATTAAAAAATTAAGTGATGAATGGTATACTATTTATTCGCGTTTTGATTTCTCTATTTATTTTACAATTCACACTATTCATTAAATTTTCACGTTTTTGAAAAATGATTACGCTATATACAATTAGCGTGTTAAATTATAACTAAAAAAATAAAATGTGATTAATTTATTAAAACTAGTTTTTTAACGTTTTATAATTATTCAGTAAATTTTTTATTAAGTTCAGTTTGTCCCGCTAACAATTTTTTAATTATTATGTCATTCACTATTCACATAACATATGAGCCAAATCCTTAATAAATAATAAGAGCAGAATTTTATATTTTAATTATTTGCTTAATTTGTGTTAAAAACCCTTAAAGTTAGTTTTTCAGGATATTTAGTAATTTATTAAAACTAGTTTTTCAACGTTTTATATTAAGATTCCAACTTATATTCAGGATTACTATTGTGGCACATTTACAACTAAGATTGATTATATTAGTTCTTATTTTAGCTATGATACACTATTATCTAGTCTTTGATGTTTATCTAAAGAGTGTTACTAATAGTCTTTTTTCCCTAGATATGTTTTGAATACTGCGAGTATATGATGAAAATGAATACAATAAGGGTAGCTAGAGGAATATATAGTTTGATCGCTCTTGGGACGGAAAAGAGAACAAACTTAATTTATTAAAACTATTTTTTCAATGTTTTATATTAAGATTTCAACTTATATTCAGGATTTGCTTAATTTGTATATTCAGTAATTTATTAAAACTAGTTTTTCAATGTTTTATATTAAGATTCCAACTTATATTCAGGATTACTATTGTGGCATATTTAAAGCTAGTAATTTTTTAGTAATTATTCAGTAAATTTTTTATTAAGTTCAATTTATCCCGCTAGCAATTTTTCAATTATTATGTTATTCACTATTCACGTAACATATCACCCAGATCCTTAATAAATAATAAGAGCAGAATTCCATATTTTAATTCTTTGCTTAATTTGTGTTAAAAATCCTTAGAGCATCTGTATCGGCAGTCTCTCAAGAAGTCTCTCAAAAAATCTCTTATGAATAAAAGCTAATAAAATAATAAAAACAGAAGAGAGAAGGTGAGATGAGTCTCTCAAATAAAAAACTCTTTAAAAACTTTGAGAGACTCCTTACACATTTGTCTTTACATGAATGGTTCAATTTTTTTAATAGCTTATAAATTAATTATAAAATAAAATTACAACTAAAATATTAGTATTAAATATGATGAGATAATAAAGATGGTCTTTAACTCTTAATTAGATCTGCAAACTGATTTTCTCAATTTAAATAAACCGGACGAAACCGATATTCCCATTAGATTCTGTGATGAAATGATTCTGCTGGAAAAGAAACGAATCAACATCATGAATCTCATAATGATGAACTGCTGATATTATTTTACAAATTCTTTTTATAATTCTACAAAAATAATTTTAACTATTAAGCGATCTCTGATTAATAAAAAACTCAGTCACCAACCTCTCTCTCCACTTACACCACAGTAGCAATGTCTTCAGCCGCAGCCGCCGTCTCGTCCTCGGCCAAACTCGCCGCGAAGCCTCTCAAAATCTCATCTCTCTCCTCGAGATCAGCATTACCATCTGCCATTTCCGTAAATTTCAACTCCCGCGGCCGCGATATTCCCCGTAGACGGCTTATCCTCGTGACCTGCACCGCCGGAGACGGAGCCAAACCAACCGTTCTCGTGGCGGAAAAGCTCGGCGAGGCTGGGGTGAAACTCCTTGAGAGCTTCGCAAACGTCGATTGCTCGTATAATTTGACTCCCGAGGAGCTGAACACGAAGATCTCGCTCTGTGACGCGTTGATCGTGAGGAGCGGGACGAAAGTAGGACGCGAGGTGTTCGAATCGTCTCACGGACGGCTTAAGGTTGTTGGACGCGCCGGCGTTGGGATCGATAACGTGGATCTGAAGGCCGCGACGGAGTTCGGTTGTTTGGTCGTTAACGCGCCGACGGCGAACACGATCGCCGCCGCTGAACATGGGATCGCACTTTTGGCTGCTATGGCTAGGAACGTTTCTCAAGCCGATGCTTCTGTTAAGGCTGGTTAGTCACTTTTCGAATTTACCTTTTCGTCATCTTCCTTAATTCTCTCATACTTTCCATATTTCTGGAAAACATTTATTTACGTTTTCTCCTGATGAATGAGATCTTGATTTCGAAGAATTAGAGTAATCTTTACTTAAGAAAGTATTCAAACTCGCCAATAGTATGAATTTAGGAGAAATTTGAGAATGAGTTTTTCACATTTTAATCTATTTCTCAAATCATTTTGGAGTTTGTTTATTATCTGAAATCTTGACTCTTTTGAGTATTCTGATGGAATCATGAAAGGGAAAATAGGGATGATTCTTGTGTGTGGACTAATTGTGATCTCAGAGATGTGTGGATGCTCCAGATTCTGAGATTTTCTGTTTATGATGATGCAGGAGAGTGGAAAAGGAACAAGTACGTTGGTGTTTCACTTGTGGGGAAGACACTTGCTGTGATGGGTTTCGGGAAAGTTGGATCAGAGGTTGCTCGACGTGCTAAGGGACTCGGTATGCGTGTCATTGCTCATGATCCTTACGCACCTGCGGACCGTGCACACGCCGTTGGTGTGGATTTAGTGAGCTTTGATGAAGCCCTTGGTACTGCTGACTTCATTTCTCTACACATGCCTCTTACACCGGCAACATCGAAAATGCTCAACGACGAAACCTTCGCCAAGATGAAGAGAGGAGTCCGGATAGTCAACGTGGCTCGTGGAGGTGTCATCGATGAGGACGCGCTTGTGAGAGCTTTAGATGCTGGCATCGTTGCTCAGGCTGCTCTCGATGTTTTCACTAAAGAGCCGCCTGCTAAAGACAGTAAGCTGGTGCAGCACGAGAGGGTCACTGTTACACCTCATCTTGGAGCAAGTACCATGGAAGCTCAGGTTTCTGCATTTATTATATCAACAATTCAAGTAATGCCTTTTGGTGTGAGTGTGACTTTCTGTTAATTAATTACTATGTTTGCCATTGACAGGAAGGAGTTGCCATTGAGATTGCACAAGCTGTTGTTGGAGCTCTTAACGGAGAGCTTGCTTCTACTGCTGTCAATGCACCTATGGTTCCCGCTGAGGTGAGATTAGGCAAAAGACACAAAGATAATAGCTTCTTATGTCAAATATCGACAAGAAGTTAGCAACTTTTTCCATTGAAAGATGATGAGATTGTGGCGGAAGAAGCTATTGTGTTTACCAAAAGCTTATTATATTCACAGGTTCTCGCCGAGTTGAAACCTTATGTGGTATTGGCAGAGCAATTGGGGAGACTAGCTGTACAGTTGGTTGCGGGAGGAAGCGGTGTGAAGAACGTGAAGGTGACATACGCCTCGGCACGAGCCACTGATGATCTCGACACAAGACTTCTCAGAGCCATGATAACAAAGGGTATCATCGAGCCCATCTCGGACGTGTATGTAAACTTGGTCAATGCGGATTACACAGCGAAACAGAGAGGTCTGAGAATCTCAGAGGAACGCGTTGCTCTTGACGGGTCACCAGAGAGCCCGCTCGAGACCATCACGGTTCAGCTAGGAAAGGTCGAGTCTAAATTCGCAAGCGCCTTGTCTGAATCCGGAGAGGTGAAAGTCCAAGGAAGAGTTAAAGACGGGGTCTCGCATTTGACAAAGGTGGGATCTTTTGAAGTAGATGTGAGTCTTGAAGGAAGTATTATACTGTGTAGGCAAGTGGATCAGCCTGGGATGATCGGGACGGTCGGTAGCATCTTGGGAGAGTCGAATGTTAATGTCAGTTTCATGAGTGTCGGGAGAATCGCACCGAGGAAGCAAGCGGTTATGGCGATTGGTGTGGACGAGATGCCGAGCAAAGAGACTCTCAAGAAAATTGGTGAGATTCCTGCTGTGGATGAGTTTGTGTTCCTCAAGCTGTAATTTTGCTACCAAAGTTCGTTGAGGATTCGAAAGATTATGGCTTTATTTGTTTTGTTACTTTCACAGTTTTGAGAATGTTGAAATAACTTCAATGGAGAATCACTTCAAATGATTGTGTTTGCATCTGTGAGAAAGAAAATTCTTGATAGCTTCGTTAAGAGTTTGACTAGAATGTCACATGAATAACACAATAGCGGAATAACAAAATAATTGTTAGCGGAGGGAATTGAAGAACTGAATTTAACAAAATTTTCGTAAAACAATTGTAAAACGCTGAAAAATTATTTTAATAGATTAATCATTATTTTAATTATATTTTTAACACGGTATATAGCGGAATCATTTTTTAAAAATGTGAAAATGTGAAAGCTTGATAAATAATAACGGAATCACGTTTTTGAAACGTCAAAACGTGAAAAAGCTCTAAATGATTCTAGCCATAAATTTGAATTTTTTTTGTTAATTAAGTTTAAGAAAATTATTGTTAAGTTTATGAAAATTTGTGGTTATGTTTATAATACTCACCCTCAAAAGCTAGCTTATGAATGAAGGTGTTCATGTGACTTAGTTTGTCCAAATCCAATATAACCGATGGGACATATTCAACATTGGGATCATCAGGATTAACTATTGTTATCCGTTCTTGGTTCTCTTATCATTTTTAGGGTTCAGCCTTGAGACGGTAGAATACAAAGGCATCAATTTTACTGCATGGGATATAGGAGGACAAGAGAAGGTAAATTCCATCCATTTCATCTTTCACTCATCTATTTTACTTTATGGATGTGGACTAATCCACAAAACACACACACACATACTGATGTTGCGAGCTCTTCATCTCCCCTCGACCATGGCCACCGTAGAAATCATCTAAAAAGTTAGTAAACCCCTTACTCTTAGCATCATTCGACAAGAGAGCTCTTAAACCCCTTCTCATTCCGATCAACGGTTTATCCGCACCCTCACTAAAAAAACAGACGGGGATCATGATATGTGGACGTGATGCTCCCCTTAGCTCCTTAAATCTACCTTTCCAAGTATTTTTTTCCTAGTTGTGCACGTTTAACTTGAATGTTGGAGAACTTTCGAGAGGGAAACCCCTCTCTCGTTCTTCCTGAGGGCTATCTCACCCGTTTACTAATGATTCCAGGTTCTGGAGGCCTGGCGCGATATTACATTCGAGTACCACTTATCCTCCTAGAGGACGGACCCGTGAGACGAAGTTCATCCATCATGAAGAACACACACCCCCATTTGTATCCCGTAAAATGCTCCCGAACGAAATCTTAATTTTCAAATTATTTTTATAAAAGATTTTCATTGTAAGATTTTATATTATAATTTCTAAAATATTTATTTTGGAAATTTTAGAATCATTTTAATATGTTTGGCAATTGGAGGTAAGGTAATCTAAATATGTAATATTTGAAAATTATTTTGTTTGGTAATAATTAGTATATGAAAATTAAATAAATAAAAAATCAAAATCAAAATCACATGTGATGCAAATGACTAGTCTAATCTTAATGAACTTTTAGAGAATTAATGAATGTCCAATGACTAAAGGTTGTTTACTAAAATGATCATCTTCTAATAGAATAAACATAGCCGTGTTTGAGATATTTGGGGAATATATAAAAATTTAAATTTTCTCAAAAAAATATATCTTGAAAAGTTTTTTCATACTCTTGAAATTATTCTATCCTTGCTTGAAAGAAAACTAGGGTTTCAAAAATGTTGGGTTTCGAAAATGTTGTAATAGTTCATTAAATGCGTGTGGCGTTAAAAATAAATTATGTTTTTTAAATGGATCCATAATTTTCTGTATACAAGACAAAAAAAAAAGAATTTGGACCATAGTTTTTTTAAAAACAATCTGAGGTCATACACTAATGAATCATATGTTTCTGTTCAAACCCAGCTCTAAGAATAGATGAATATAATGGTTTAATTTTCTTAGCGGTGATGTCACAGGAAGCAAGTGGAGAAGAGTTATGTTCCATATCGGGTTGTATATGTGTAACGCTCCGACCGTTCTTACCGGCGAGTCACCCATCCTTTTATCGGGTTTGTGGGCCCTGTTTCTGTCCGACGGTCGGTGCGTTATTTTTTTCGGGACCCGACCGACTGATTTACTTATCCCTGCAATCACCATGTGACATTTTCCCGTGTTTTAACCTCACTCACACGCAAAACCGGCATAAGTGGAGGGACAAAGAGAACAGGGCCCATGGAAAAGAGAGGCCTATAATATAAAAAAATTTACTTTGCAGCAGCATTTTTTTTTATTTTTAGAGTTTTACTAGAAAATATCTTCACAATCGTCTTTTAAGATTCTCAAACAATAACATTTATATTTCTTTTTTTCAACAATTCTCTTTCTCCACCGAAGACTGGGGATTGATATGCTCTTAATTATTCAACGCCTACATCCTTATTTTGTAAGTTTGTTTTCAATTTTAGTTATCTATGTTTAGTTATCTAGTTATCTACTTATCTAGATAAAAACATACTTTTGCTGATTTTCCCTTTAACTTGATTTTGGTGCTGATTTTCTGAGTTTGGTTTTTGCAAGTAAAAAAAAAAAACAGAGGAAGGTTTATGGTAGATTTAGTTCCTATCTAAATGAATTTGTTTCTTTGAGTTAATTTAGAAGCAAATTAGCAAGTTGTATGATTTTTTTTACAAGACCTTTCCTTTTAAACACCGTAATTTTCTAGAAGTATATTATTAAAATGTCATGTTCATGAAGTCTAAATATCCCTAAACTTTAAACTCAAAGCCAATAGATAAAACTAGATAGCCTATAGTTTCTGTTTGATGTTTGTCGTCATGTGATTATTTAATATTTGTTGAATTATGAATTTCATTGGTGTTATTTTTTCTACAAATATTGTTTCACTTTCTTAAATACAACTGATTTTCTTCCCGCGTGAAGGTATTTATTAAAACAAATGGTTGTATAGAGATATAGGAAGAAGAAGGAGGAAACACATGAAGAACTCTATTTGTGTGGTTCTGCAGTTTATATATATAAAAACAAAAATTGCAAAATATTGAGTCATTATTTAGTATTTGATTTGTTTGTTTTTCATACAGTTTAATATATCTTTGTTTGTAATTATTTTTTCATAGGTTGCATACTTTTCATTAATATTTTTTTTGGAACAATTTCGTGTTTATAATATCTTAAGGGGCCTGTTTTTAGATCTTGCCTCAGGGCTGTCTCTTATACACATCTAGATGTGTATAAGAGACAGCCTGTTTTTAGATCTTGCCTCAGGGTCTATAAAATGTTTGAGCCGGTCCTGCTCACATGGTTCCGCAGAGAACTTTCCGGAAGGTCATTTATCCTAGTGCTACTCCAGCATAAACACGCTTAACTCTAGAGTTCTCTTAGGGTAAATGACCGGAAAAGGTAAGTGCACTTTGATGACATAGGTAGTCAAATCAATCCATTTAAACTTATTCAAATAGGTCGGGTCCGGATCGTTACAATTCTCCCCCACTTAACAGTATCCGAATTCTGATCCCGCCAGTGTGAACTTTAACCCCCAAACCCCATGACAGTCTTCTGGGACAGAACCAGTTTGACTTCCCTTGGCTCTGATACCACTTGTAACGCCTCGATCGCCCCTACCGGCGAGTCACCCATCCCTCCGTCGGGCTCGTAGGCCCCGCCCCTGTCCGACGGTCGGTGCGTTATTTTTTTCGGGGCCCGACCGACTGATTTACTTGTCCCTGCAATCACCACGTGATTTTTTCCCGTGTTTTGATCTCACTCACACGGTTCCGCAGAGGACTTCCCGGAAGGTCACCCATCCTAGTGCTACTCCAGCATAAGCACGCTTAACTCTAGAGTTCTGACACAAGACTCGGAATCCACCAAAGCCTTACACCCTTGAATCAAGACTTAGCCGCGAGATGGAGGCGATATAGATGATGAAGTAACCGGTTTGTTGATTGAATCCACAACCAACGGTTTATGTTTCTAACTTCCAAGGGCTATTCCTCGCGAGGACAGTAAGAAACAACACGAAACTTCAAGAGTTTGATTCCACAAACACTTAAAACTCGCAAGAACAAGATTGATTCAAAGATAACTCTCTTTTGAAACAAGCAAAGGGATTTCTATTGATTTAAAACGTGCATACAATAGGTGAATGAAAGGAGCTTATATAATGTTCAACATAAACATAAACTTAAAGTAAAAATATGAAAAAAGAAAGCAATAAATTGAGCAAATCGTGATATGATCTTCTTGGAATATCTCCTAGCCGTTAGGCATTAAAGATGATGCGCCTTGGAAGAAACTTGAGGAGAAAGTGACGTGCTTTAGGTCTCCAGGTTTCAATGGACGGCTGGGATCTTCTAAAGAGGATGGAGGGTCGAGATCAAGTGGAGTAAATGGTCGTGGATCTTTCTCTCCCGTGCAAGGCAAGTATATTTGTTCGGAAAAAGGAAAGTTTGTAAACAATGGGATCCGCCTGATCCTGTGGGTGCTGGTGCATAGAACGTTGATAGATGACTCTCTTGGATGGTTGGATGTGTCTCTTGAATGCTCAGATGTATCTCCAGGTCGCCAAAGTCTCGTTTGTAACTCATTAAACTCGTGAGCTTCCAAATAAGGCAAGCTGAGACGCCTCTGGTTTAGAAGTTGAATAAATTTTAAACCATAATGAATTTCGGTATGAATCCAATTCGACGATCTGCTCCTTTGAACCACGATTCCATAACAATACGGTTCGTAGCTTAGTTCCTCCTGGTTCGGTCGGAATCCTCCAATTAACGCACGTCTATCTGATTCGGGTAAGTTTGGCATCACCCGTTTTGCAAGTTGGATAACTTGGTCATATGAGCTCGGCTTGATCCCATTCCACTTCGGCGTAAGTCTCTGATGAGTCAACTTTCTAGAACAACTTGACTTGTTGCTTGGTTCATCATGTTTTGGCCGGAATGACTCGATGAGTGAGTGTAGGTTTACATCGGGTCCAATGGAGATCGTAATGGGGTTAAAACTAGTGAACCGATTTGCCTCGTTAAAACCTTTCCTGGAAAACCCATTGGGACAAAACCAAGGATAAGGAAAAAGAGTACAAATGGTCACATCCCATTTGTAAGCCCCAGCTTCACGTTTGGATCCAAGCTCGACAACATATTCAACTTCGAGTGCAAACTTGTTTAGCTCCGGATTGGCTCCAATGCAGTTTCTCTCCTCTGGTACGGTTGGAATGGTACTGATGTTTACATCAAATTTTCTTAGGGTAAGTGACCAGAAAAGGTAAGTACACTTTGATGACATAGGTAACTAAATCAATTCATTTAAACTTATTTAAATAGATCGGGCCCGGATCGTTACAATATGCTTCTGATTAAGACACTTTGGAGAAGTAAATGTGCATGACCCTGACATCTCTGATTCCCCTCACGCCACACATAATAGAAATGGAGTTATTTAGCACTTCCATCACTTTATCTTTCAAAATAGGCATTTTTGACTATTAGGACACTTTGTTTGTGTTTTTTATGGAAATTATATTAAAGTAGGCATTTCAAAGTAAGCAATTATTTCATATAAATGTGCTATGAAACGCCATCTTCACGAGAAAACAGTGCTCATGAAGCAGAGTGTTTGTCGTGAGGAAGCTAAATACGAAAATCCAAATCATAGATGTGTGTCAAGCCAAGGAGACCACATGCAATATTATCCCAGACAGTTTTCGCAAAAGAGCATGAAATATTATATTTGCTTGAGTATACTGCATGAAATATTAAATAATTTAGTCATTTTTTCCATCGAAAAATTATTAGCTAGAAATTTCGATTTTGAAAGTTTGGTTTACCATTTTATTGAAAAATAAAGACGAACAAATATGTTAGAACTTATAGTATCTGGTTGGTAATTTAATTTATTTTTATATTCTTTTTGATCTATATTATAGTAATTATTATTTTAAATGTCTTTTATAAACGTAAATATTTTATTTTTAATACTTTTTGGTAATTTTTAACGTTGACATTGCTCTGATAGTAGAACAAACGAATGGAGAGATGTGAGAGTTAATAAAAAGGAGAATTGGTAAAAGAGTTATATTTTAGTCAGATATAAAGTGTTATACTGCCTCTGTTTTCATTTAATTCGATCATATAACATTCTACTTTGCTTCTTTCTCCAAAAGGTGTTTGACAGTAAAAATGCATAACATTTTTTTTTGTGGTTCCACATAAAGTTGTACATACATTATAACTAAATCGAATTTAATTTTGATTTATATAATCGAGGAGACGCGTTGTGCACATACGTACAGTAGGTATACATTATATTGTACACATTGTTATAATAACACTATTATGGATTATAAATGTCTATATCAATGGTGATTGTGTTTATCCACAACCAAATTGTACGTATTTGTGATTTCACTATTTTTCCACAATATTATTATATATATATATAGACGTCTACCTAATACGTATTTGTTTACTTACAAAATCTTAACGTACATTGGTTTTGCATCTACACACATGGTTTCTTTCACATGAGTTTAATCTTAGAAGCAGTTCATATATCATAGATATTGTACGTACATACACATATACCTACGTCATGTAATAGTTTATGTTCTCATTTGTCTTTGTATACTTAAATATTCTTTCAAAACTCTTTTCTCCATTTTCCATATTATATGTATACGGTGCTACAGATACTAGCGTCAACTTTTAAAGTCAATTGACACCTCTCATTTATTTCATTTTTATTATAATAACTTTTATTACACACACTATTGCTTCATAACAGTTAAATTATTTTTACTATGTTTATATTGTCCTTCTATAATCCGTTTTTTAAATAACAGCTAAATCAATCTTACTTTGCTTCCTACTTGTTATGAAAATCTAGGGAATTTTGGCCTTTTCGTGGCCTAGGGTGTCATGGGATACAATTAAACTTGAGTGTTGTCACACAATACAATAAAAACTCAAAATATGCCATAAAAACAATTTTCCCTAGCATTTAAGGGGTGCGAAGGGTGTAAAATTGATTTTAACATAGGACGCCAATATCTATAGACATAGAACTGAAATATGGTGATAAGGAAATTAGAAGAATACTCCCTCCATTTTAATTTAAGTGTCGTTTTAGATTTATTTTTTTGTTTACAAATAATTGTCGTTTTTGGATTTCAATACAGATTTATGATAAATTTTCCAGTTTTATTCCTACCTTTTCAGCTTATTAATTATTCCTATCAAACAAAATGATGTTTTAATGAAAGATAAAACAGAAAAATTTAATATTTTTTTAATTTGTAAAAAATATCTAAAACACACTTAATTAAAAATAGTGGGAATATTTAGTTATTACTCATGATGACCAGAATATAGGATAGAGTCATAGGAAAATGTGTAGCATTTATTTTGAAAATGAAGAAAATGTGTGGTGGAGAGGGATGTTGTTTAAAAAGAAAGTGTCAAATATATTAACATAATAGAAAAAATGAGGGGGATAAATAGTCATAGACAAACATGTCACACAAATGTTTGTTAGACGTACATCGAGAGAATTAATTAAAATGTACATAAGTATATTTATGTAACGCTTTATGAATTAAAAATTTAAACTTCAATGCAAAATTTGGTAAAAATGTTGTTGGAAATGTAAGTGACTATAAACAATAACTAATGTACGTGAATATCATATGTAAAGTACATAAGTAGATGTCATATATATGTACATATCGATAAAGTGATAATTCAAAAATACATACATGTTTATATATTGCCATATGATATCAGATAATACAAAAATCTCTAAACATTTTATATGCGTAAAAATTGAAAGTAAAAAGTTTCATAAAATTAGTCATCCACATATAGTATTGGGCAAAGTGAAAAATCTTTCCAAATATTTTCAGTAAAACATAGTGATCATTCATCTATTCACCATTCATAACCGTAAGAAATAGGCATGTGTACATGAATTAATTAAACGTAAACTAAAATATAAACATAGGTACATAAAAAAAATACATACGTACCCTAATTAATTAGATGTACATAAATATATAGTAAATGTCATATGGTACATAGTAAAATGTGTATGTACGTAATTGTATTGAAAGATCATTAAGAGTAAAACATACATACATCTAATAGCTCATATGTATATATATATATTTACATAAGATGGTAATGCATGTACAATGAATTAGTTAGAGGCATACAAATGTTAATATACGCATTTGAAATGTTAAACAACGATATAATTCTTTTGAAGAGTTTCTCCAAAGAATCAAAAGACAAAAACCAAAAGGTTGGATATGGATATTGTCAACAAATTATGAGGGAAAAGTGAGTCTTTAATTTTTAATTTGTAAACCAAATCGATAGAAATGATTTCGAAAAAGAAAATAGAGATACCATTTGGAGAAATTGAAGCGGCTACCATTAAAAAAACATCATAATTAAGTCCGCACAGCCGCCACTTTTCCATCGACATTGTAACCCGAATGAAGACACTACTATCCCTATTGCCTTTTTTGAATTTAAAAGGTTTTAGAGATTGATAAACTCATAATTTAATATATTTTATCACTCATTTAAGACATATTTTGTATTTATATTGCATTTATATATAAATTTATTCTAATTTTTGTTCCATTTTAGATTTTAGAACATGTTACATTAGCATTTGCATATTTGCATCATTTTCAGGTTATTTGGTATATATGGAGCTTTGGTGAATGCTGAGCATGGAGAAGAAGGTGCAAGAAAAGCTTAACGATCAAGGGAAAGCTCGGCCAAATCAAATGGAGTTGAGATCGAGCAAGAAGACCGACCAAACTGGTCGATCTACCTGAGATCGAGCAGGAAGATCGACCAAGCCGTCCGTTTCAACCTAAGATCGAGCAGTAGATCGAGCCGGCCAGTCGATTCACCTTTAGATCGAGTTGAAGATCGAGCAGGCCACTCGATCCAAAATTGGATCGACCACCAGATCGACCAGGCGGGTCGATCTTCAGTCCATATTTTTGTTTCATTCCTTGGACAGCTCACACTTTGTCTTCTAGTGAGGGGACCATTTGTGTGGTCCTATATAAACACTTTAGACCTAAATTTAGAGGCATCCACGATTTTCACAGCCTCCTTCTCCATTTTTGGGTTTTTGTGGATCACCATAGTTGTACTTTTAAGCTTTTCTTCATATTTTTGTAAAACCTTAATCTTCTCTTAAGTATTTCTCTTAAAACTTTAATCTTTCTTTCTTGCTATGTTGATCATGTCTAACTCCTCTTATCCTATGATCTTGAGGAGTTCGAATATGGCTAAAGAGTAGTTCTTTAGGATTTAAGGATGAGGTGATTAGGAAAGTTTTAAAGGTTAGATCTTGGCATTTTCTTGTTTTTAACTTCATCATTTCTTGGTTTGGAGTATCAATTGCTTAAAGACCTTGAGAGAAGCTTTATGATCCAAGAGATTTCCTTGTCTCATAAGAACTTAGGAAATCTCTTATGTCCAAACCAAGAGACTAGTATGCCTTAAAGACCACGAAAGTGGCTATTAAGGGCTAGTTAGGCCATGTCAAGATCCGTGCTTCAGCTCCATTAACCATTCTTTTCCACCACAAACCATGGGTTTGGAGAGAATGAATGATGAGAGGATCTTATCTTATCCACAAACCATAGAAACATTGCTTCTTAGGCCTAAGGATAGCTCATTTAGAAATGTGTAGATTTACTTTTTGTAAGCCAAGATTGAACCTTTAGCTTCCCTAAGCATGAACCTCATCCTTGAATCTGTTATTTGTCATATAAATAGTTTCAAAAGCTTTCTCCTTTAGATTTAAAGTTTACTCCTTTAGGTTGCTAGAAATAGCCTTATTTGCCTGTTTTTAGATTTCGAATTTTCATAATCAGTAGCTTGCTCATTTAAATTTGTGGAAGTCGTCTGGTTTTTTAGCTAACCCTTCATAGGGATTGTTTAAATTATTTTCATGGTCGTTTAGTGATTGCAAGTAGTTTATTTTGATTTTCTCCTCTATTTTACCCGAATTTTGTCTAGCTTTACTTTACTCTTGTATTCCTAGTATTTTTCAACAACCTGATTTGGATTGATACCTAAAGTACTACAGCAACACAAAGAGATTTTAGGATTGATATTTAGAACTGTAAAAAGTCCTCACATCATAGATCGTAGGTTCAATGGGTCCCATAAAAATCTTCTGACAAGAACCGACAATGAAATAAAATCGTTTTGTTTATCGAGACGTGTTGGTTCTTATTTATCATTTTATTTTCATTTTTCATATTGGAGGAAAAATAAACCGGTGTTTATCCTAGGGTTTCTAAAAAACAAGCGAAGAGTTATCAATAACGAAGTTTTGTCTAACAGTCGCCGGCGGAATTGGAGGAATTTTTGCAGGTGTCTTTCTCTTTTTAACTAAAATCTTTGTTAAACTCTCCTAATTCTAATGAATTCGTTGTGGTTGTACATGATCTATAGATGAAAGAACCTAACTTACAGCCGTGACTTATTGAAGCGGAGAAGCGCCTCTGGGAGACCGCGTCAACGTTTATCAGAGGATTGCCGATATACAAAATATCAATGATGCGCTCGATGTCGACGACATTGAGTACACCCGAAGATCTCAGTTTGGAAACTTCTCGACATGCCATCGAAACCCGCGTGGTCTGGTGGATTTGGACTATTTTTGCTATCTAAACAGTTGAAAGTGGAGAAAGCGAACGAGATCTGGATATTGTTTGCAGGAAAACCTATCAGATTCTCTATACGCGAATTCAAGATAGTCACAGGTCTGAGATGTGGTTGGTTACCGCCGGAGAAGAAGAAAAGGAAAACGCGAAAGAAAGATTCTTATTTTGAAGAATTATTTGGCCAAGTAGTCGATGTCACAGTCGAGAGTGTTATTGTGATGCTAAGGCGCAGATCTAGAGACGACAAGCAGATGCGTCTGCGATACGTGATATATCATGGTTTTTACCCATTTTTAGACCATGATATAAGTGTTTTTATATAGTCTTTTGGCTATTTTCGAGTCTATATAGAGTCTTTACAGGTTCAGGTACAATTGGAGATAAATTGGAGATTTGGATACATTTTGGAGCTTAGTGGAATGAAGTCGGATTGAAGAAACACGATGAGTGTCGATCGACACCAGGATTTCCAATTTCCAGAAGCGAGAAGTTTCCAGTTTTTGAAGAAAAGGAAATCTCCAAGACTTTTCCTAATCTTCCAAGGAATTGAAGATGCGAACCTAGGCCTATAAATATAGTTGTCAAAGCCATTGTTTAGGCATAATCTCATACTTTAAGAATCATAGAAGTTTAGGGTTTTTGGAGAGAAAAATCAGACTCCTTTAGAGCTGATTTGGAACTCCTTTATTTTCTTCTATTGATTTCTTTTATGCTTTCTATTCAAATAATGATTTCTGTTTCATTGATCATGTCTGAGTAGTTTGCTAGTTAGGTTTAGGGTTTTTCAAGGGTGATTAATGAATTGTTAGGTTGAATAAATTTGTTAGGATAAAATCATTAGAGTTCTTCATCTGGATTTGTGTTTAATGCTTATTCTAGCTTCATGACATAGAATCTGATCTTAGGTTGATTAATAGATGCGAGAGTATTATTAATTGCCTGAACTAATGTTAGATGAGCAAAATACCTATTCGCAAAGAGATTTGGTTTAGGGTTTTGTGAACAATTGAACCTGATATAAATGCTTGTTTGAATTGATAGGATTTGCAACGAGAGTTGAAATTCTAGGGTTTAGACATAGATAATCTTCGCAGCGAGAGTCGGTTGATTTTACATTAGTGTTTCGAGTTCAAGAATAGTGCTTAATAATTCCTAACATTCTGTCTAGATCTGCAATTTAGATCACGTGAGAATTTCCCTAAACCTAGCGTTTCGTCTCCTGAATTTACATCGTTTTTAATTGCTTTCTGTCTTTTAATTCCATCTTATTTCTTAGCTTAATTCGAATTTAGAAAACTGCTGTGTGACTATCCCTTCTCTATGGATTCGATCCCTAAGTACTACAACTGATCTCTTAATTTGAGAGAGTTGCTTAGGGTAAATTTGATCCATATCAAATTTTGACGCCTTTGTCGGAGAAGGAGATTAGTTACCTACAGAGTTCTAATATTAGGATTTTGACTAGGTTTTGTTTTTAATTTTTGTTTTTGGTTACTAATTCAATTTCTTAACTTTGTGTTTCAAGTGCTTGCACAATCGCAGTACCAGGAACAACAAGGAAAAGGAATTGATCGCATTCAACCAGGAACTCACTCGTCTTGAACGTACGAATCGTTGATCTGCCCGGGCATCGATCGACACAAAGAGTATCGATCGACACCAGACCAGAGCATCGATCGACACGCTTCGCGACTAGAGATGGCTGGACTGATGGTTTTGATCCGCGACGAGAATGGTGACTTGGTTGATGGCGAGGGGCATAAGAGGAATGCCCAAGGATAGAGACTTGATGAGGCTGGCGCCGTCATCGTCGAACAAGAGGTGCTCGATGGTGTCGATCAACACCGAGCACATGCAGACGCGGGACGTGAAAGAACACTTGGCGAGTACAACCGCCCAGACCAGTTCTATGCTAATAGAGCTGCGATCCGTCCTCCTGCATTCTAGAGGAATGACTTCGAGCTGAAGCCTGCTTACTTCACGCTCGTATCTCAACACCCTTTCCATGGTCTTCCTAATGAGCACCCCATGGACCACGTAGAGAGATTCGAGGATTTGGCATCAAGCATCAAGGCCAACGGAGTTACATATGATTATCTCTTCTGCAAGCTTTTCCCCTACTCGCTTGCTGGAGAAGCATCATACTGGCTGAAGCAGTTACCACCAGGATCCTTGACCATATGGGAAGACACAAAGAATGCATTCCTATGCAATTTCTTTGATGATGTGAGATCGGAGGAGCTGAGAATGAAGATCACTACCTTCTCTCAAGGACCTATTGAGGCATTCAAAGCTTCTTGGGTGAGGTTCAGATCTTACCAAAGGGACTGCCCACATCATGGATTCAGCGAGCCGCAGCTTATCGGAATATTCTACCGCGGGATCGACTGGAGGTACCAGATGGCCTTAGACGCTGCAAGCAATGGGAACTTCAACACGAGATTTCCAAATGACGCAATAGAGCTTATAGAGAACTTGGCCTCTTGTAACAACAACAAGAACGCAGACTTCGAAAGAAGACAACACGCTGGAGTGAATGGAGGAAGCCAAATTGCTGAAGTCAACAGGAAGCTGGACAACGTACACAATCTCTTGGTGGGAAAGAAGCAAGTCCACTTTGCAGAAGTGGAGACCTTTGAGCCAGAGCAAGAAGAAGTCAATTACATCAGTGGTGCTGGTTTTCAAGGACAGAGGTTCAACAATCAGCAAGGCTATGGGTCCTCTTACCAGAGGCCTTTTCAGAGCAACAGCTTCAACAGAACTTATGGTTCTTCTTCTTACCAGAAGCCTCCTGCACCAGACAATAAAGTGGAATCTATGCTGGAGCAACTTCTGGAGGGCCAACAGAAGATGACAGTGGACTTCAATGGGAAGATTGATGCCTTGTACACGGATCTGAATGGAAAAATTGAGTCTCTAGGCACTCATGTCAGGCAATTGGATGTTCAAGTAGCTCAAACCGCAGAAGCTGTTCGTAGGCAAGAAGGAATTCTTCCTGGAAAGACGGACACGAATCCGAGACACCATGTCAATGCCATCACGACAAGGAGCAGAAGCAAGCTGGAACCAGAGAAGAAGAAGAATCTAAGTGCTGAAGACCTTGTGGAATTGGGGGAAATCGAAGAAGAAGCTCCAGACGCCCCTGCAGATCCAGTGTCGATCGACACAGAAGAAGAGTGTCGATCGACACCCGAAGAACATCGCGAAGTCGAGAGCTCGAGCCAGTGTGTCGATCGACACAAGGCTGGTGTCGATCGACACCATGCCCAGACTTCACCAAATCGACCTGAAGCTTCAACAACTGCAGAGGAAAGGGTGTACAAGCCCAAGATACCTTATCCCTTACCTCCCAGAAGATCTAAACAGGAGAGAGAGGAAGCTAGATGCAAGGAGATGATGAGTAAGCTGATGGTTGAGCTACCCTTAGTTGATGCAGTCCAACTTTCACCTGCATTAAGAAGGTATGTCAAGAGAATGGTAGTCAATGGTATAAGCCCTGAGGAAGGAGCATTGCTTACCAGAGACATGAATGCAATTCTCTTGAACATAGTTCCAAGGAAGAAGAAGAAGGTGTGGGTTTCTGAACAAGTCAGCGCTGTGATTCAGAGAAGGATTCCAGAAAAGTTACCTGATCCAGGAAACTTTGTGCTAGATTGCTCAATTGCAACAGGAAGATTTCCTCATTCCCTCTGTGATCTAGGCTCAAGTATCAACTTGATACCATACTCTGTTGTTGTTAGACTTGGAATGACTGATTTCAAGCCAAGCAGAATCTCTCTTATCCTGGCTGATCGATCAAAGAGAATCCCAGAAGGTGTTCTAGAAGATGTTCCCTTGAAGATTGAAGGCTGCATTATTCCCACAGACTTTGTGGTTTTGAAGTATGATGAAGAACCTGCAGACCCTCTTATTCTGGGAAGATCATTCTTGGCTTCAGCTGGTGCCATCATTGATGTGAGAAGAGGGAAAATGGAGCTTGATTTGGGTGACGTTATCATGAACTTCGACATGGACAAGTTAAGAGGACCATCCACCATCGATGGTCAAGCTTTTTCAGTAGAGATGTCCATGGATGAAGGTCCAATCCTGGAAGATGCGGATGATATTACTGCTGAGTATGTCAAGGAGCTTGATACTAAAGAGCAAGAGGACAAGCTGGTTATTCAAGAAGCATTAGCTGAGAATTCTAAGAAGGTTGTGGAGCTTGAAGACTGGGGTGAAAATGATCATCTCTTCCAAACTATGAGCAGAAACGATGTTCAAATCAATGACAAGCCAATGGAAGAAGACGTTTTTGTCATGGAGACAAGGATTGCAGAGATGAACTGCAGAAAAGGTGAAGAGATTCGAGCTACTGACGTAGTGTCTGGTGTCGATCGACACCCTCTGCGGATCACTCGAGAAGCTGCTTCCAATGTGGTCAAACAGATGCTTCCACATCCTACAACTCAGAAACCTCGAAGAAAGCAAAGAAGGCTTGGTGTTTCTTTTGATGATTCTGCAGGAAAAAGGAGTATCCCACCCTAATTCAAGTCCCTCCCTGCTGGTGTTCCTTATTTCCTTGGTCGCTCTCATGCACCTAATGCTTATACACCACATTGGATGAGAAGACATTCGTCTGGGAAGCATTCGATGCCACCCTCTGATCCACCAGACATCTGACCTGACACAGTCAAGCTAATGACTGAAAACGAGCGCTGAGTGGGAGGCAACCCACTGTTAGGTACGTTTTTCTTTTTATTTTTATTTTGGTTTTACTAAGTCCTAGTTTTAGTCAGTTGAAAAAGGCGACATTGGACTCGACATTGATCAGTGTCGATCGACACCACTATAGTGTCGATCGACACCTCTCACAGACGAAGGTAAGTCTTCTATCTGGTCATTTATGTTGTTTCTAATCTTTCTTTTAGCCAACTTCGGGCTTGGTAACACTGGGGACAGTGTTGTTTAAGTCTGGGGGAGGTGATTACTGACTTTGTGCTTTGTTTTGAGAGTCAAAAACTTTTGTTTTATTGAGTCAAAATCAGTGAAATTTTCAGTTTTCAGAGGAACTAACCGCAGAATGTTGACACTTGAAGGACCATCGTTTTAGTAGTTGATTACAGGTCTTACTAAGTAGAAAGTTGCAAGTGGATCAATCTAACAGAGAGAGTTCAGATCCCCTTAACAGAACTAGGTATGCATTGAATTTGATTCCTCTTTCAGCTATGAACAAGAGAAGCTAGTTGCAGTCTCTCCTTGATCTTCCCTTGAGAAAAGAAAAAGAAAGAAAAAGAGTCTAAGTCTGGGAATAGTGCAATGAACCTCATGAGCCTGTCTCCTCACAAGGAACAATATTAGTGAGAGCTCAAGAACCTGTCTCCTAACAAGGAACACAAGTAAGAGTAGCACTATTCCAAGACTTCAAAAGAATGAGAAGAGTCAATGAAAAGATCTTAAAACACCATGAAAATGGGCAGCAGTTGACTAAGGGAAGAGAAAATAGGAGAGTTGTACAAATACAAAGAGAATCTTGTTCAGGCACTAAGGAAGGGAAAGAATCAGAAAAGTTATGTGGCAATACCACTGTTAGAGTTCGAAATTTTACCAAGGAAAGGATCTGGATTCAAACTGGGAGATTGCTAAGCTTGTGGTACGTACACTGAACATTACCTAAGATTGGCTCTATAGCATGTGGATTTAAGAGTGTTAACGAGTTGTGGCGTTCTGAAGGTTAGCTGGATATTTCTGTTTTCAAACCTCGACTCTATATTTGGTTTCTGTTTTGCTTGAGGGCAAGCAAAGGCTAAGTCTGGGGGAGTTGATATATCATGGTTTTTACCCATTTTTAGACCATGATATAAGTGTTTTTATATAGTCTTTTGGCTATTTTCGAGTCTATATAGAGTCTTTACAGGTTCAGGTACAATTGGAGATAAATTGGAGATTTGAATACATTTTGGAGCTTAATGGAATGAAGTCACGAATTGTAACACGATGAGTGTCGATCGACACCAGGTTTTCCAATTTTCAGAATCGAGAAGTTTCCATATTTTGAAGAAAAACCATTGTTTAGGCATAATCTCATACTTTAAGAATCATAGAAGTTTAGGGTTTTTAGAGAGAAGAATTTGTCTCCTTCAGAACAAATTTGGAACTCCTTTGATTCTATTGATTTCTTTTATGCTTTCTATTCAAATAATGATTTCTGTTTCATTGATCATGTCTGAGTAGTTTGCTAGTTAGGTTTAGGGTTTTTCAAGGGTGATTAATGAATTGTTAGGTTGAATAAATTTGTTAGGATAAAATCATTAGAGTTCTTCATCTGGATTTGTGTTTAATGCTTATTCTAGCTTCATGACATAGAATCTGATCTTAGGTTGATTAATAGATGCGAGAGTATTATTAATTGCCTGAACTAATGTTAGATGAGCAAAATACCTATTCGCAAAGAGATTTGGTTTAGGGTTTTGTGAACAATTGAACCTGATATAAATGCTTGTTTGAATTGATTGAATTTGCAAAGAGATTTGGAATTCTAGGGTTTAGACATAGATAATCTTCGCAGCGAGAGTTGGTTGATTTTACATTAGTGTTTCAAGTTCTAGAACAGTTCTTAATAATTCCTAACATCCTGTCTAGACCTGCAATTTAGATCACGTGAGAATTTCCCTGAACCTAGCGTTTCGTCTCCTGAATTTACATCGTTTTTAATTGCTTTCTGTCTTTTAATTCCATCTTATTTCTTAGCTTAATTCGAATTTAGAAAACTGCTGTGTGACTATCCATTCCCTGTGGATTTGATCCCTAAGTACTACAACTGATCTCTTAATTTGAGAGAGTAGCTCTAGGGTAAATTTGAGAGCATATCAATACGCAGCTCTGGCACTTGTCGACGTAATTCTCCTCCTGACAATGCATTACAACCGAGCGAAGTCGTGAAAGAGCACGCACAGATGTCTAAAAATGCCGATGCATTCCTTTCATATCCGTGGGGTTGGTTGTCATTTGATATGATAATCTCATCAATCAAAGAAAGTGATCTTGTGCAGCTAGATACCTCCGACATCGCTGTCTAGGGTTTTTTTACGCTATTCAGAGCTGTACCAAATATCATCGAGGACCATCCCAGGGGCCCAGCCGTTGCTTTAGACGATGACGACGATTTTGTACCTGAACAAGCGCCGCCGCCATACCTAAGGTTTGAGCACGTTCGAGGGGTCTAGGCCATCGAGGTATTGTTCTAATCGCCCTTGAAAACTAGGGAGAAGCAGGTGGTTTTTGGGGGTTTTGTTAAGTAATTACAGTATAAAGCAATTGCAATACACACTATAAATGTTACATCGGTAACTCGCAAAACACACAACATAATTAACAATAATTAGAGACATATTTATGTTATATATAAAGTACTTACAAACTTGGGTACATCCTCTAACCTTCGATATATCCGGCTATCACTTTTGCAAGCGGTAGTTGACTCGATCATCATCGCTGATTCTGATTTCGACTCGTAGGATGAAGATTTGTCATGGATGGATGACGAAGAGGATCCCAGGGTTGACAACATGGTCACTCTCGTTCGTCGGAGGTAGTAAGCCGGCCGAGCTTGTTGGGGAAAAGAATTCAAGGAAAACTACCAAGCCTACGTCTAATCGAGCTAGCATGTCGAAATGGAAAGGTAAGGATAGTGGAGCTAACATATTCAAGACGACCGGAGCTGGGATTGGCATGGCCACGTTAACCATTATCATCGATAGCAAACTAACCTCTACGATAACTCTGTTAGAGGCAAAACTCCGCCATAGTTGACCAGAAGCTAGAGGCGAACAACAAGGTTATAATGGAGAGAGTTGCGAAGTTGATGTCACAACATACAACACCACATCCACAGATGTCAGGCTCGTTGGGAAGAAGGGACACTGTTAACGATACATTGGATACTAATAGATGCTCGCGGGATGCGGACGGGAAATCACCTTTAAACATGGATGGCATAGATCTTAACAAAAAATCCTAGCTTTGGGTCTCAGAAAGACATTATGGAGGAGATTCCGGCGTTCTACAGCAAAGATGAGGAAGGTGGCAGAGGCATTGCTTCCGCAGGTCTTGTCGGGAACGTGTATTGCGTCGAACCACTTGAGGTTAAGATCCTCTTTAGGGACTGTGTTATAGTTGTTCATATACTATTCTTTTATCTTGGGATATAAATAAGGACTAACCGAGTGTGGTTTCAGTTTTGTGGGAGGTAGTTAGGGGTTGCGCTAGTCAGAACAAGGAGCACGCATAGTCAGTGGAAACTGAAATCAACTCGGGGAAAGAGATGCACGAGTGTGGAAATGTATGAGTAATTTTTATTAACAAAATTTAATATAACGATACAAGATTGCCATACGCATCTCTGTGTACGCATTGGGTATATCCTTTTATCGTTTGTATAGCATTAACAATTGTTACGCCCTCAGACATAGCTTAACTGATGCACAGGAGGAGCTCGGGGGGGGGGGGGGACCGGAAGCCCAACGCCCACAAAGTGGGAGGAAAAGGTGAGAGTGATGTAACTGGCATGGAAGAAAATTTTATGTAATAAAAACATATGTTTGATATGGCATACCATGATAATATGATTAACATATACTAAACTTACCATGATATTATTATTAAAATATATTACCTTAGGCAGTTAGGCCCGATATCATTGTTAGCATGAATCAACATACAATTGACAACATTGTTTTGCAAGTTGCAGGTGATTCTAGGGATCGGAGGTTTTGTGTTGGAAGTCGAGCGTACCATCACAGATGAAACCAGGGTGAAGGTAATTCAATTTGTAATTCTGGCTGAACAGTTTAAAGGGTTAAGAAAGTTACATTGCCATTAACGATCCAAATTTTTGAATCCTTCCAGTCGAACGAGGGAATAGACGTAGAGACCAATAATTTTGAGAAGGTGATACCTCTAAGTTCATTTTCATTAATTCTCAGTAAATATTGACTGTTCGAAACTCTCGTATTAACAATTGTTACACCCTCTAACATAGCTTAACTGATGCACAAGAGGAGTTAGGCGGGGGGACCGGAAGCCCAACGCTCACAAAGCGGATGGAAAAGGTAAGAGTGATGTAACGGGCAGGGAATAAAATTTTGTGTAATAAAGATATATGTTTGATATGACATGTAACGAATGATAATATTGCTAACATTTATTAAACATACCATGATAATATGATTAACATATAATAAAATTAGATAATATTATATTTGTATTTATTCATGTACCATTGTTATATTTGTTCATGTACTGTTTTTTTATTTTTGGAAATAAAGAATGGCTAACCGAGGGTGGTTTCATTTTTGTAGGAGGCGATTACGGGTTGCGCTAGTCAGAACAAGGAGCACGCAGAGTCAGTGGAACCCGAAGTCAACTCGGGGGAGGAGATGCACGATTGTGCAAAGGTATGGGTAATTTTTATTAGTCTACACTGAAGGGTATGGAAGTTAACAAAATTTAATATAGTGATACAAGATTGCCATACGCATCTCTGCGTTCACGCTGGGTATAACCTTTTATCGTTTGTATAGCATTAACAATTGTTACGCCCTCTGACATAGCTTAACTGGCACATGAGGAGGTAGGCGGGGGGACCGGAAGCCCAACGCCGACAAAGCGGGTGGAAAAGGTAAGAGTGATGTTAAGTGGCATGGAAGAAAATTTTATGTAAGAAAGACATATGTTTGATAGGGCATTTAACGGATGATAATATGGCTACCATGTATTAAATATACCATGATAATATGATTAACATATACTAAACTTACCATGATATTATTATTAATATATATTACTTTAGTCTCGATAACATGGTTAGCATGAATAACATACAATTGATAACATTTGTTTCACAAGTTGCAGGTGATTGTAAGGATCGGAGGTTCTGTGTTGGAAGCCGAGCGTACCATCATCGATGAAACCGCGGTGAAAGTAATTCAACTTGTAATTCTGGCTGAACAATATAAAGGGTTAAGGAAGTTACATTGGCAATAACGTTCCGAATTTCGAATCCTTCTAGCCGAACGAGGGAATGGACGTAGAGACCAATGACTTTGAGAAGGTGATACATCTAAGTACATTTTCATTATTTCTCAGTAAATATTGACAGTTCTAATATTTGAAACTCTCGTAGGCGAACGAGTCAAAGGACAAGGGAACTCATGATTCTGCTGAGGTAAGCACTGTTTTACGGTATCTTTATCATTCATTAAATCTACATGTTAGGCGTCAACACCAGACTCTGACGATACCGGTATTCTCTGGACTAACACAGGAAGGAGAGGATGTTTCGGGTCTAGGCGAGACGCTGGCTGTTTTTAAATCCAACACTTTCCTGACGCTAGGAGGAGCAAGCAAGCCAAGTGCATTTCGTCTAGACTAGATAAAAGGTTCGATTGCGGCAAGAGAATAAAAACCACAGTCGGGCATGAAACCGCTGCTGAAGTTGAGGCAGCTCGGAGATTTGAGGAGAGGCATAAGAGCGCCATGCTTTCACTGAGAATTTACACATCCATAAACAACCTTTCACTAATACTCATGTTTGTATACTAACACAACTTACACATAACTTTGTTGCAGGATCCGTATCGGCCAACATATCATGCTCTCCGCAAGAGAAATTGCTGGAATAATGGACTGGTACAAACCCTTGATAGCAAAGGTATTTCTCTGGTCATATATCCACCAAATTGCTGAAATAATGTGCATTCGCTAATATAACACAATTCACGTTCTCGTAGGCTATGGATGCCTTTTGCATTCTGACCCGACGAAAGGTTCGATATTATGACAACAATGGGGCGTCAATCAAGGCCGAAGTTCTAGACACCAAGTTCGTTGGAAGCCTGACTAGGCTGCACCCCAGGTTCATGAAAATAACACATCATGATACTTTTGTGTTTCCCAAAACCTTCACTTAAATAATCGAAGGAGTTGACAAACTGAACCGCGTTCAATTGTTCAAAGAGGCTGATATGCTATATTTACCGTTCAATCTCGATAAGAAGCACTGGGTAGCAGCAGCAGTGGACCTAATTTCTTGGAAAATTGAAGTCCTTGATTGCAACGTTGCTGTGAAGTCAGAGACTAGCCTACTTAAAGTGCTCCAACCCATAGCCGCTATACTGTCGTATATGTTCAAGCGGGTTTCTCTAAACCCTGCTATGGCCAAGGTTAATACAACTCCATTTACAGTGGAAAGGGTTAGCAGGATCCCCCAAGTTTCTTCACCCACATATGCTGGTATGGCGGTAGTCTTGCTGATGCAGATGCACGCCGTTGGGGGTACTCCATACTCCAGAGGCTTAGACCCAAACATCATTGGATTGGAGACGAAGAAAATCGTGAACATGCTGATTGAGAAATTCAACGTCTAACTGGCCATCCGACTCTTAGACTCAGGGTTTTTAATGTATGTTTTATGCTGGTTGTTGAGATTGGAATGAAATCCGCACTAATGCTAGTTTGTCCTTGTTTTTCATAGTAGACGATAAGTTTCGGTATAATGCCTACACTGGTAGCACTTCTTACTATAATATATTTGTTAAAAATTTTGTACATTCTAATAGACATATTCCCAACATTATTTTGACGTACTAAATTCCGTCTACGGAGTATGCAATCGATGGTAACAGCCAAGATCAATAACCATGTTGACTCGCTAACATGTTCCGTGCAGTAGTGAGACAACTGTGTTACCGACCACAATCGCTAATTCAGTTGATTTTCGACTTTATAAGCGTTAGGGATGTGATATTTTTCTTATTACAACCCACTGAGGTGCTATATTGGTCGTACTTGTGACCTATTTGTGTGACTTTTTATGGAAATGGCAAGAGGCACCGCAGGTGTTTTGTTATCTAGCTGTAATGAATACGTTAAACCGCTAAACTACTTCACATTAAACTTCATATAGGGTTACATTACATACCCTACATACCCGAAGAAAGCCAAATTATCTGTAAACGACCTCAACAACTAAGTTAATATAATACAAAAATATCGGCTTTGGTATTAACACCAAAAAATAAAGCCACACCCGTCTGTTTTTACCAGCATCGAAGTTTCATCTTCTTCCCGACGCCAACACTAATAGCTACAGCCATCTTCTGCGTCACCAGACCAAAAACTAAGTTAATATAACACAAAGACAGTAATGTTTGTATACACACCAAAACAAACCAATGCTATCTTATTTTAGCATCATCTACGTTCCTTCATGTCCCCAACCATGCCATAGTATCTACAGCCCCAAAAAACTTTTTCATCATTTAAACCCTCTCACGGTTCCTAAAACAAAAACCAACCAAGGCATTGACAATCAAGACAAATGTCATAGCTAAGCCAAAAGAATTTGAGTCGATCGCAATACTGGTATTGGTCCCTTGCACGTCGATTTGTTTTGGCCACGTATTCCACAACGCGTGCATTTCTTTTTTGCAACTCACTGCGACAACACATAAACGATTAAAACCAATTTAACTCGATTAGTACTAGACGTCGGATAAGTGTGTCACCTTGAATTCTCCCTTTTAACGGGATTCGCTGCTTTCTTGGTTGGCCGGGTGGACGTCTCACAGAAGGTGGACCTAGGTTTCCTCCTCCAACATCTGTAGGACTAGGCGCAAGTGTGTCCATATCCGGTACGAGTAATATGTTACCCGCGTAAGCAAGTTTACGGAAGGCGACTGTATAGTGGACGCCCACCAAGCTGTCTACTTTTACCCCAGCTTGAATAGCAGCTGCCACGACATGACGACATGGGATATACAATATTTAGAATTCGCGGCAAGTGCAGCTCCTTCCCATAAATGAACTCCGTAAGGGATCTCTTTTTCGTCTGTGACCTCGTATATCCCATCGTCCATCTTCAGCACCAAATAACTCGTCGACCTCTCGTAATTTTTAATGACCATTTCCTGAACCTTTTCAGTGAGGACGTCGTCTAAATTTTTTGATGCATCACGTCGCCGCGTAAACCAGGTTACCAATGTAGACCTAAGGGTTTCCAAAATAGAGATGACAGAGAAATCTCTGACCATCGTCAACACGTTATTAAGAGACTCTGATATGTTGTTGTTCATAACAATATCAGTCGCCAACAAAATGCAACCTTGTCAAGTGCCCAAAACCGAGGTCGGCAAGGTAGTCCGTGCACTTGCGGTTCATAGATCTAACCTCTGCAAACAGTCTTTCGATCTCCGCCAGCCGGTATGCCCTTGCTGCATCCGAGACCATTTGAGTCAACATTGGCGATTTGAAAATCGAATCCAAATTCCTTTTCATATGAACCACGCACGCGCCGTGGGAGGACATAGGATACTCCTGCGCACAAGAATAAAAACTCACGTCTTCAATAAAACGATGATACTAAGCTTTCTATACGCAAGCCTGTTAACAACGTTACGAAGTTAACGACACCGAGTTTACATACATTAACAATATAAACGTAAACCGACATACCCGTCCAATGGCTTTATAAATTGACGAGTGCCGATCCGACACAAAAATCAAATCTGGATGATCTGGTACAATGTCGGCGAGCTTATGCAGGAACAAAGTCCAAGAGTCATCAATTTTGCTGTTAACTATGGCAAATCCAAGGGGGAAGATTTGGAAATTGCCGTCCTCGGCACTTGCGGCAATTAGACATCATCTATAACAGCCACTCAGATGCGTTTCGTCGATCACGAACACCTTCCTCATGTACTTGTAACCCTCGGCGCACGCAAATAGCGAGAAAAACATATACTTGAATCGCTCCACTCCCGACTTGTCAACCTTTGTCTCAATACCAACCACATAGTTAGGATTTCTCTTCAACAACAGCTTAAAATAGGGAGGTATCAGGGCGTAGCTTCCCAATACGGACCCCAAAGCATTGTCCATGGCTATCTCCCTAGCCTTCCGCACTTTCCAGTAGCTAACATGGAGACTGAACTCCTGCCTCAACATCCAGCGCAGATCACAAGCACGAGGGCCCCTTACTTCGCCGCCATATCTCGACCTCATTAGGTTCCCGCTGAAAGCACTTGACGCTTGGCGGTGAAAATTTCCCCTCGCATCGATATTGGACATGTGCCTGATACATGTACTGCATATTTCATATCGGGTACATTCCTGCAACCATATTGCGTATACTCGCCAGGGACAGCCGTTGCCAACACAAACCCCGATAATTACGTTGGGGTAGGACTTCAGATACCGAAAATGGAATTTACGGTTAATTGCATGGATCGTTAACTTCATGCGGCAATCCTCCTTGTTCTTAAAAAGCCTGCCAACGAAGAGGTCATCTCCCTCGTAGTCTACATCATGCAATGCCCTTTCCAAATCATCTGTTTTCAATTTACCAACGTTAGACATGTTAGAATACTAATTGCATTGTTTATCTAACTCGTACAATATGCTTACCTTCCTCCATAGGGTCATCAAAGTAAGGAGGCGCGTCTATGCCGTATTATGCGTGATTCAACCAATGAAGGCAATGTTAGCATCATGCCGGTATGGCCTTGAGAGGAAGCCCAACCTACCGAGTAGGTGGAGGATTGGCAACGGCAATCCCTTTCCCTTTATCAATCCGACCTAGCTCATAGAGGGTATTGGCTACTTGCAATTCTGTAGTGGGAGTTTGGATACGGGGGACCATATCTTCGCCTTATGAATCAATAGTAGCAGGAAATAGAGTTAATTTTAAGAAAATAATACAATGTTATCAGACAATGCAGTTAGGGTGATAACTAACCTATCAAAGATAGTACAGAGTGCCCTGGCAGCTCGTCTGAGTTGTCCATAAGGTCTTCTTCAGAGAATATCAAATTCGAAGGTGCGCTACTCTTCGGGCTTACGCAGAGTAAAAGGAGTTGAGGAATAGAATTGCGGGTTGCGACGAAACAACATTCACCCCTTGTCCTTGGCCAACCCCAAGACTTAAATGCAAACAAAGGTTACCCAGTGACTGCGATTGCAAACTCTGGCCAATACCAGCGTCCACGCGTTTTCCCTTGCTCTTAGGGTCTGACTCTTGCGTTGGACGGTCAAACACCCCTGGAACCCCTCGATATGTGTAAATCACTCAGAAAGGTTGGCTGGCGTGGGGGGCATCCTTGTATGTATGCCCATTCCAGACGAGGAATCTGCCGGTAGAGTCAACTATATAAGCTTACAGATGGACAATAGCAAAACAACTATATAATTATGTTAACAAAGAACAACGTTATCTGTTAACTGACCTCCATAGTATGACCTTCCTAAATTTCCTGCATCTTGTCGATGTAGCTCCGAACCTCTCTCAACTATTCATGTTCCTGGCGAAATCCCTGCGATATCGCATCATAAGCCACCGTTTTGTTAGTCTCTAATTTTTTTTGTCACATTAAGGCTTACGCACAATGCAGCCGACAGCCTAAAATGGCAACAGTATTGCCTCTTTAACAAAACTCCTTACGATGAACCTGACAAATTTTCCTTAACCCAATGAGGCAGCTCTGTCTCCCTCCCACCTACATTCGGTACATGTTGAGTCACTAGGAATATAGGCCAGCGTTTGTCGGCAGGAGCGACGAATATTATTGTAGTACTACATGACCCGTTTCAGTTACCTTGTGAGTCAATGCATATGGGAGCTCGTGTACAGTTACCAAGTCGATGACTTGGAAACCCTGACGTATCCGGGATCGAACCCAATTCTCAATCGTATGTTGGTGGTAAATCCGACAGACCGCCGGTCCCAACTTTACCCTTGCCCTTTGAATTCTCATATGCACGTCGAATAAGTTAGTTATTATGGTAACGAAGTTATAAGCTAACTCTGTTAGTCTCAAGTTCTTTGGAAAGATAGTTTTTTTACTAGTCGGTTTTCTTCTTTCGTGAATCCCGCATGTACGTGTTGAAGCTGTTTCTTCGAATCCCTCAGCTATCCCACCCATTTGAGGTGAGAAACTCAGCAGCCTATTCAATGTTATAGCACCTGGAGTGATCCTCACACGTAAGAAAATTTTGGCTAGGTCTGATCGGATTGCTACGAAGAGTGCGGTATCTTCATCATCAACAATATATATAGGACTAGCCTTCCTCCAATCGGGTCCCATCATCCACGGAGGTCACTAGTACATTATTTCAACATCTTCAGCAGGGCTAAGTCCGAATTTCTCCTTTATTGCGCGTAGGAGCGTCCAATAGGCAGCCCGTTCACTATACGATGAAACCACCGTATCTGGTTCGTGATCCCAGACACCATCGTGTTTCTGTCTCCACCTTCCCGTAACCACTCACACCTGGAGCGACATTTTGCTGTGGTAGAAGTTTCGTTGTCATCATACAAAATAGACAACAACGGTAATGGGGTTAGCATAACGTTGGTTATTACGAATTAACCGGCTTACGAACTGTAAGTGTAGTGCCGGAAACGTGTCGAAATTGCCCTTAAATATCATACATGTACGAACATAATCAATGCGACAAACACGCGACCTCGATGCAACTAACAAACCACCTGCACTTTGTTCTCAGAAACACAGTTTACTATAATAGGTAGTAAATTTCTTCACCGCTAATTTTGCGTTCCCATTCTCAGTTATTTAATGTCAAAACGAGATACATCTCGACAACCCATGTAGATTTTTTATAAAAATAAAGTTACCACTTGTTTCACATATTAATGAATGGCTGAGATTTTAACCGAGGGCGGCGCAAGATTTGGGCAAAGCTAAGTAAATTTATTAAGGGATTCGTCATTAAATATGTTGTCGGGGATTCTCTATCTTCATTAATCACTTGTACGACACAAGCGATTCATAATAGCTTCTCTCTCTATAGGGGCTTTATCGACACGAAAAGGTAACAAAAACGTTTCTAAATATGAAATTTGCTTTCCCATTTACTCAATTTCTTGGTCAACTGAGTATATCTACTCAATTCACCCTAAAAAAACACAAATACAAATATATATAAATGTGTGAAAGTACACATGTGTGTACACATGTATATATCTAGTGTGCTAGAAAGTGAGAATCTAGTATGTACAAAGTCAACAGAAAAGAGAATGGATAATAAAGAAACACAGTAAAAAAAATATTATGCAATACTTAAGATAAACTCTACAAAAATTTGTTATAGTTGTCATTTAGTTAAAAAAATAAATAGCAAATTTGTCAGTAAATCTGAGATTTTTTTCTAAATTCAGTAGATTCTTTCATTTTTAAAGTCATCAAAATTTTATCTAAATGCACAAAGCAAATAACCTTAATAAAGAAAATTTAATCTAGTTTCTTTATATGATGAGATACGGTCAACAATATGTGTCAAACCCTAATTGGACTAGGATTGTATATATATCTCTACCAGTGGTATTGGTTAAGGAAGACATTTATTATTACTGAACGAGAGAAAAAAAAAATTCTAAACTTTTGTTCAACATATCAACAAACTTCACGTAACTAGAGCGAATCCAAAACACTGTGTTAATGTCGAACGGGGAAGAATCACATGCTCAAAGAAGGCAGATGACGTTGTTGATGCTTCCTGACGATCTGATATTCAATTGTTTAGGCCGTATCTCAAGATTGTATTACCCGACTCTTTCCTTAGTTTCCAAAAGATTTCGTTCTCTTCTTGCTTCACATAAGCTTTACAAAACTCGATCGTTCTTAGGCCGCACTGAGAGTTCTCTCTACGTGTTCTTAAAAATTTATACTAACTCCAACCAACTTCGTTGGTGTTGGTTTACTCTCTGCCGGAAACCAAACAGCTCTAGCAAAATTTTGGTCCCAATTTCATCTCCTAATTCTCCTTCTGAGTGCAAGTCAAGTGTTGCAGCGGTTGATTCTAGTATTTATGCCATTGGCTGTGCAGTTAATGGTAATGCATCGTCTAGATTCATGGTCATGGACTGTCATTCTCACATATTCCGTGAGGGTCCAAGCATGCAAATGGCTCGTTTGTCACCATCTGTTTGTGTCCTTGATGGGAAAATATATGTTACGGGAGGCTGCGAAAATGCTGATTCAACGAACTGGATAGAGGTTTTCGATACCAAGTCCCAATCTTGGGAGTTTTTGCAGATCCCTAGCGAGGAAATATGCCTAGGCTCTAAGTACAGAACCGCGGGGTGTGAAGGAACCATCTATGTGCGTTCTGAGGAAAAGAATATGACTTACAAGCTGCATAAAGGTAAATGGAGATCTGCAGACTTAGCATTAAATTCAATATTGTATCGTTCAAATTATTGTGTGATAGATAATGTGTTCTACCATTGTAACTCTTGGGAGATTCGTTGGTATGATTCCAATGAAAGAATATGGAGAGCTTTGAAAGGACTGCCTAGGTCTTTTATGTCTTTTCGTAATCACCGTGGTATATTTGCGACTAGATTGGTGGATTATGGTGGAAACATGGTGGTTTTATGGGAGGAGTATAAGACTCTTAACCACCAAACGAAGAAAATAATATGGTGTGCAGAAATTGAGCTTGAAATAACCCAAGAGAGAGAGATTTGGGGGACTCTAAAGTGGTTTGACGTTGTGCTTATAACCAATCAGCGCAATGAGTTAGTGGATGCTGTTTCTACTATTGTTTGATGAATGACTTATGAATCATATGAACTAAATCGTTTATTGTTGCAATGAATTTTTTTTTCTTTTATATAACCTTTGTAATGTTTTTTTTTTCCATTACTTATCATATAAGTATGGTGAATAAACATGTTTTGCATTTGTTCTGGAAAGTGAATCTGAGAAAGAAAGCCAATGGACGATAAATTTTGAACAAAGATTAAATAAGATTTTATGACACTTTTTGTGTTTTAATTGTATCCCATGACACTCACAAACTTTATTTTCATCACATGACACCTTAAGAAGCAAAATGATAAGATGCTCTTCTTGAACATGGATAGAACAGACAAATAGAGAGATGTGACATTTATTAATGGGAGAATTGGCTAAAAGAGTGATAATTTGGTCAGATATAAAGTGTTTTCATTGCCATCAATAAATAGAATGCGTGAGGGTGAATAATAAAAGTAAGGAGAAATAAATGAGGGAATATAACTTGACTTTTATAAATTCCCCAAAATTGTACGTGCGTAGACGTCCATCGTTGTATTTTATGACAAGAAAAAAATTAAAATGTTAAATAAATGTTGATGGCGTAGAAGAGAACATAGAGAAGAGGATAAACATGTATAATTTAAGGGGTGTGAGATTGACTTTAACATCAAACTTTAACTTCGAATGCCAATATCTGTAGACGTGCAATATGGAATATGGTGAGAAACATATTGGAAAGATATTTAGTAATAAGGGCATAAAAAACGTATAGCATTTAATTTGAATATAGAAAAATGTGTGGTAGAGAGAAGTATTTAAAAAGAAGTGTCAATATACATTATTAACTTAATAGAAGAATAATAAATAAGGGGACTAAATGATCATCGACAAGCACGTTATAGGTACACTCAGAATATTAATTAAAATATAGTGTAAATTATGTCAAATTGATTGAAATTAAAAGAGAAAATTGGAAACTGACATTGGAAAGTGGGTATGATTTAATGTGTTAGACATATATATATATATATATTTGTAACGCTTTATGAATTTAAATATTTTAAACTTAAATGCAAAATTTGGTAAAAAATGTTATTGGAAATGTAAGTGACGAAATACAGTAAACAATGTACGTGAATATCACATGTAACTATGTACATAGATGATATATATATTTATATGTACATATCGATAAAGTATTATTTTAAAATATAAATATATGTACATGTTATATATTTCCATATGAAAAGTAGATAATCTAAAAATGTCTAATTTTTTTATATGCGTAGAAATTGAAGTTAAAAACTTACATAGAATAATTCATGTACATATAGTATTAGGGTAAGCGAATTTATTTCAAATATTTTCAACAAAACATGGTCATCATCCGTCTATTCACCATCCATAACTACACAAATAGACATGTGTAGACGAATTAATTAGACGTACACTAAAACGTAAATGTGTATACATGAAAAAAAACATCTACGTACACAAAGTAATTAGGTATACATAAATACATAGTAAAATGTGCGTATACATCAAATCAGTATATAGTAAAATTTGCATGTACGTAGTTGTATTGAAAGATCATTAAAAGTAAATCATGCATACATATAATAGGTACACATGCATATATATTTCTACAAAAGATGGTAATGTCTTTTACAAAAAAAAAAAGAAGATGGAAATGTACGTACGACAAATTAGTTAGAGGTACTGATGAAGGGTTTACTGTGCTTCAGGTTTTAAATTTATAAATCCTACCTGTCTGTAAGTGCACATATGTGGGTTATAAGACTTAAGGATGAAACTAAAGATATTGAAGGTTACACTATAAGTTTTGTCGAAAAGAATCAAGATGACACAAAATAAAAGATGGTTTTATTATTGTTACTAAAACGAAAGCAATAAAACGAAACGTTGGACATAAGGAAATCCTTAGAGGTTCACGGTTTAGACTATTTATATTTCAATAACTAGAGGCAAACATAAGTATTTTCATCCTAGAGCCCGAATAAACACTACTATTCGATAATTCCACTTTCGTGACCTAAAACCGACTTATACTATTGAATATAAATCATACTCTCATATGCAAGATATATTCAATAACACATCGATGCAAGTACGAGTTCGATATGCTCACTAAATGATATTTAGAATCAGCTCTCGCGTTCTAAATATATAGTTTATCTAATCCAATTCGAGCCAATCAACCTTAAGGTGTTCAAGCGATGAGTTTCCTACATCAGTACTACGTGAACAATTCAGTAACATGCCTTAAAAACATAATTAAGCAGAGGATTATTTCTACATATCGAATGCATAACTCTATAAACTAAACCATGAATAAATCCCCTTTAGAACTTGCACATGAACAATAAAATCATAGCAGTAGACACGAAAGATTGAATATATTAAAAGAGTTCAGAAAGCTTCTCTACATCGAGATACAAAGACAAAATCATCTCCCAACAAACAAAGCAATGAAAACTATGAAACTTTTGGTAGCTTTTAGTTGCAGGTTTGTCAAGCCCCTCTCTATTGATTTGTGTGGCTTCTCAGGTGTTTTATAAGTGTAGGAGGCAGCAAGGTCGAATCCCCAAGAGAATTGGACAAAATTTGATGAAAAACAGAAAGTTTCCATATTTCTCAAAAGGTTGTTCGATCAAACAATTGGTGTGCAGGTCCAACAGGCGGTCGATCACTGTTTTCCTTGCTTCATTTCGAACACCCAATCAGGTCGGACACCTAAGTCGAGCACTTTCTGGTCTTCTCCTTGCTTCATTTCATCGGCAGACGGACCAATTTTTAATAATTTGAGCATAACTTTTGATTTAACCGTCTAATTGAATTTAAACCACTTCAAGATGAAAGTTAACATCCCCAACTATCTTGTATCCAAATACAAAAATATGGAATATCAATTCAATCAGACGGTTGAATTAAAAATTATGATGAAATTGGATAAAGAAAAAAGAGATGGAAGATGGAAAAGAAGAAAGAGATGGAAAATAAATTTTAGTTAGATTCAATTTAAATAAATGTGTGCAGCTTTATAAGAAAACGAAAAAAATATTCATATAGTATTTTATCATTAGCAGAGACGTCTTGTGAGAAAATTAGTAAACTAGCAACATATAGGGTTGAAGGTCAAAAGTGTCACAAGTTTGAATAGACTAACATTAGCTGTAAATAAAAACAATGAAATTATAGGGCGTAAATAATTGTGCAAAAAGTGACATTAATGAAGAAGCTTGCCTAAAAAAAGAAAACAGTATGATCAAGCAAAAACACAACAACTATGCAATGAGTTCACAATATTTACCATACTATGTCTAAGAGTCATCAAACTGAAACGGTTAACCAATATATCAATTCATATGACATGTGAGGGACTGTAAGTATAACATCAACCCACTCGACCTTACCCCAAACTTCACTTCCATTAGTAAAAATTATGTGTATAGCTACAAATTAGGCGCAAAAAAGTCATGAAAAAGCAACGAAAAAAATAATATAGCTACGAAAAATTATTCATAAAGCTATAGACATGAAAAAGCCACAAAATTTTATTTGTGGCTATAAGTTCATAACTAATTTTTTTCCATAACTATATTGCCTTTTTGTGACTTTTTCGAACTAGTCATATAAAATCAGTGGCTATATGAATAATTTTTACAATTGATTCCAATAAATTAGTAGCGATACATTTGGAGGAAATATTGAGAACTAAAACCTTTTTCCTATTTTTCTTCAATTTTCGATAATATTAGTTCTAAGGCATATAATTTAGCAAAATATATATATATACACATTACTTCACTGATATAACCTATGTAAGTCGTCTCTAAATCTAGATCGTTTTAATTAATCACAAAATGTAGGCAAAAAATAAGATTAGGAACAAAAATATGTTTCTAAAATATCCTCTCCAATTAACACGTCTCTAGTTTTCATTTGGTTTTCCTCCTGTGTCTTCTCCTATAACATATACTACAAAAGCAAGATAAAAATTGTTGTAAATATATGAATATCTATAAAAAAAATCTGATTTGATATTTGTATTATCGTCTTCTTACCACCCATTTACCACCTTTATGCAATTCAATTTTGGTGTCTCTCCTATGTACGTGTCATATTCCATAGTGCTTGTGATGTACTCTCAGGGAATAAGATTCTGATATGCTTCTAGAATGAGCCAGAACACAGAATCGTACCAGTCTTTTTCATTGTCTGAATTTGATTGAAGCAAAATATTCTTTTGAGTTTGGAAAAGGAAGACCGTTCTTTGCTTCATTCACCTTTTGGAATTTATTCCTTCTAATGGGACTTTGCTTTTTTGCTTGCTTTTACTTCATCAATTTCAAATTTTCAGTTTACCTTTTCCCAATGTGTAATATTCTTCACAGATCTCATATAACCCCTCAAGCTTATAGCTTGAGCTCATGGTTTAGTTCCTGAAGTTGTGTTTCTTTCACTGCATTCTCTTATTTCTTGGTTTTGTTTTTCTACATGGGAGCCAGATTTTCACGTATAGCAAAAAGGTTTCTTCCTAAGTATAAAGTACGGATTTTGATGGTTGGTCTTGATGGTTCAGGAAAGACTACCATCCTTTACAAGCTGAAACTTGGTGAGGTTGTCACAACAGTGCCTACTATTGGTATGTCACATAAACTCTTCTTCTTTCTTTGTGACATGTTAATTATGAAGTTAGAGCAAGATATTTAATTCATATATACTTTTAGATAGTTAAGTTTTTCCCCCGTGATTGTGTTTGCATCTGTGAGAAAGAAAATTCTTGATAGCTTCATACTCTTCCGATGAATAACACAATAGCGGAATAACCAAAAAATTGTTAGTGGAGCGAACTGAACTGAATAAAAATTCAATAAAATAATTGTAAAATGCTGAAAATCTATTTTTAGTAGATTAATCACTTTTTACTTTTTCTAATTATATTTATAACATTGGTTATATATAGCGGAATCATTTAAAAAAATTGTGAAAATGTGAAAACTTGATAAATAATAGCGGAACCACGTTTTTAAAACGTGAAAAAGCTACATAGTATTTAAGCCATATATAAGTTTGAAACTTTTTGTTAATTAAATTTAAGAAAATTCTTGTTAAGTTTATGGAAATTCCTGGTTGTGTTTACAGAACTCACCCTCATAAGCTAGTGAGGGTGTTCATGTGACTTTATAAGGCACTAATTAGTCCAAATCTTAACCGATGTGCCATATTCAACATTGGGATCATCAAGGTTAACTATTTTTATTCTCTTACCATTTAGGGTTCAACCTCGAGACGGTAGAATACAAAGGCATCAATTTTACTGTATGGGATATAGGAGGACAAGAGAAGGTAAATTCCATCTATTTCATCTTTCACTCATCTATTTTACTGTATGGATGTGGACTAATCCACAAAAAAAAAAAAACACATATGCTCTGTTTGTTTCTCATGGTTCGACCTGTCTGGCTATAGTTATTGGGTCTGAATC
The DNA here is from genome assembly GCA_020283515.1 of Alliaria petiolata. Taxonomy (NCBI): domain Eukaryota; kingdom Viridiplantae; phylum Streptophyta; class Magnoliopsida; order Brassicales; family Brassicaceae; genus Alliaria; species Alliaria petiolata. The sequence continues at coordinate 391,789,956 of JAHZTW010000001.1, forward strand.
AATTTTATTGATCTGACAAAAATGTCGGCTATTTTAACAGATTCGCAAATTGTGGAGACATTATTTTCAGAACTCGCAGGGGCTCATATTTGTGGTGGATAGCAGTGACAGTGCAAGGATATCAGAAGCTCGTAATGAGCTGCATCGCATACTAACCAATGTAAAATCATATCAAAATGCTCTTTCAAGTGTTACTCATTTCTCTCCTCTTTTTATATCCTTACAACTTTCGTATATTGGTTAAAAAATGTACAGAGTGAACTCCAAGATGCATGTGTACTCGTCTTTGCGAACAAGCAAGATTCAAGAAATGCTTTACCCGTAGACGAGGTTGCCAACAAACTTGGTCTGCACGGGCTATCAAAACGTTGCTGGTGATAACAAAAACGTCTCTTATATATATTCAGAGGATGAAGAAAGCTGTGTGTATAATTGATGATTGGTACAGGTATATACAGGGAACATCAGCCATCTCTGGCCAAGGCTTATATGAAGGACTTGAATGGCTGTCCAAAACTATCCCAAACAAACCCGAACGTTCTACTTCATTTGGTAGTTTCCGGAGTGATTCCTCCGAGATGAAGCTAGTACGAGGTCCGAGGTATTGAAAGACTAAATTTCTTTTCATCACATAGTTGTCTTCTGCGTTCTAAGAATTTCTATGTTTACAGCGTTTTACTTTCCATGTTTCTCAATAAGAAATTGAGAAGCATTCTTGACTATTACTCTCATATTATGGAATGAATAAGGTTTAGGGTAGAAATATTTACTTAACACTCTTTATATGAATTTGTTACCTCGTTCATACTATGGAACTTAGGCGTCTTTGAATAGAGATACACTGATGAGAGATTTTTGGTCCGTTTGTCTTTTGGGACAGAGACTATGAAAGAATATACACTAATTGAGTTTTGTAATATGAGTTAGGTGGCTTAAAAAGAACATAATAAATGTGATACTAAGCCCAAACTTCCCGAACTTTGGCAAAAGCTGGCTGTTGATATCTGATCAGGTCCGGCCCTATAAAGTCTTAGCTTTAGGCCACACTATATTAAGTGTAAACAGAGAGTCTGAGACCACATTTGAGAATGAATTCTAGTTGTTGACCATAGCAAATCTAGATTCGACTACCCAATTCTCCTAATGCATTTTTGCCACATTTTCTTTCATCTGTACTTTTTCCCCTTTTTTCTTTCACCTTTTGTTTTTCTTTCTTCCAATATATCATCATTTTCCCATAGTAATTTTCCAAATTATGTCCAGATGAATTCAACTATTATCATTAAACCTCAAACCGAATACGATCATTATATCATTTTTTATTAAGTCCTTTTTGGTTTTTTTTTTTTTAATTCTTGATGTATAAATAATTCTATAATAATTTGATAATGGATGAGGCTCTTACCAACCTTCTTGGTGAGCATAAAACTATGTTATGAGTGGAATAGAATCATTAATTATGGTTGAATTTATTTAACTATTTTAAAGTTGGGCACTAAAATATGGGATAGCCAAGAAACAGCTGTTCCCGGGTTAAGCCGCTGATACTGATAGTGACAAAATTGGTTGGTACCAAAACCACAAATAATTGTTTTGTTTCAACAAATATAAATAACAGCTGCCTTCTTTCATGTGCGTATCTTACAAAATAGATATCGATGTTTTCTGCCATTTCTTAACTCTTTAATAATTGATTCCGTTCGTGCAAATTTTTCCTTTTGAGTAACTTGCATATGTTATTGCAAAAAGATCAGCAATTGAAAATTTACGTTTTAGGTTGGTTTAGGAATCATATTTATCTTTAAAGACAAATGATCAAGAATTAGAAAAGGCGAATATGGAGTTGTATTAATTAATAGGAAAGTTTAGATGAAATATATTCAATACGGAGTAAAATACAACAAGTACAAGATTTCAGTTCAAGTGAAAAATAAGAGTAAAAAATACTAATGTTTGAATTTATAACAAGTGTTTGAATTTATAACAAATGTTGGAATGTCCTCTTTTGTGTTCTTTGTTCTCTCTTTTATATCCAAGATCTGTCTCTTTTGATTTGCTATTGATTGTATTGACTTCCCATTTATTCTCTATTGATTTGTCCGTTTCAGTTCCATTTTGACTTGCTGGTTAAATGAGTTTGAACTGATCGGGATCTATACACCAATACGCCAACAATATAACGATTATTCTTTAAAGATTAATTAACAAAAAATAATAAATAACTTATCAGAAATTAGAAAAAATAGTAATGATGTGACAGCAAACAATTTTTGGTAAAAATTTGAGAAAATACATCAAAACTAGTTTATAATTTGAAAACTACACTTTTATTATTTTTTTACATTTTAACTAAATTAACCTTATTTTGAATACTTATAATTTAAAATTATTTAATAAAATCAAAATAAAATAACATTTTGAAAGTAAATACTATCTATTTAGATTTTACTTTATTTATAAATTATAAAATCTTAATTTTATACTAATCTATAGAATATTATACAAAAATATATTTTTCATGGGGAAAAAGGAAAAAATAAATCTTAAGATTTGTATATATTATATACTTATCTATAGATTTTATTCTACTAAAACTAGTTTTAGATTTGTATAGACATTTCTAAAATATTAATTTTTATCTGTTTTAAGATTTATCTAATTAAAAGATTTATATAAATATAAAATTTAGAGAAAATCCTAAGATTTATCTAACTAAATATGTCTCATATATTTAATTTTCGATTTTTTTTATTTTAATTTATAAAAATATATATTATTAAAATCTGGTCAAAATAATCTTTTTATATATCAATAAATTTAATAAAAAACAAATTAAAGCAGAGTATTTTTTAAATTACTAATGTTAATTAGGATACTTTGCCAATTATGACTTTTACAAGATAGATAATTTTATTGTAACATGTTAAAAAAATTTTTGATGTTTAGTTTATAAATGGAACGAATGCACAATTTAGTTCCACATATTGTAATTTATCTATGTGAACATCTAGTATTTGGTAGATTGTTATTCCTATCATCATCTAAGCGTCCATAACTTTAATCAAACATGTACATAAAATAATAAAATATTATATATGTTAATTTCTATTTACCCTAAACCATTGCTATTTGTTAATTTCTCGTCAAATTATTACAAGTTTGCTAATTAACTACTCTTCTTTAGAACTGAAAATTATGAAATTCAGTGCATATAAAAGTGATTCAGTATGTTAGCCTTTTGGAGTGATATTAAACATAAGTATATAATGCAGTTTCATGTTTAAGCTTTGCAACGGCAATCTATAATGTCTGTGAAAAAATAAAATACGATAAATTTCGATAGAACCACAATAATCTATAGAATACTCTTATAGAGAGAATCAATGAATCTCAAGAGGGTTAAGGTCAGGGGAAGACTTGGTTAATGCGAATTTATGTTAACAAAGTCACTGATTAATATTGTGGACTTTTCTAGATATTCTCAATCCGGTTCGGTCCACTTAAATTGGATAATACTTGTATTACGCATATGTTTACATATATTATTTAAAATCGACAATTTGGCCGCAAGCTAGTAAATTAGTAATTATATCAAAAAATTTAATATCTTTTTTTTGGGTCATATGATAATATTAATTGTTTGATGAAATACATGAGGAGAAAACCAGAAACAGAAAGCTATGCCTAAACAAAAAAAAAGCAAGACAAGATTGAAAGCAAAAAAAAGCAAGACAAGATTGAAAGCTATGTCTAAGACTATTTTCAATGGTTTATTCTATTTTTTATTATAAATATAGAGTTTTTTAAAAATAGAGAAGTGGTTTATTCCAATGTTTAAATATTTTCAATGTTTATTACCTTTATTTTCTATTATAAAAAAAATATTGCAAATATCTTCCATTTCTATTTAGTTATTATTTTTTTTAAATACCTTTTACTTTTACAAATATATAAATTTTATTCATTTATTTTATATTTTTAACAAAAATTAATATAATTATGATTTTATTTAAATTAAAAGTTTACGAGACAAATAAAACATATAATTTTTGTTCAGTTACAAAATAAAAACATATCAAAATTATATAAGGAGTATTTGGTGAAAAAAAAAATTACTCTAAAAATTTGAAATCTATATATTTAACTCTAAATTTGAAGTTACATATAAAGATTTCTATTTTTAGAATAAGATATAAAGCAGCATTAGAGATGGTTTTATTTTAAAAATAGAGTTTAGAGTAAAACATAGAGTTTGATTGAAGATGCTCTAAACAAAAAAAAAGAAACACTTGAAATACAAAGCAAGACAAGATTAAGATGGAAACATAAGAGGATCATACCCGAAACTAAAAAACAGAGGCAAATGTATGCGATACGCGACCTTTAAAACCCCGAACCTGCAAGACATCCACTTCTTGGAGAACTTATGGACAAGAAAACCAAAAATGCCTATGGTCAAACCATCGCTAAACAACTTTCAGCACCACGAACACATAGATTCACAACCCACTAATAGATATGATAGAATTCTTGAAACTACATAAATATGAAAAAAAGTATTTGGTGGAAACATTTGCTACTTTAAATCTTGGGACAAAGATTTGAGATATTGCACTAGCTTAGCATATTTAAACTAAGTCTCTTGTTAGTTTATCAAACTTAGTTAAGTATTCAAATATGTTATATTAGTATTAAAGATTAATATTAGACAACATCATTTTTCTAATCATGTATTTGAATCATCAATTTTTGATGAATTTATTAATGCAGTTTAGTTTTATGTCATTTTAAAAAAATTTTAATTAAATTGTCTATATATAAACTTACTCATGCACACTATCAAATTTATATTTTGGATTATAACATAATAATGATACTAGTGTAACTAGCCATGTTCCTATCTCAACAGTATTCGTTTCGAATTTTTGTTCCATTCCAATATCATTCAAATAATTTTTATTTGGAATTATTTATTTTATTCAAACGGATATGAGAAGGATATGCGAAAGGAACGGATATGATATATGGTTTCAGAATTACCATTTTAAAAGTTAAAATTTTTAAAATTATATGTATTTCTTAAAATTTTCCGAAGTTTTTTCAACTTTTCTGAATTTTCTGGAAATTATCCGAAATATTTGTTCAGAAATTGATCCTTACCCAACTTATTAAAAAATTTAAAAGAAATTTTAGCTAAGAGAATTTATCTAACCCGTTCCGTATCTAAACTTTTCTTCCAATTTCTTATTGAATTCTTTTTGATATTGTTTTTCAACTCTCTAATTATCCGTTATCGAGCTATATCCGTAAATTATTGTTCCGAATCCCAAAATGTTCAGCGCAAGTGTAGCTTCATTTTAGGCAAATTTTAACTAGGTTGTGTACCTTCAACGCAGTTTTACTTCTTGCCGATCTCAATGATTATTATAACTAATATTTCTCAAAGACTATAGAGTAAACAAAAAAATATAAAAGCATTATATTACAAAAGAGATAATTAGGTCAACAACCTAAATCTGAACATAAATTAGATGAAACACACATTCTTATGAAAACCCAAACATGAAAATATTTCACCATCAAAATAGACTATTATAACTCCACGCTCCTGATCGTTATTAATAAATATAAACCTCTATGAACCGAGGTGGTTGAGTAATAAATTATATTAAAACAAAAGTGCAAACTATAATTTTTTTATGGAAAACGCTTCATCCACCCCTCCTCAACTCCATTCTCTTCCTCCACCGTCAAACCTCAACCGAAAAACCTCCCTTCTCGTAATTGTATATTCATCATCATCCCCATATCCTCCATTCTTCTTCTTTTCTTAACCCTTCTCCTCTATGCCACCATCTCCAAATCTTCTCATAATTGCATCAACACACCGCACCAACTCCCCTTTTCCGACGATCCTCGTCCGCCAGAGACACCTTCCCCTACCCAAGTCTCTCAGATCCGTCTCATCTGTAACGCCAAGACCAGTGTTTTCCTCCCTCTCTACACCTGGGTAGGTCCGATCCAGATAATCTCCTTCAACGATCTCAAATCCGGTCTATTGAAAATAAAATCTATTATAAACTCCACCGACTGCGTCTTTCTTCCCCACCGCCTACGTCTTTCTTCCCTACCGCCTGCGTCTTCCTCCGCCTGTAACTATTTCATACTTCAATTTTACTTTATAAATAAAAATATATAAGTACATATCATATTAGACATCTACATATATACATACATATTTCATAATTCACTATTACTCTATAAATAAATATGTATACGTACATATTATATTACACATCTACATATACATATATGTATAAAGAAATAATATTTTATTTAGATATCTACAAATTTAATTATAGAACTAATTTGTATGCCAATAATCCTATATAAAAATATAAATGTACATATCATATTGTAAATGTATATATATACAAATATATAACCTGGTTCACATAATTTCTTTAATAAATATATATACAAATATACAATCCAATTCACATAATTATCGTCATGATATAAAGATATATATCTAACATTCCACTTAACTCGGTATTTATATTAGTTGATGATAATAAATTATCTAGTTGTGAAGGTCTATATTTTGTTTTACACATGATCGTTTCACAAAATGAAAGTTCACGCGTTTTGTTGAAATATTATTGTCTATAACTTTCCTTCTTACAGTTAATGCCAATCAAATCATCCGTTCACACTACGGTAGCTGGCCGATACATTTAAAAGATTATTCACACGCAGGTTAATGGCATACAACGTAATTTTGAAATCTAAAATTTAACAATTCGGCATCCTTTAGTTGTTTACTACTACAAAAAGTAACCATAGCCAAATGCTTAATATTTTTCCAACATTTAGCTCTTCAACGAATTGAAATCACTGACACAAAAAGGTCACCGACACCGACAAAACTAAGACTTTGGTTTTCCACCATAAGCTTGCTTGCAAATGGAAAATGGTTTCTGCGATGGAGCACACATCTTCGCTTTCCCTGGACATTCCTGTAGACAATTATTCCCCAAACTCCCCATCACTTCCGATTCCGGTCTAACAAACCTCGCCGGAGATTTCCCCGTCAAGAAATTCCCGTCCAAGAAAAGCCGTCTCAGAGTCTTGCTCCGTTCGTATTCCGACGGAATCACGCCGTGAAGCATGTTGTATCTCATAGACAACGAAGAAAGCCTCGTGTACGCTGCGAAACTCGCCGGAGCGTATCCGGTGATTCGATTGAAACCTAGTTCCACCGCCACGAGATCGCTTTCTCCGGGGAGTTTCGGTGGGAGGACTTCGATTCCCGTGAGCCTGTTGTTAGCTAGATCAACTTGTTGGATAGATTCGAGAAGAAAGAACCAAGCTCCGAGAGATCCGGTGAACGAGTTCTCAGCGAGTTCGACGATTTCTAACTGAGTTGACTCGGTGAATGATTCTTTTGAGATGGGTCCTGATAAAGAATTCGACTTTAAAGCAAGGTCGATGAGGTTTCTCGGAAGCTTAGGGATCGATCCGGTGAGCTTGTTGTAGCTAAGATCGAGCTGTCTCAGATTCGAGAGCGAGTTCATTGATCTTGGAAGCGAACCGGTGAGTGAGTTGCGAGATATGTCAATGGACTCGACCGAGTTAAGCCGAGTTACCGATTCGGGTAAAGACCCGGAAAACGAGTTTGACCGGAGAATCAATGTCTTGAGGCTGAGGAGGGAGGAGAGGGAAGACGGGATTAAACCGTAGAAGTTGTTGTCGGCGAGATCGAGCGTGATGAGCTCTGTGAGACGAGATATGAGCGGCGTGAGAAGACCCGAATACCCGGCCGGGTCAAGAGTGAGTTGGGTCACACGTGTGGAGTCGGACGAGCAAGTGATGCCGCACGTGAAATGTGTTCGACGCGGTGATGCGCATGGGTCGGAGGAAGCAAAGTCCCAGCTTGCCAGACAAGACCATGGAGGGATTGAGTTTGGTTTCACGGCGGCTTTGAAGGCTTTTAAAGCTGACACGTCGGATGACGTCAGAGCATCGGTGGAGAAGAGGAAGACGAAGAGGAGAAGAAGAAAGAAGGAAATGGACAAAGTCATTGTTTTGGTGTTTTGTGTGGATGAATGATGTCAAGAAGTTAAAAGAGTGTTTACATCATTATATAAGGGGAAACTCTTACGTGGTGGAGGTCGGGTTTGCCTTTTGGTCGCTTCTCTCCATACGTACACGGATAATGACGCAATGCTTAAGCCAAAATCAAAATGTTTGAACAATTATTTGGAATTAACGGTCTATCAAATTTTACTGCCACTGCCACATCGTGTGTTTTATTTTGTCAAGTAGTTAAATTGTAAAATGTTTAGAAGATAAACATGCATGTATGAGGGGACTTGAACGTTTATGAACTTGATCTATTATTGTGTGTTTGTTTAGGATGTAGGATTTTAATGTATACCTGTCTGTGAATTTTGCATAATATAGTCGGTTTAACTCGAAAGAGTTAGGTCGTAAAACCAGTGATTTCAGTTATTGCGAATTTTGTATAATATCGGTTTTATTCGAAAGAATTTTCATAACATAGTCGGTATAGTTCGAAAAAGTAGTTTAATTGTAAAATGTTTAGAAGATTATATTCTTACGACAACAACAAATTTGGATTGGGATAATAATTTTGCATAACATAATCGGTTTAATTCGAAAGAATTTTTCATAACATAGTCGGTATTGCTCGAAAAAGTAGTTTAATTGTAAAATGTTTAGAAGATTATGTTCTTACGACAACAACAAATTTGGAATGGGATAAGAATCGTCTGTATATGACTATGTATACACACGAATACTACTATCAAAGATCCACTGTTCTTTGGACTAATCCAAAAAGAACTTTGCTTACTATCATATATCAATAGTATTTGTCTATGCCATCGTTGTGTAGGAGTCATGCTAATCTTTGTATCTTTCCAAATTTATCAGATGTTTCTAAAGCGACACAGAAATAGTATTTGATCATTATTGTTCATTAACCACTCCTTCGTAATTTGGAAAATAATAATAGAAAATCGGATAAGACAACTTTCGAATGATTGGGACATGGTTATTGGTTGGAGAGCATTTCAAAAGCTGCTTTCTTATTTATTTACTTTCTGGTATATTTTTTTTTAATCACTTGTAATAAAAGTGTTTACTTTGAGTTTGAGTTTTTTTTTTTGGTTTCATATGTTGAATTTTTTTATTCCACATTTCCACTAACCAAAACTCAGGGGATACAATATTTCTGGAAACATAAACACCATAACGAAGAGACATAGTCGGTAGGATATAATCCCCCGGAGTCAAATGCCCACACAAGGGGAAAAAAACAATCAAAAGCCACATGTCAAAAATCGCATAAACCTCAACTGCCACCAAAGCGAGCACAAGAAGAACGAACAACACTTTGATTCGCGGGATTCAATGCTGCAAACGATAGCTGCCCCCCCCTCCCTAAGGGCACACACGTGGTTTATTTCATTGGTCGATATAGAATCAGAGACACCAAACGATGTTGTAACTTACAAGGGGAGCACATACTGGCGAGATTTACAAACGACACATTCCGGCGACATTTACTCAGAGAAAACACTACCCATCTTCGTAAATTAAAATCGACACTTGCCGTCAATGTTTACCTCAAGAAGACATTACCAACCTCCGTCCATCATTTTTACTCAAGATTCATTAATGGTATAATGGGTAAACGACATATCACATTTCATGCATAAGTACTCTGGTTGGAGTGAATAGTTTATTTCGTAATTAGAAAGACAGAATGTGCATTATAATGTAATTATCTCAAATGTATATTATGTGTGTTCTCATAAAAATTTATTGAACAAATGCGAAACTAACCACTCCGGTGATGGAATGTCATATTAGAGGTATTGAACTTGGTGAAATTGTAGAACTATTTTGTTTGATCAAATTGTTGACTCCCTTCAGTTGCTTAACCGGTCTTGAAATATTTTATTTTAGCCAACCAAACTAAATGCGAACTGAATTGTGTTTGTGTAGGATGAAACTGGAATTTGTTTTTGGATAGAATTTTTTCTTGCCAACATTCTTTTTAGATAAGATTAATGTAAGATAAAAGACAACATTAATTTTTTTTTTTTTGTCTTAGATGTTATGACTTCACGGAAAAAAATTTTCTTCTTCGTGAGAACTTGGGCAAGATGGATTTGAGTTGTGTCTTCGCTGACCAAAATCTTCTTCTTCTTCGCGAGAATTTGGGCAAGAAGAATTTGAGTTGTGTCTTCGCCGATCAAATCTTCTTCTTCTTTTCCGGGGCAAGAAGATGGGGGAATCGCTTCCTCTTCCTCCTTAAGAAGTCAAACTAACAGAGTTTGCGGAAGTGAAGTTTATTCTTGGCTCTTGGCCGATATATATAGTTACATGAGAGTCCAAGAGAAAGATAATTACAAGAGAAAAAGGTAATTACATAAATGTACAATGTAAATATAGTTTATCGAAATATCCTTCCAATACTCTTCCTCAAGTTGGAGCATGTAGATTACAAATATCCAACTTGACAAGAAGAGTTTCAAACTGAGCACGAGCAAGAGATTTCGTAAGGACATCTGCTGGTTGTTGATGAGTGGGGATATGTATGAGAAGAATCTGACCGTCGACAACATCATGACGTATGAAGTGACAATCACGCAATGTGTTTCGTCCGTTGATGTTGAACATGATTTGATGCTAGATGAATCGATGATCGACTATCACAGAAGATACGAACATGAACAACATGAGGCGCACAAAGAAAGAGAGAAGCTCTCGCAACCATTTGAGTTCTCTTTAGCATCAACCATGCTTCGATATTCAGTTTCAGCTGATGAAAGCGAGACAATGTTCTGTTTCTTTGTTTTCCAGCTAATAGACGATCCTCCAAGGAGAAATGTATAACCTGACAAAGAAGGACACATCGTCGGACAAGCCGCCCAATCGAAATCACAATAACCATCCAAACATAAGTCTGTGCCGGCTGAGAGAAGAATGTCTTGTCCCGAAGATCCTTTAAGATATGTACATCACGCATTGCGGCTTCCGAATGAGAAATACGAGGGTGTTGCATAAATTGTGTTAAGATATGAACCGTATATGCGAGCTCGGGACGAGTAATGGACAAGTAAATCAGCTTCCCAACAACACGACGATATTGTGCTGGATCCGTATATAAATCGTCACTAGCATAACCAAGATGATGATTAACCTCAATTGGTGTAGGTGCCGGCCGAGCACCAAGAAGTCCGCATATAAACTTCTTCATCCAAAGTACCGTGGAGAAATGCATTATGAAAGTCCATCTGATGCAAATCCCACTTCCGAGCGGCAGTAATTTTGAAAAAACAACGAACGGTTGTCATCTTTGAAACTGGTGCAAATGTTTCTTTGAAGTCAATGCCTTCCTTTTGACGATTTCCAAGTGCGACGAGTCTCATCTTATACCTTTCAATTGTCCCATCTGCTTTGTATTTTATACGAAAATCCACTTGCTACCAATAGCTTTCTTATCCGAAGAAAGATCAAAAATATCCCAAGAATCAAGATCTTCCAAAGACGTAATTTCTATTCCCATTGCATCAACCCATTTCTTGAATTTCATGGCTTGGGCAAAAATTGCTGGCTCACTTTCATCCATGAGATTCGCCAGAAAGCATTTGTACTCTTTAGAAAATCGAGCACATGAAACATAATTAACAATAGGATAAAAGGTACCTTGAGGACCGTGAGGAGATTGGAACGTTGGAGTGTGAGTGTGAGAGTATGTGAGATCTTTGACATGTTGTGCTGCATATATGTGATAAGGTTCAAGAAGAACATATTTCTTCTTATCATGATGACCTTTTCCCAATTGAGGTTCCGGTTGAACAGCCGGTGGTGGAGAAGACAAACCCGGAGGCGAGTTCTCTGGAGAACAAACATCAGCAACATGAGGATAAAATTCTACCATAGGCGAAGACGAGGAAGCACATGTGCTCTCCCTTGACAACGACACTGGTGTAAGTGCCACGTTTTCAGACTCAAGAGAAGAAACATGATGATCCGAGCTCCCCCTTAACAACAAAACTGGTTATGTAGGAGCAGATTCTTCGTCAATAAATGGTATTGTGACTATCTCCGTATGAGGCATTGATGGAGATAAAACCTCGAAAGGAAATAAATCCTCATTGAAAACCACATCACGTGGGACGAAGTATTCTTTTCTATCAATATCGTATACACGCCATCCCTTTTGATTGTAGGGATACCCAAGAAACACACAACGTGTAGCTCGCTCATCAAATTTATCATGATGCCTTGTACCTTTATGAGCATAGCAAATGCAATCAAAGATGAGAAGATGATCATATGTAGGCGATTTCTTGAAAAGCATTTCAAACGGTGTTTTTCCGTCTAGAACACGTGAAGGTGTTTGATTCATCAAGTAACACGCTGTAAGTACACAATCACCCCACAATTCCAGTGGCAAAGAAGCTTAAAAACGTAGTGATCGAGCTACATTGAGAATGTGTCGGTGTTTCCGTTCCACACGACCATTTTGCTAAAGTGTACCAACACAAGAAGTTTGATGCACAATACCTTGAGTTGTGAAGAATTGTTTCAAACACATAAACTCGGTTCCGTTGTGACTGCGAATAGCTTGTATACGTTGACCAAATTTTCGTTCCGTCAAGTGCAAAAATTCTGTAAATGATTTGCAACTTCGCTCTTAAATTTCATTAGAAACACCCATATTGCGCGGGAGAAATCATCAACTACGGTAAGGAAATAAACGAAACCACACGTTCCAGGTGTGTTATAAGGTCCCCAAACATCACAATGAATGAGAAAAAAAATCCTTTCTGCTTTATTTTCACTATCCGGAAAAGAAAAACGAGGTTGTTTAGCTCGTATACAAATGTCGCATGGGGCACTTGGTTTAGAACTAACATCGTCTAAATCATCAAAACTTGATAAACCCGAAATCACAGAATCAGCAAGATGACCAAGACGCTTATGACATAACTCAGGACCACAAACGGGACCAACATCATTAGTACGAACTCCAAAGGCTTCCCGAAAGTAGTAGATCCCATCACACTCCTCACCTGCTCCAATCATTATCCTCGTTGTATGGTCCTGTAAATAACAAAACTTGTCAGTTAAGATTGCGATGCACGGTTTTTCTTTCAAAAATTTTGCAACATATAAGAAGGTGTTTGTTAGGTTGGGAACATAGAAAACAGCGGACAAGACAACGGTTTCTCCAAGTCTGATTTTTCCTCATTGTGTAGCAAGGATAACATCTCCATTTGGCAACCCAATAGGACATGGTGATATGTGAAAGACATTAAACAATAGATCCAATGAACCTGTAAGGTGATGAGAAGCACCAGTATCAATAACCATACCAGATAAACTATCGAAGGAACCTGATTTTGGAGCATTGAGAAGGTGAACGAGATTGCTCCATTGCTCCTTGTTCAAAGTCAGCCCTTGCCCATCTTCATCCGAGATAACATGTTGCGTTCGCGAGAAATCTACGTTTGTGCCCCCAACATTATTCGCGTAGCCTCTACCACCACGTCCTCCTCTATGAGAACCATTATTCCAGCCACCACCACGTCCCCGAGTAGAGCCATTACTCGAGTTACCACGAGCCGTTGTTGTTAGAGCCATCAACTCTGTTTTCAGGGAATCCATGTAATTGATAACAGTCTTTTATGTGATGCCCGATGCGACCAAAATAGTCACAAGTTACTGTTGAACGAGGACAGTTTGTTGATGAAGTCATCGAAGGACCCTGAGCCGAGACTCCACTGCATCAGGTCGTGTAACCGAGACAGCAACAACTCGTTGATGTCTCTCTTCTTGAATTACCATTGAGAATGCAGTATTCAAAGGAGGAGGTGGCACCATACACAGAATGTTCGAACGAATCGTCCCCAACGAGCAGTATCGACACCAAAGAGAAACTCATTACGCTGGATGCTCTCTCTTTTTGCTACTTGATCTTTGTTAACTTTGCATTCAGAATTTTCACAGCAACACTCTGTGATTTGTTCATACTCGATCAGGTCATCCCACATAAGTTTTAATTTGCCAAAATAATCTTGTACGGATTGATTTCCTTGTTTAACGACACTAGCGTGAAGTTCATAGATCTGTGGTTTGTTTCCCACCGAGAACCGTTCACGTAAACTTTCCCAAAGCTGAAACACCGTTTCATAGATCATACCTCTAATCTTCTCATCAATCGTGTTCAATATCAAAGCAACGAGCATGGAATTGATCATACCCCACGATTTCAGTTCATCACCACCACTGCAGTGCTTTCTGGATCATCAGGATCAACCTGAGACATCTATTTCATCCTCGTAGTGGCGTCGTTGTATAGCTTCTCCGAGCGTCCATCGACAAAAGATCCATTCGGTCTTCGTTTTGTCTCCTCGAGGACCGCTAACAAATCTGGAATATTTGTTCAGGTCCGCTCAGCCTACAAAAGCGTTGAAAACATTAGAAACATTAGGATAACTTATATATTTAAAAAACCGTAATACGTAAAATATAAACTTACTATCAATCGGCCCCGTGCTTTAAACAAAATTTGACCAGACATATGCTTAGAGGGTTGCTCTCCAACAGGAGCACTGTATTGGGCTGTTCGGGCATTGCTGCTCTTCTTCGTGCTCCCCGGATCATTCCAAAACCTAACGAGACCCTCCCAAACTAACGGATTAATCAATCCGTCTTCACAACATCGCCTTTCTTTTTCTACTTTTCCTTCCAACGTCCTAGATGGTCAGTCATCCTTTTCTTCAACTTGGCCTCAAACATATCACTCACTTCTTTGTTAATGTCACAATCCCAATGATATTTTTGCTAGAAATTTTTTTTTTTATTAAAAATAGCTTAAACATAGGAAAATAAATAGCTAAAAATGTTATGATACTTATAGCAAATTGTTCGTACCACCGGTAGATGGTCTCTTTCGGAGTTTGCGTCCAATTGGCATGATGTTCTTTGAAATCTCTTTCAAAGATTTCCCGGACCGTAGCAGCCACATATCCATCATAATCGAACCTAAAAAAAATTCAATTAGAAACGAAATGATTTGTAATAGTTGAAAAAACAATATTTTAATATACCATTTGGTATCGGGCGAACGTTTTGGATCGAGACGTGTCAGTCCGTCATGACCGGGACTCTCAAGAAGCTCTCGAATCGTCCTCTCATAGCTGAGCTGAGCTTGGTCTTGATGTTCCTCCGGTTCAAGAGGAGGAGGCTGTGCGGGAGGGTGCTGCGTCTCGGGAACGGCCGCTGAATTCGTGGTCCGAGGCATTGGGGAGGTGAAAGAAGCTCTTGTAGTAGACGGAAAAGAACGATGTCCAGACCCTCCCGATACATAACGATATAAATCGTTGTTCCTAGAAATCTGGAAAAAAAAATTTGTTAGTCACAGAAAAATAAAAACAAAATATTAAACCTAAACAAAGTTACAAACTAAAAATCACTTTCGTTTTATAAAAACGAAAATTTTACAATTTGTATACTCAAATTTGCAAATATCTAAAAATACTTGTTTTAAAGTTAAAAAAATAATAAATCTAACAAAATTACAAATTAACAAATTTATAAAATAATAAATTTAACAAATAAAACTAAAATCACAATTTCTACATAATGTATTATTCCTATTTGTAACAAATTTACATAAAATCAAACTAAATTACAAAATAAATCTAAAAAATTTGAAAAAAATTTAAAATTACATATCTAACAATTTCCTAAAATCAAAATTCCGTATCTCAAAATCTAACAGTTTCTAGCCTAACAATTCCCTAATAACTAACCTAGATCTCGGAGAATGGTAGAGTTCATACCTTTGTGGAGGAGATCCGGCGGCGAGGGAGGAGATTCGACGGCGAGGAGGAGATCCGGCGGCGAGGGAGGAGATCTGGCGGCGAGGGAGGAGATTCGGCGGCGAGGAGGAGATCCGGCAGCAAGGGAGAAGATCCGGCGAGAGAGAGAGGTGCAGCAAGAGAGAGAGAGAGAGAGGTGCGGCGGTGAGAGAGAGAGAGGTGCGGCAGCTCCGGTGGGGAGAGAGGTCCGGTGGCAGGCAGAAAAAGGGGCGGCGGCGAGGAGTATAACTCGTGCGGCGGCGACGAGAGAAAGAGAGAGATTAGATTTTCGTGAAAGGAGGAAGAAAGTTTTTTAGGTTTTAATGTTCAGACTCTGCGATGGATTTGCGACGGCTCCGTTGCAATGCCGTCGAAAATTCAAATTCCCCAAAAATCAATTTTCGTCCAAATATTTTGAAATTTTTAGATAAAAATTTCAAAAATATTTGGGATTTGCGACGGAACTGCTAGGGATCAATCGCAAATCCGTTGCAAATTGTGTTTTCCATTAAAAAAAATAGAAATTACAAATATATCACGCATATTGGCTAATCAAATTCATCTCCACTATGCTCATCATCAGTGTCTTCTTCATCATCGGTCTCACCGAACTCGTCCGATCCTGCGCCTTCGGATGAATCATCCACAATGTCTTCTACATCTTGTTGCTCTAGATCAATATGTAAAATATCTTTTGTTGATGCGATTGGAGTGGAGATTTCATCAATATTACCAGCTTGCATAGTTACATCGTCAATCTTCCAGACAATACGGCCTCGCGAATTCATTTTAATCACTGATAACCACCTCTCATGTTTTTTCCTTAATACGAGGATATGGAACGAAACACACTTGATCTGCTTGCGAGGCTAGACAAAAGGGTTCAAACTTTACAAAACGTCTGTTTGCTTTGACATCAATCACCCCTAAGTTGTTTGCGCGGACCCCTCGACTACTCTAATGGTACCACTCACATTTGAATAAAATACATTTCAAACCGATGGCTCCTGAAAATGTGACTTCTATTATTTGCTGTATAAGTCGTTTTCACATTTGACGTGGATTCCATAATTTGCGGTTGACCTCTTCGATTCATGTTTGTACGTATGAAATATGTACCCACGAGTCAAGTACATTGGAGCAGTTATGGTCATAGATATTGGTTCGTTAACAACTTCGTACATCTATAGTGGTAAGAGCTCCTTCGAACATCCCTCCGTAACCTACATATAATTTTAATTCAGTGTTTATAAACAAACTGTTTTTATAAGTCAAAATAAGTGTAGATTGATCTTACATAGTATTTTAGCCATCCAAGAAAATCACGTTCATTGTACTTCTCATAATCTTTTTCTTCTAAATTGGGAAAGTGTTCTCGAAACTGAGAGTCAAATAATCTGCAGTAATTCACCGTCCGAGTCAGATATATATATGGATCAGAGAATATTACCCTAATTATGTATGTAGGAAACGTAAATTAATACCTCTCTAATGTCTGCACATACTCACAATTCCTCAGTATGTAATTGTGCGCCGCACTACAATGATCATGATCTTCACACCAAACTTCTTTCACTTTTCCAGCAAGTCTGTCTATTTGGGCGAAGATATTCGGGACGTCAACGTGGTACGTAGGTGCTTCCCCTCCATCTTCATATGTCTAGGGGCGGTATTTTTGGTTATCAGGGTTGGACTAAAGTAGTATGACGTGAAGTGAGATGTTTCCTCCGCCAAACTTCCTGCAACGATCGATCACTCCACTTTTGCAAGATTTTTGGCCTTTCTTTTAAGATATCCCTTGTATCGCTCGAACGGGTACATCCATCGGAATTACACGGGGCCTCCAAGTGCTGCTTCATGTGGTAGATGGATTGTGATATGTTCCATTACGTCAAAAATGAAGGTGGGAAAATCTTTTCTAAGTTACAAAGCAACACCAGAATATTCTCTTCTAACTGTGTGATGTCGTCATCAGTCATTCGCGTGCATAGATCGCCGAAAAATGCTCCAATGCCTACATGCAAATTCATCAATTAATTAAGTGAATTATATTACATATAGAATTCTTTGATTATTTTTATTTTACGTACCCACAATTGCTTCGTGGATAGGTTTCGGTAAGAGTTCGTCTAATATAAATGGTAGCAGTCGTTGTATGAATACATGGCAATCGTGACTCTTCATACCGGAAAATTTTTGTCCTTGCTCTATACATCTTGAGAATTGGGACACATACATCTGAGAACTTAACATCAGAATCAACCCAGTCGAATAATGTCCGCTTCGCCTCCCCAGACAATCGAAAGTTTGGAATCAGTAATTTTTCCTGACTTGTAATATGCAACTCGGGTCTTGCAAATATTTCGTCCAAGTCCAACCTTGATTTCAAATTGTCTTTACTCTTTCCTTTCACATTCAAGATTGTATTCGCGATGTTATCCAAAAAATTCTTCTCTATGTGCATCACTCAAGGTATTGCCGTAAAAGGTGATCCTTCCAATACGGGAGCTCCCAAAAGATACTCCTTTTGTGCCAATTATGAGATACAATATATCCATCATGCATGTTTGCCGGTGTGCGCCAATTGCCCCCATGCTGACACGTTTCCTGAGCACGGTAGTAATCAATTTGCTCAAACAAAGTATACTCTGAAAGATAAACATGGGGAGGAACACTAACAACCTTGTTCTTCTTAAATAACTTTTTATTTTTCCGGTACGTATGACTCATGGGAAGAAACCTACGATGACAATCAAATCAACATGACTTCCTTCCATTCTTCAGCTGAAAAGCATCTGACCTATCTATGCAATATGGAAATGATAACATTCCATATGTCGGGAAGTCACTTATGGTTCACAATAACACTGCACGCATATTGAAGTTATGTTGTTGCGAATAGTCAAACGTGCAAACACCCGTATACCAGAGATGTTTCAACTCATGAATCAAAGGTTGAAGGAATACATCAAGTGCTCGCTTCGGATGCTTAGGACCAATCACTAGAATACTCATGAACAAAAATTTTCGTTGCATGCACATATCCGGAGGAAGATTGTATGGCGTCAATATGACAGGCCAAAGAGAATATTGCCTCACAGACATACCAAATGGACTAAATCCATCAGTGCATAAGCCAATATAGACATTCCTGCATTCGTTAGAAAAGTCAACGTGTACCGTCTGAAAGTGTTTCCATGCCTTTGCATCTGCCGGATGTGTAACCTCCCCATCCACTATGGAATGTTGTGCATGCCATATCATTGCCGCCGCAGTCTTTTCCGAGTAGTATAATCGTTTCAATCTATCAGTGATCGACGAGTACAACATGCGTTGGTACGGGACACGAGTCCTTCTAGTAGTTTCTTGATATTTTGGCTTCCCACAAAATCGACATTCCTACAGCTTATCATCATCTTTCTAGAAAATCATGCAATTATCAATGCATACATCAATCATTTCTGATGGTAACCCAAGACCCGAAACCAACTTCTGTATTTCATAGTAATTTTCAGCAGAAAGATTATCTACTGGCAAATACTCTTTAAAAAGTTCAGCCCATGAATCCATGCATCTCTCAGTCATATTATTATCACTCTTAATTGTTATCATCATAGATGCCAATGATAATTTAGACTGCCTTTTTCTACATCTATCGTAGATGGGCTGGTTTGCAGCGTCTAACATATCATAAAATCGTCTAACATCTGCGTTGGGTTCTTTCTGACTATTATCAACAAATGAAATTGGTGGAGCTTCATGCATTGCATCTACAACCATATTATGATATCTATTCCCCTCTTGATACCCTTGATCAACGTTTCCAAAATATATTACACCTATCATCATAATTATCATTACTAAGCTGCTCAAACCCCTGACCCGTACTACTACTTCCTGCACCACAACCTTCCCCATGCAAAAACCACACATAGTAGTTTGACATAAATCCTCTATTATATAGATGCCTCTTTACAGTATTAATTTCTATATATGGTATGTTCTTGCACTTTCTACATGGACAAAATCTTTTACCATGTTCTATCGCAAATGGTTAGTTTGTTGTCTGATACAAGAATCCTCGCAACCTGTCCTGATACTCTTTCGTCACTTCACCATTCTCCGGATCTCGTTGATTGTACATCCATGATCGTAATGCATAGATGTCATACTTCAAAGACATTTTTTCACTTAATTTTTTTTCTCTTCTTTTTTCTTTCTTCTTTCTTTTCTTTTATGTTTAGATGTGTGAAACAATAATCAGAAGTGAGCTATTTATAGATTTTAAAATCTATTTTCGAGGGCAGTTTGCGGCGGATTTGCGACGACAAGTATATTTGCGACATATTAGCGAAGTCGACCGACTAATTTGCGACGGATTAGAGACACTTACCGACTAATTTGCGACAATTTACTCGTGCCTATGAGGTTAGGTGAGACTTTTGGAAAACGTGGTGTACCTAATTATGTACTACTCACAATTCCCTCGCAAGTATTGCTTCGGAAGGATGGCTTCGCAAACTCGTCGCAAATATTACTTCGGAAAGTTTTCGTCGTAAAGTCTTTGCAATTTGCGACAAACTTGCGACTGTTTGGTAAGCCGTTGCAAATACGTCGTAAAACTCTTGCAAATGGCGGCGACATCTTTCGTCCCAAATTTGCGACGAAATTGAAGTTTGTCGCACAGACGACGAAATTCTGTCACAAATTCCGTCACAAATTTGCGATGGAATTTTGCCGTCGCAAAGTTTTGTCGCAAATTTAATGTTTTCTTATAGTGAAAATACGACGAAAACAATGATTTAAGAGTTTGAGACTATAGAGAAAACAGAAATATAAATTTTCTTGGAGCAATTTTCTTCGCTTGAAGAACATACCTAAAGACTCTACGGCTATAAATGTTTGAGGTATACGGTTCAAAACATTCATTATTCCCAAGAATCTGGTTGGTTGAAGTAGTTGGCATTGGTGCCACTAGAAGAGAATTCCTGATACCATTCTTTGAAATCATATCCCTGAGAGCAGCTCAGTCTCAGCGGGATGAAGGAATTACATTCCACATATCAGGTTGAAGAGTTCCCTAAAAGAATACCGAGCAATTAGGAACAATAAATTATTTCAATGTTGTACAAATATAGAAAGATTTACTGGTTGTGAATTGTGTGATACATACCTTACTCACATGACTTCCTTGGTATGTCTCTTATGTACCTTCCTTCGTAGCAATCTCTGAAGATGACTTGAGTGCATGGTTTCAAAAATGGCTTTGTTCAGTTGTTGAGCCTGAGATTATTGCAAGCTAACTGCTCAGACCAGAGAAGAAAACTACTATGAAAGGTTGATTAACTTATGCGAAGAAAGTTTACTTCGGGAGAATCAAATGGCATTCCGAGAAGGATAAATGCATATGCAAGACCTTATACACCAATACCGATAGGCCTATGATGCATGTTTGAAGTTTTGGCGGTCTCCATTGGATAGTGATTCACATCTATTATCTTGTTGAGATTAATAATAACGGTTGCAGTCACCTGACTTGATAGTTACACTATTTACACCATTTTAGCATTCCTTTCGGATAGTTTTGCATCCATTCATGAGTTCATTTGGTAGTTTTTGGTCTTGTTTACATTCATTTTAGAGTTTAGAGAGTTTTAGCATAGCCTTTGCATATTCTATTGCATATGAAGTGTATTCTAGGTACTTTTGGACTTGGAGGAGCATGTTGGAGCTTGTTGGATGATCAAGAATGAGCAAATGGCCAAGGAACTTTTGAAATGGAGCAAAGAAGGAGTTTTCAGACCATATAGACGTCCATATCGAGGAGAGACGTCTATATGATTTTTCCAGGGAAAATTTAGACATGATATATCGACCAAAGCATGTCTATACGAAGGCAGAGGATTTCTCAAAGAAGATTTTCAGATCATATAGACGTCCATATCGAGCAGGGACGTCTATATGATTTTTCTGGGGAAAATATAGACGAGTTATATCGACCAAAACACGTCTATATGGCCTATGCGATCCAAATCGACCCGGGTCAACACCCGGTTTGTTTCGGATTGACCCAGTTCGTGCATTGTTCACTATAAATATTCTAAACCTAATTTTTCTTAATAATTTTATGTTTTTTTCTTAGAAAACCTTCCCTTTTGGGTTCTAAGTGATTTTGTAAGATCTTTTCAAGAGTTTATGCAATTTGGAACTTATCTTTGTTAATCTTCCATCTTTCTATTCTCTAATCATGTTTATCAACTTTTCCTTCATGAGATTAGGAGATTTAACTATGATTAGTGAGTAGTTCTCTTAGGATCTAAGAATGGGGTAGATTAGGGTGATTCTAATGATGGTTCTTGATGTCTAGGTCTTAGATCTTTCAATATCCTTTCTTGTTTAGGGATCTTAATGCTAGATTAGCTTTGAGAAAAGTGATTTGGATCAAAGGGCATTTCCCACCCACAAAGTGTTTGATGAAATGCCCCAACCAACTAAATCAAAAGATTTACATGCTTAGCCTATGGAAATAGAAGTCTAAGGTGTTTATTGGTTTTATGAAGCTTGTGTTTATTGCTTGATGATTATCTTTTCACTAACGATGATTAGATCTTGAATTGATAATTAGCAATGAATTAGTGCCATGAGAGTGGATTAGTCTTAATTAGTGCTTCTTACCTAAGGATTAGTATTGAAAATGATTGGTTGGACATCTTGAATCAGATTTAGAGTCACCCAAAGTCAATAACCCTATTCTTGGATTCTCTTTTTATCATTTGATCATCTTGTTTAGTTATTTGCCTTGTTCTTGCTTTTATCTTTGAATGCTACTTGTTTGATCACTTAGGTTGGTAGAGAAACAACAATATACTTATATTTGCTTAGCTTGAAAAGTTCTATGCATTTCTAGTGTCATCAACATCACCAAATGGATTGATACCTCAACTACTACAATGACATGAGTAGTGTTGAGTATTGAAAGTTACATAAAAATCCTACTTATCACTGACGACATAGAATAATTTTAGAAAAAGGTTAACATTAAATTGCACAGACATGGAAACTTATCAACATGAGCGGAGTAGTTAAGTGCTGACCTCTGCTAACTTATCGAAATCAAAATAACGATTCTTCGAGCCCAAACTGCCTACAATCTTTGATGGATGTGAGTTCAAGGGGACATCCTGTTGTGAGATGTAAGAAATGTGAAGAGTTATGCACTAAGTGACAAAGCAAAATCAATACTGAATGCCCCTTTTTCAACTCACCTTCTCCCTCAAGAATCGGGGTAAAGCAATAGATGCAATATTGCACACAACAGTTTCTGCTGGACTTGTGGATTCGATGATTTCAGTGCATAAATTGGAAGACTATGGTAACCAGATTTTGCTGATTGCTTTTCCTGTTACGTGAATCCTACACTAAAGTTTCAAAAATCCAAAGTGAGAACCTGAGGTTATATATATAATTATACCGGTCAGTGGCTACAGAATTACGACTGTTTCTTTTCTTACCTTGAAAAGCATTTATGGTGTCCCTGTTTCTACTTGGGATGTCAAGATTTCGTACGAGAGCTGCTGTGCCTGGATAACCTTCTTAGCCTTACCCTAAAGATCAAAACAAACAGAGCTGGTTCACATCTATAGAAAAAGATGTATAGATGGTATTCTGATATCGAGAGTTTGAATTCTGAAAGTAGTAGTAAACCCAAAGATGAAATCACTCACCTCGTTCTCATACCGAGTGTACAATCTCTCAAATTTAGCACCCCAACAATCTGCCAAACCTGGAGCTTCATTAGGACAAAATAGTGACCACTTCCCATAATTTTGGACCCTTTACATGAAAAGATATGGTATCCAAAGACCATAAAACAAGTCTCTAGCCATGTGTTCTTCCTGAAATAGAAGAAAAAGAAAGTACTATGAAAGTGTATTAAACAAACTCCAAGATTATATTGTAAGGAAAGCGAGTGATATCGCGACTGTACCTTTCCCTGATTCTTCCGGAGTTCCAGAAACTCAAAAATGTCAGCATGTCATGGCTCCATGTATACAGCAAAGGCTCCTAAAACCAATTGCAAAAACATATACATAACTAAAAATTGAGAAAAAAAAATCATGATATAGTAGCAACGTTTATCTTGAGAAATATATACCCTTTCTCTTGCCTCCTCCTTGATCAACATAGCGAGCAATATCATTGAATACCCGCAGCACTGGAACAATACCATTAGATGCTCCATTTGTGCCACGAATGTAACTTCCAGTTCCACGGATGTTGGGAACAGAAACACCAATACCCCCAGCTAATTTGCTGATAACAACACACTCTTTTAATGTATCATATATCCCCTCAATGCTATCATCCTTCATGTAGATCAAAAATCAGCTGGTTAGCTGCAAATTCAAACATTTCAAACAGCACATCAGTAAAACTGTGAAGATTGTGATAACTTGATGAACAAGATGGTTTTGAATTTGAGCATGCGACTGTGATGGTTGTTGTTTAATCATGGTTGAGTTGCTTTTGGGGCCACATTGTCAAGGACATTTTGTCTGCTTGTGCTTAAAATGGGAAAACCACGTTTGGCCGAAGCAATCTCATTTCAAGATGAGATTTTGGCGTTTCAAGAAGATCATCTGCGTTTGCTTTTATTTGGGAAGCCCTAAAAGTGTTAACACTATAAGAAGGCTTCAGTGACATGAGAGAGAGGTCAGCGCAAGATACAATGTAGTTTAGAGTGAGAGTTGAGAGAAAACAGATCTTAGCATGAGCTTTGTTCATTGTTTTTCTCTAGACTAAGAGGTAGAACAAAGTGATTTTTAAGTTGCTAGTGAATGGCTTTAGAACGGGTCACTTGTTTATCTCTAAGATTGTAATCTCTCAATGTTCTAGTGGATTCCGAGCAAAGCTCGGGGAGATGTAGCTACCCTCGTTAATGGGCATGAACTCCTTAAATATTGTGTGTGCTCCCTTCTCTCATTTCTCTCAAACATTCTCTCAATATCTCTCATAACTCGGTTTTAGCAAGTCTCTGTTTTCAGCTTTTATTTTGTGACATCAAGCAACTTCATATCTTGGTTTGCTGTTTTTAAGCTCTTAAAAGAGATGCCTTTGAGCCTCTGAACCTCAACAAAAACGAATGTAGATGCAAACATAGGTTCCGCTTAAACACAAGTATATGTACATTACTTGAGCCCTTGGAGTTCCAGAATTGAAGAGAGTAGGAGATGCATGAGTGAACCATCGCTGAGACATTAAATGGTAGGTTTCGATTGCGGAATTAATATCTTCCTTGTGGATGCCAAAAGAAACCCTCATCTGCATGTGCTGAGGCCTTTCAACCACTTTCCCTTGGACTTTTAAGAGGTATGATCTCTCAAGAGTTTTGATCCAAAGTAGTCGTATCAGAAATTGCAATCATAGATGATTTCACTGTCTATGCGGCGAGATATTTGGATATCTTCCAAATATCTTTTATTATTATCTTTAATATATGTAATATTTCTATTTTAATTAGTTTAGATAATTATTAGGTTATTTTAGAGTTTATCTATTATTTTGAGATTTTCTTATAAATAGCCTACTAAGGCCTATTGTATTCTTGAGATTTTGATGAATTAATAAAAATGAGATTTCCTAAAAGAGGTTTTGATAAACCACAGTGAAGAGTATTCACAAACCCTAGTTTCTGGGTATTCTTAGAATCAACGGATCTAGTTCTATCCGTAGTAGCTTCCACTCCATCAGTTGGTATCAGAGCTGCGTCTCTTTGATTTCTAAATCGAAGAACGGTTCTGGATGCGATGATGAGTGATTGCATCTACACTTTCGAGGACGAAAGTCCTTTTGTCGAGAGAGAAGAGAGTCTGGAGATCTACAGAGAGATCTATGGCGATCCGATCTATGACATCTATGAAGACGATGTTCGTGTAGACTTATCTTGAAAGAAAGTTCGTTCGAGAATCTGATGCGTGCAAAATCCGTGCGTAGTCAAATTAGTTCAGATTTCGGTTCCGTGCAAAATTCGGTTTGTACGAAACGCGTGCAGAATCGAAGGTGTTCAAGGTCTCAAGAGAAGCAGATCTGTGAAGAGTTAGGTTCGTGCAAAATCGGTGCAGTTTTCGTGGAAAGTTCGGGTCGTGCGAATTCTGTGCAGAATCTATGGAGGATCATGAAGATTGATACTAGAAGGTTTTGGTTGCTGAAAAATCGGTTGAAGATTCGAGGACGAATCTTTCTTGGCCGGCGAGACCTGATGCAGCTAGATATTTGGATATCTTTTATTATTATATTTAATATATGTAATATTTCTATTTTAATTACTTTAGATAATCTATTATTTTGAGGTTTTTCTTATAAATAGCCTACTAAGGCCTATTGTATTCGAGAAAATGGGCATTTAAATGCCCAACTTTCACATTTCAGCCATTTAAAGCACCACCTTTCGCGTGATTCAGTTAAATAACAAACTTTTTCGTTGACCGATTTATAAATCACGAACTTATGTTGACTCGACCATATTAGGCACGACGTTAACTTCATTAACAGATCGACTAAACGCCGTTTAATCTCTTGTTAGTGAAGTTAACGTCGTGCCCAATACGATTAAGTCAATAGAAGTTCGCGATTTAAAAAATAGTTAATGTAAATATTTGTTATTTAAACCGTTCACGTGAAACGTGGTGCTTATAATGGCCGGAATTTAAAAGTTTGACATTTAAATGGCATTTTCCCGGTGATCATTTCAATTTCTTCGTATTATGTAATATTACGTAATTGCTAACTCAAGTAAATCAAAACTAATTTTAGAAGATATGCAAACATAAATTAAATTTACATTACCAAAAAAAAAAATGGGTTTGGCCTTTAAAACATCAATTTAACCACATGTAATTATTATTTAACAATCTACAAATCTTACGAACCCCTAAATCTACATACAAAAGTTGAGAAACTTGGAGAAACTTCTTCTACCTCGCTTTGCTTGCATAACAAAAGTATTCATTTCGGTTAGCGTCCAGTAAATGGAAGAATCTTAAAACACTGATCATTCATCGCTCATGATTACAGTTCCACTGGGACATTAGAGTTTCAAGCTGTGGGAGAGAACTGTAGCTACCTCACCAGCTTGAAGTATTTGAGTTTTGTTTGAAAAATTACATTGCTAAACAAATCGTATATTACCTCAAGAACCTCAATAGGCTCAGTTTAAGATGCTCTTTCATCATCAATACATGAGTTTTATTGCTAATCACATGCTTCAAAAACCTTGAGATCATTATTCTTTCATATTGGCAAACCTCTAAGTTTGAGATACTCTTTCATCAGAAATAAAAATTACCGGTCAGTAGAAAAAATGCCTTTTAAATGCCCAACTTTCAAATTTCAGCCATTCAAAGCACCATTTTTCACGTGATTCGTTTAAATAACAAACTTTTTTGTTGACCGATCTTTAAATTGCGAACTTATGTTGACTTAGCCATATTGGACACGACATTAATTTCACTACCAGACGGAGAATAAACGGCGTTTAGTCGATCCGTTAGTGCACTACAAGAAAACAGTCAATTTGCGATGGCAATTGCGTGGACATTGCGACAACAAATAAACGCCGTCGCAAATCCGTCGCATATTTGCGACGAGATGATTCGTCGCAAATACGTCGCCACTTGCGACGAATTTGCGACAGCTTTGCAACGAAATATCATACCGTCGCAATCTGCGAGGTCTTTGCGACGGAAATTTTTCGTAGCAAATTTTGCGACGTATTTGCGACGCGTCAAATCCGTAGCAATATTTGCGACGGATTTGCGACGGAACGGCGAGGTGGATAGAAGTAGGTAAACAACGTTTTCCATAAGTCTCACCTAACCGCACAAATTGTCGCAAATTAGTCAGTCGCCGTCGCAAATCCGTCGCAAATTCTCCTTCTGTCGCAAGTCCGTCGCAATTTGCCGTCGCAAATACGTCGCAAATTCAAAATGCCGTCGCAAATACGTCGCAAGAGAAGTTAAAAATCTATAAATAGCTCACTTGTGATTGTTGTTTCACACATCAAAAACAATAAAACAAAGAAGAGAGAAGAAAAAATAAAATAAGAGTGAAAACATAAAAAAAAAGAGAGAAAAAATAAAAAAGTAAGAGTGAAAAAATGTCGTCTTCGAAGTATGAAGACATGTATGCATTACGATCGTGGATGTACAATCAACGAGATGCGGAGAGTGGTGAAGTGACGAAAGAGTATCGTGACGGGCTGCGAGGATTCTTGTATCAAGCAACAAACCAACCATTTGCGATAGAACATGGTAAAATATTCTGTCCATGTAGAAAGTGCAAGAATATACCATATATAGAAATTGATACTGTGAAGAGGCGTCTATATAATAGAGGATTTATGCCAAACTACTATGTGTGGTTTTCGCATGGGGAAGGTAGTGGTGCAGGAAGTAGTAGTACCGCGGGTCAGGGTTTTGAGCAGCCTAGTAATGATCATTATGATGCTGGGTCTAATATATTTGGAAATATTGATCAAGGGTATCAACAAGGGAATAGATATCATGATATGGTTGTAGATGCTATGCATGAAGCTCCACCAACCTCATTTGTTGATAATAGTCGGGAAGAACCCAATGCAGATGCTAGACGATTTTATGATATGTTAGACGCTGCAAACCAGCCCATCTATGATGGATGTAGAAAAGGGCAGTCTAAATTATCATTGGCATCTAGGATGATGACAATTAAGAGTGATAATAATATGACTGAGAGTTGCATGGATTCATGGGCTGAACTTTTTAAAGAGTATTTGCCAGCAGATAATCTTTCTGCTGAAAATTACTATGAAATACAGAAGTTGGTTTCGGGTCTTGGGTTACCATCAGAAATGATTGATGTATGCATTGATAATTGCATGATTTTCTGGAAAGACGATGATAAGCTGCAGGAATGTCGATTTTGTGGGAAGCCGAGATATCAAGAAACTAGTGGAAGAACTCGTGTCCCGTACCAACGCATGTGGTACTTGCCAATCACTGATAGATTGAAAAGATTATACCACTCGGAAAGGACTGCGGCAGCAATGAGATGGCATGCGCAACATTCTACAGTGGATGGGGAGGTTACACATCCGTCAGATGCAAAGGCGTGGAAACACTTTCAGACGATACACGTTGACTTTGCTAACGAATGCAGGAATGTCTATCTTGGCTTATGCACTGATGGATTTAGTCCATTTGGTATGTCTGGGAGGCAATATTCTCTATGGCCAGTCATATTGACGCCATACAACCTTCCTCCGGATATGTGCATGCAACGAGAATTTTTGTTCATGAGTATTCTAGTGCCTGGTCCTAAGCATCCGAAGCGAGCACTTGATGTATTCCTGCAACCTTTGATTCATGAGTTGAAACAGCTCTGGTATAGTGGTGTTCGCACGTTTGACTACTCCCAGCAGCGGAATTTCAATATGCGTGCTGTGTTAATGTGGACTATAAGTGACTTTCCGGCATATGGAATGTTATCGGGTTGGACTACGCATGGAAGATTATCTTGTCCATATTGTATGGATAGGTCAGATGCGTTTCAGCTGAAGAATGGAAGGAAGTCATGTTGGTTTGATTGTCATCGTAGGTTTCTTTCCATGAATCATACATACCGGAAAAATAAGAAGTTATTTAAGAAGAACAAGGTTGTTCGTTTTCCTCCACCTGTTCATCTTTCAGGAGATACTTTGTTAGAGCAAATTGATCACTACGGTGCTAAGGAAACGTGTCGGCGTGGGGGAAATTGGCACACACCGGCAAACATGCCTGACGGATATAGTGTATCTCACAATTGGCACAAAAAGAGTATCTTTTGGGAGCTCCCGTATTGGAAGGATCACCTTTTACGGCACAACCTTGATGTGATGCACATAGAGAAGAATTTTTTTGATAACATCATGAATACAATCTTGAACGTGAAGGGAAAGAGTAAAGACAATTTGAAATCAAGGTTGGACTTGGTCGAAATTTGCGCAAGACCCGAGTTGCATATTACAAGTCAGGGAAAATTACCGATTCCAAACTTTCGAATGTCCGTGGAGGCGAAGCGGACATTATTCGACTGGGTTGCTTCTGATGTGAAGTTCCCAGATGGATATGTGTCCAAATTCTCTAGATGTATAGAGCAAGGACAGAAATTTTCCGGTATGAAGAGCCACGATTGCCATGTTTTCATGCAACGACTGCTACCATTTGCATTAGACGAGCTCTTACCGAAACCAGTTCACGATGCAATTGCGGGTACGTAAAATAAAAATAATTAAAGAATTCTATAAGTAATATAATTCAGTTAATTAATTGATGAATTTGCATGTAGGCATTGGAGCATTTTTCAGAGATCTATGCACGCGAACACTGACTGAGGATGGCATCGCTCAGTTAAAAGAGAATATTCCGGTGTTGCTTTGTAACTTAGAAAAGATTTTTCCACCTTCGTTTTTTGACGTAATGGAACATCTCCCAATCCATCTACCACATGAAGCAGCACTTGGGGGCCCCGTGCAATATCGATGGATGTACCCGTTCGAGCGATACATGGGATATCTTAAAAAAAAGGCCAAAAATCTTGCTAAAGTGGAGGGATCGATCGTTGCTGGAAGTTTGACGGAGGAAACATCTCACTTCACGTCTTACTACTTTAGTCCAATCGTTAGAACCAAAATTACCGCTCCTAGACGATATGACGATGGAGGGGAAGCACCTACGTACCACGTTGACGTCCCGGATATCTTCGCCCAAATAGGCAGACTTGCTGGAAAAGTGAAAGAAGTTTGGTGGGAAGATCATGATCATTGTAGGGCGGCGCACAATTACATATTGCGGAATTGTGAGTATGTGCAGACACTAGAGAGGTATAAATTTATGTTTCCTTCATACATAATTATGATTTAATTACCTCCAATTCATATATATATGACGCGGCCCGTGAATTACTGCAGATTATTTGATTCTCAGGTTCGAGAACACTTTCCTGATTTAGAAGAAAAAGATTATGAGAAGTACAACGAACGTGAATTTATTGGGTGGCTAAAATACTATGTAAGATTAATCAACACTTGTTTTGACTTTGAAATACAGGTTTATTTACAAACACTTAATTAAGAGTTAATTAATATGTAGGTAACGCGTGGATGTTCGACGGAGCCCTTACCACTATGGATGCACGAAATTGTTAACGAACCAATAGCTACGACCATGACTGCTCCAATGTACTTGACTCGTAGGTACATATTTCATACGTATAAACATGGATCGAAGAGGTCAACCGCAAATTATGGAATCCAAGTCAAAGGTGAAAACGACTTCTACGGCGTCTTGCAACAAATAATTGAAGTCACATTTCCGGGAGCAATCGGTTTGAAATGTATTTTATTCAAATGCGATTGGTACGATCCGAGTAGTAGAGGGGTCCGCGCAAACAACTTAGGGGTGATTGACGTCAATTCAAACAGACGTTTTGCAAAATTTGAACCCTTTTGCCTAGCCTCGCAAGCAGATCAAGTGTGTTTCATTCCATATCCTCGGATTAAGGAAAAACGTGAGAGGTGGTTATCAATTATTAAAGTGAATCCGCGAGGTCGTATTGTCGGGAAGATTGACGATGTAGCTATGCAAGCTGAACGGCATGATGAACTCTCCACTCCAATGGCTTCAACAGAAGATATTTTACATATTGATCTAGAGCAACAAGATGTAGAAGACATAGTGAATGATTCAACTACAGGTGCAGGATCGGACGAGTTCGATGAAACCGATGATGAAGAAGACACTGATGATGAGCATAGTGGAGATGAATCAGATTAGCCAAGATCAAAGTGTGATATATTTGTAATTTGTAATTTGTAATTTGTAATTTGTAATTTGAAATTTGTAATTTGTAAACTTTTGCATAAATTAATATTTGTTACAATCTTATAATATCATAAATGTTTTATAACTATTTAAAATGATTAAAAACATTTACAATTCTACTTTTTAAAAGATATAAAATATCCGTGTTTTGCGACGGCCCCTCGCAAGTCCGTCGCAAAACACCGATATTTTCCAAACCCTATACCCTAAATTGGAATATGGTTTGTAAAGTAACTCATATAAGTTTAAATGCAATATTTTCAATGATGATATACAAATTATAAGATAAAAGTAGAATTTTTAATTTTTCATGAAATCATTTCACATAGAAGAATACAAAGAGATAATATTTATTCATAAGTATAAGAGTTTTGTACAACTCTCTTTAAACAAAAAGAATTTGTAAACTTTAGCATAAATTAACATTTGTTACAATCTTATAGTATCATAAATGTTTTATAACAATTTAAAATGATTAAAAACATTTACAATACTACTTTTTAAAAGATATAAAATAACCTTGTTTGCGACAGACTTGCGAGGGGTCGTCGCAAGTCCATCGCAAAATTAGAATTTGCGACGGACTTGCGACGGCCCCTCGCAAGTCCGTCGCAAAGCACCGATATTTTCAAAATATTTCGTCTACTAAGTTTAAAGTATTTGGACGCAATTTAAGTTTATGTTTTTTTTTATTGTGCGACGGCATTGCGACGGTCTGTCGCAAATCCGTCGCAGGCTTTAAACATTAAAACCTAAAAATTCTTTCTTCCTCCTTGCACGAAAACTTCTCTTCTCCTCCCTTGGCAGCCGCCGCAGACCAGTCTCTCTCGACCCACCGCCGCCGGACCTCTCTCTCTCTCTCTCTCTCTCTCTCTCTCTCTCGCACCCGAACCTCTCTCTCTCTCACCCTCTCTCGAGCCACCGCTGTCGGATCTCTCTCTCTCTCCCTCTCTCAAGCCACCGCCGCACCTCTCTCGCCGGATCTGCTCCTCGCTGGACCTGCACCTCGCCGCTGCACCTCTGCTCATCGCCGGATCTGCTCCTCGCCGCCGAGATCCTCCACCAAGGTAACAAATCCCCATTTTCTTAGATCTATGTATGATTATTAGGGATTAGAAATTGTTAGATTTTTAGATATGGAATTTAGATTTTAGGAAATTGTTAGGTAATTTTGTTAGATTTATTTTGGAATTAGTTTGATTTTAGGTAAATTTTTTACAAATTTAATCAATTAATACCTTATGTAAAAATTGTTATTTTAGTTTGTATTTGTTAGATTTATTTTTTATTTGTTAGATTTATATTTTTAAAATTTAGTTTATAATTTTTACTTTATATATTTTGTTTAAGATTAGTTTCAAAATTGTAATTTACAAATTTTTATTTAAAATTTTTAGTTTATAAATTTTAATTTTATTTTATAAAATTTTAATTTTTATAAACCGAACATGATTTTTATTTTATAACTTTTTTTAGGTTATAAATTTTATAACTTTTTTTAGTTTATAAATTTTTATTTTTCTATGACTAACAATTTTTTTTTTTCTGCAGATGTCTACGAACAACGATTTTTCTCGTTACATGTCACGAGGGTCTGGAGGGTCTGGACCTCGGTCTTTTCCGTCTACTCCAGGGGCTTCTTTCACCTCTCCATCGGTGAGAACCACATTTTCAGCGCCCGTTCCTGAGACAGCTCCCGCACAGCCTCCTCCTCCTCCTCAACCGGAGGAACATCTACAGCAAGATTGGCGTTGGCAAGATATGGATATTCGAGAGGTTCTCGAGAGTCCCGGTCATGACCGCCTGATGCACCTTGATCCAAACCGTCCTCCCGGAACCAAATGGTATTTAAAAAATATATTTTTTAATTATTTCAAATTATAACTATTGCAAATCTTTTAGTTTCTAATTTTTTTTTTCAGGTTCGATTATGATCCATCTGTGGCTGCTAAGGTCCGAGAAATCTTTGAAAGAGATTTCAAAGAAGCTCATGCCAATTGGTCGCAAACTCCGAAAGAGACCATCAACCGGTGGTACAAACAATTTGCCGTAAGTATCATAATTTTTTTTACTTTCATTATTTATTTATTCCTACGTTTAAGCTATTTTTTAATAACTAATTTTTTTGTAGCAAAAATATCATTGGGATTGGAGCATTAACGGAGAAGTTAGTGAAATGTTTGAGGCGAAGTTGAAGAAACGGATGACCGACCATGTGGGACGTTGGAAGGCAAAGTGGAAAATGCTAGGCGATGATGCGAGGCCCGAATGGATTGATCCACTAGTTTGGGAGGGTCTCGTTGCATTTTGGAATGAGCCGGGGAGCGTAAAGAAGAGCGCCAATGCCCGCAAAGCCCGTTACAGTGCTCCTGTTGGAGAACAACCCTCTAAGCATCGGTCGGGTCAGATTTCGTTTAAAGGACGTGACCGAATGATAGTAAGTATTTATTTTATATATTAGTTTTTTATATAATTTATTCTATTCATTCTAATGTTTTCAACTTTTATGTAGGCTGAGCGGACCGGAACAGGAGTTCCAGATTTGTTAGCGGTTCTCGAGGAGACCAAAAAAAATCTGGATGGAACTTTTGTCGATGGACGCTCCGAGAAGCTATACAACGACGTCACTGCGAGGATGCAAGAGATGTCTCAGGCTGATCCTGATGATCCAGAAAGCACTGCATCTTGCTCACTTAGTACGACCGAGAAGAACAAAATTTATCTGGAGGTAAGTATTTTCAATTTAATTACAATTTTTTAATTTTTTTAATAATAACTTCTTAATTATACTTAAATATATTTTTAGGTCGCTCCCCGTACAAGAGGGAGAATCTTCGGAGTGGGTTCTTTACAGTCGGATATCGAGGCTGCTACTCTTCCGACTTCTTCTTCCACCAGACCAGATCCCGCTCTTCAGGAGATAATCGAGACCCAATCCCTTCTGATTCAATCGCAGAACCAGAAGATGCAGAGCTACGATAGGTATTTCGAGTTTATGGCACAATGGGACTCGGCATTTGCAGAACTTTACCGCACCTCGGAAACCGGTCCGTCGACCGGAAATGAAGACCCGTCTATCGATTAAATTTAGTTTTTATTTTCTGAACAATAATTTTTTTTATGTTTTATGAATATTATTTTGTATTTCAAATTTCTTTTTAAAATTAGAATTTATTTTCTAAATTTTTTTTTTTTTAAAATAATTTAAATTTAAATTTATATATTAAATAATTAATAATTAAATTAATTATTTATTTATTAATTTGCGACAGTATTGCGACGGATCTTATTTGCGACGCTATTGCGACGGATCTCATTTGCGACGACATTGCGACGGATATAATTTGCGACAACATTGCGACAGATTGTTTTTGCGACGAGATGCGACCGATTTGCGACGAACACTTTACGACCGGAATAAACCGTCGCTAATCTGCCGCAAATTTGAGACATTTTTGCGACGGATCTGCGATAAGTTTATTCCGTCGCAAATTTTGCGACGGAAATTAATTTGCGACTAACGATTTGCGACATTTTGCTCGCTGTTGCAAATCGGTCGCAAAACCCGATTTGCGACGGCATTGCGACGGATATTGCCGTCGCAAATCGGTCTATTTCTTGTAGTGGTGAAGTTAACGTCGTGCCTAATATGGTCGAGTCAACATAAGTTCGTGATTTAAAAATCGGTCAACGAAAAAGTTTGTTATTTAAACGAATCACGTAAAAAGTAATGCTTTGAATGGCTGAAATGTGAAAGTTGGGCATTTAAATGTCCATTTTTCCTATTGTATTCTTGAGACTTTGATGAATTAATAAAAAGGAGATGTCCTAAAATAGGTTTTGATAAATCACTGTGAAGAGTATTCACAAACCCTAGTTTCCGGATATTCTTTGAATCAACGGATCTAGTTCTATCCGTAATAGCTTCCGCCGCATTCTGAAATAAATTCAGCAAGAGATGAGTACGTAAATTCAAAGAAAAGTTTCAATCTATATCATTCTAGAATCAAGATTGAGCGTCTAAGTAACACAAGCATATAATATACCTTCGTAATTATCTCAAACACATCACTAGCAATTAGAGGAGCCTCAAGCCCAGATCTAACATTGACATGCCTGTACATGTCCACAACCCTGAAGATACCCAAAATCCATCGAAGTCAACTCATGTGAATACGTAATTCACTGATTTTATGCCCATAGAAGAATCACATTATTGATGTTATTTAACATGCATTTTTTTCTAGGAAATTGTTGTGACTTGTGAGAATCCCACTCAAGATTGTATACAAGCAAGTAAACACATGATATTAAATTGGTATAATAATCAGCCCAACTTATGGTGGCATACTACTGATACACTGGCAGATCTCTTAGAATTTTAGGACCAATGCTCAAGTTATTATTTTGCGATTGTAATCATGGTTATTGGTTATGGGACCAATGCTCAAGTTATTATTTATTTCGGTCTTAGATCTCATGGTTATACTTTTAGTTGCTACAAGAAGTATCTGCTTGTTTCTTAAAAAAAGAAGTATATGCTTTAATTTTATAACAGTTCCAGTAATATTTTTTTTTCTGATAATATTAAACATCGAAAGAGGAATACATCGGTGAAATACAAAGTTGGGAGACAAAGACTTATACATGAATGGCCAAAAGCTAAAGAATAAAGCTAGAGAAAAATGCAATCAAAAGCAGGAAGAACCAAAGCGAAAGCTGACCTTGCACTTGAAGACTAATCCCGAGCTTCACCAACACCAGCCTTAGCACTCCGAGAGACAAGATAAACGAAGAACTCAATCAAACAAACCGCCACCAGATCGACAACAACCACACAAGGAGGTAAGCTCTAAACGAATTCAACCAGCAGAACTACAATAGTGAAGAACATAGAAAAGCACAAGAACAGAAACCAACAAACCTTCCCAAGACAGGCACTCTGAAGAGAAGAGGCGACCAAGAAGGAGAAGGGCACAAGAAGGAATAACTTGAAATCAGGACGAAAAAATGCCAAATAGGACCAGCAGCTCTTACACGCGGACACACGTGAAACTCAGCCTCAGAAATCTACAGACTAAAGCTGATCACCTCCTCGGAAGAGAAGAACTGAAGACCGAAACCATTGCTTCGTCTTGAAACCAAACCCTGAAAAACTACAGGGAGTAAAATAGGAGAGACAATTACATTACTCCACAGCAGGATACCATCTGAAATACGAGTCTGAAACCTGAAACCTAAACCACCTAAAACCACCAAGACAACATACAGAACCAACCAAAGCAGATACGCAAAGGAGCACTAAACCTTCTAGAGCAAAATAACCCTATCTCAGAAACTAAAGGCCAAACTCAAACAAAACAAACAACCAGTCAGCACGAACGAAGGGAAGGCAAGATAAAAGAAAAGCAGCAAAACCTGACACAACCAAGAATTCAGAGCCGGAGAGCGGACCCGCTTACACGAACGAGCCGGGGGCAAGAAACAAGCATTCATATATGAAATCCAGAGAGTCGAAACCCTCCAATCGCATGACTTGAACCCAAACCACACCGACGCCGAGTAGAGCCAGAAACCGAGGCTTCATCAACCCCAAGACTCGACAGAGAACTAACCGCAAAGCCACCAGAAAGGAGATGACACCAATAAACTCCCCAACCTGCAATCGAAACCACCAGAGGCGAAAGAAAACGCAAGTATACTAATCGGAGTCGGATACCATTTCCAGCGGCGGCGTCGAAGGCATGCCCGCCACCGGAAACCTACAGATATGAATTTCTTTCTCTAGCGGCAAGATCTAGAATTCTCTCACTAAAACCCGTGTTGTTGACCTTAACACTCTCTTATGTTTGACAGTTCCATTAATACTAGAAAAGAGAATTTGTCAAACAAGGTTATTTTAAATCTTATAGCTCCAATTTGCAAAGTAACATATGTCTAATTTCTTCTAGCACCTTCTTATGTTCAACGATTATGAACATAACAAACAAAATCATGGAAAACGATTATGTGAATGTCCCACATCTATAGTTTGGTATGGAAACTATGACGACCCAATCCGATAATCTTATCTGGGCCGCCCGTCCCGAGTCTAACTCTAACCATATTTCATACTTAGCATATTTTTCAGATTTTTCTTAAACTTAAACAACAGATTCGATTCATGAAACATTCATTCTCATTGCATAATTAATCCAATTCCAAACGTATAACAGAGGTTCTTAAACAGAAAACTAACTTAGCCAAATTCGATCGAAGTCATAAACGGAAACAAAGCCAATATCCAGAATAAATCATGATAAATAAACCCCAAAACCCAGTCCTAATCCACTCTTTCTTGACTGCCTTCAAGTCCGCCTGTAAGACTATACGTCTCAGATAACTTCCTTACCTGCACACTCAACACAAATGAGAGGCACAAGCATTACCATAAATGCTTAGTGAGTACGGTCATCCCGTACCACCGCCGATAACAGAAACGCAATCATACAACAGTTAAACAATTCACATTATTACTTAGCAAGCAAGCACATAATCACGGTTCTATGATCATCTCAACCACTTGTCAATTTCCTCACGGCCTCGGTTCTACTCCAAGCGAGAATCACACATCCCCTTGAGCTAGCAACTCGATTCGGACATTCACACAACTAGTTAGACACCACGTATAAACCACGGTATCCAATACCAATCACAATCACAAAACACATTGATCTTGCTAAGCATAAACACTAACATACACAAGCAATCAATGAAAATCAAATAACCTAGCATTCCTACGGTTCTAACTACCAGCTACAGTCATGCACTCACCTTAGACACAAGGCAAACGTTTCAGTCGGAAGAAATTCGGTGATTACTCGAATAGAACCAGAGCTAGTCGAACATAGCCGCGTCCTCCCGGCT
The DNA here is from genome assembly GCA_020283515.1 of Alliaria petiolata. Classification (NCBI taxonomy): domain Eukaryota; kingdom Viridiplantae; phylum Streptophyta; class Magnoliopsida; order Brassicales; family Brassicaceae; genus Alliaria; species Alliaria petiolata. The sequence goes on from JAHZTW010000001.1 coordinate 391,828,666, forward strand.
ATCGCTACGGCTACACTCGCGAGATCCAATCTCCTCTCGGATATCTTTCTATCCGATCACTTTTCCTCGAACCAGATTCTGAATCCCCTTAGAAACAGCACAAAACAGACATATTAGTCGAATGACGTTCGACAGAAACTCAGCACGAATCGAATTATCCGAATACCTATCAAATCGCTTGGACGGATTCGAGGTGCTCTCAGACGGATTCAACGTGCTCTCGGATAATCCACAATCCGCTCGGACCAAACTTGAATAACTCGGCCAATCCTCGCCTACGGTCAGATTACACGATTATGTCTCGGAGAATTCAGATCAGACATAAATCTCACGGTAATGTTCGGCTTACCTCAGCTATCTCTCGGACACAATCAGATATCTCCTGGCTACGGTCAATCCCCCTTGACTATAGTCGGAGACGCTTGGATCAACTCTCAGATGCAGTCGAACACGCTCGACTACGGTCAGGAATCCTTCGAACACAGTCAGATTCCTCTCGAACACAGCTGGATTTCTCTCGGCTACGATCGCGCACCCTCGACTATCTCGCGGAATACTCAGATTCTCTCGACAATCTCTCGGCCAAACTCTCTCTCTCGCTCTAATTCTGCAGAATAACGCGGCTGGCTCGAGAATAGTCGCGGAAATTCACCTTTTATACTTGAAACCTAGGTATCCCGGTTATAGTCGATGCGCCTCGGTTATGGCCGGTCGGTTTACTCGAACAAATTCGGTCTGATTTAAATCGCCTCGGACATGTCCCACATCGGTCGACCATTGTCGCGATAAATCCTTCACGCCTTGGATAAATCCACTCTTTGCCAACTAAATCCCACGGCCCATGGCCCATCCCGACACTTAGTCAAATTACTCATTTTCTTTCAAAGCGACCTAAAACCTACAAAGACTCGATAACGGACTAAAATACTCTAAAACACACTTTGACTCGAAAAACCATTGAAAACCTTGGGTTACCATGCGTCAAAAACGCAACATATCACTTCCCAAAGGAAGAACGATGGCGGCACATTGACGAGGACGTGGTGGTGGTTCTTGTTAAGTCACAGCTGGTTGTGATCGTAAAATTAATTATGCTAATGGTGTGCACGTTCCAAATGTACCACCGCATGAACAAGCCAATTATGTCATTATAGACCACTACCGAGATGGGGTTCAAGGTCTGAGTGATAATCAGTGGAGGACTTTGATGAATCTGCTTAATGGTGAGAATGGTGGTGCAAGTACAAGCACAGAAAAGTTATCGGGTAAGACCTTTGTCTCTTCTTGGATAATGGATACAAGTGATTTTCATCATTTGACAGGGAATTATGATCTTCTAAAGGATGTCAGAGAGATAGAACAAGTGTTCATTGTGTTGGTTGATGGTAGAGAAAGTGTTTCAGTCACAGAAAGAACATTTGTTTTGGGTTCTCATTTGATTTTAAAATCAGTATTTTACGATGAAGTGATGCGATCTGATCTGATAGCAGTAGGACAATTGATGGATGAGAATAATTGTGTCCTACAATTGGCTGATCAATCCTTGTGGTTCAAGACCGCGTTTCGAGGACGGTGATTGGAGCGGCTAAGAGAGATTCCAGAATCTTTCACTTCCGCAGAATGGAGTTGGCTGCTTTGGTGGAAACTCGGATGACAAATATTTCAAGTTGTGGCACCAACGATTGGGCTATCTATCTGTAAAGGTTGTTGGCTCTCTCAAGAATGTTTCAGTTCCTGTTGTTTTTGATAATTTGAATAAATCGTGTGATGTCTGTCTCCACGCTAAGCTTTTCCATCGAGTTTTAATAAAACTACGAAAGCTTTTGAGTTAATCCACTGCGATTTATGGGGTCCGTATCGGATTGTTTCTCATTGTGGTGCATGCTATTTCTTAACGATCATCGACGATTTTTCGAGAAGCATTTGGCTGTAGCCCTGGAAATTTCGGAACTAGGGACAAGAATTTACGGGTATGGGACGGGAATGAAAAATTCGGGTAACGGGACGGGTTCGGAAAATTTTCTTACCTAAAATCTCTTCCCAAACGGATAATTATTTTGGGTAATGATTTGGGAAAAATCATTAAAATTCGGAAAAATTTGGGAAATTTAGGATAATTTCGAGAAGATTCGGGAAAATATTTTTAATTTTTAATTTTTAAACGGGTAGTTCGGGTAATCGATCTCATACACTTTCCCTTCTCGTACCCTTCCTGTATCTGTTTGAATAAAACAAATAGTCTCGAATGGGCATTTTTTTGAACCGGAAATGAATGGGATGGAAAATTTTGAACGGGTTCGAGAGGGAACGGGAAACTCGTCCTGAAAATTTCAGGCCTAGGCTACACTTTCTGAACGAAAAAACAGAGGCACTAGTTTGTTTGAAAACTTTCATATTGATGGCTGATAGACAGTTTCAAAGCAACGTTCAAAGCCTTTAAAGTGACAATGGCATATAGTTTACAAGTATGAAGAACTATTTTCTACAATAAGGGATTATGCACGAGACTTCATGTGTAGATACCCTGCAGCAAAACGACCGGGCTGAATGGAAACACAGGCACGTCTCAATGTTGCCTGCGCACTCCGTTTTTCGTCGAATCTTCCAATTGAATTATGGGGCGAGTGTGTGTTGACTGCAGGATATCTCATCAATCGAACACCAAATACCATTCTTCAAGGCTTAACGCCATTCGAAGTCTTGTACAACAAAACCCCGACTTATGAGCATTTGAAGGTGTTTGGAAGTCTCTGCTATGCTCACAATCAAGATCATAAAGAGGATAAATTTTCAACTAAAAGGGATGGTGCTTGTTTGATTTGGAAAAACAAGAGTTTTCCGTCTCTCGTGATGTGATTTTCTATGAGAATCAGTTTTCCTTTGCTAAAATCGATTTAGCTACCTTGGCAATTAGAAACAAAGAAGAAGTATTGTGGGCCCCGATTGGTTCCACTTTAGTCCATGAAGAAGATAGACGAAGGCATGTTCAGAATTTAATAATTAATTCTGGCTCAACAAGAGGCCCATAGTGAACACCAACTCCCTCTAGGCCCGACACTTTGTTCTCTGCTGATAATCATGAATCGACCTCTGCTTCATCAATGCCATGTTGGAGTAAGCTTGAAGGAAGTCTAAAGGAGATGGGAGTTCTAATCTATCCGAGATATGGAAGTTAATAGATTAGGATAAGAAGCTAAAGTTTAGGAGTTATCTAAACTTAAATGTAATTCTTATTAGGATTAGGAATTATCTAAATCTTTCTTATATAAGGAGATGCTAAAGTTGTAGCATAACTTATGAGCTTGAGAGATTGAGAAGCTTAAGTTTTGAGTTAGTTTCTTAAGCTAATAAAGTGTGTTTGGTTCATATACAAAGTGTTTAATTTCTATATTTGGTATCAGAGCGATATTGAAATTAAACAGCGGTGAAACCTCTCACACCTTGTTGAAGAATCGAAACCTCATTACACCACATAAGAAGATTACACCAATCGAGAGAAGTCGCTTGGTGAAATCAAGACATGGGTGATATAATTCCAACAATCAACGCAATCAAACCGAACGAGAGTGGACCTTCGTCCATTCAATGTCTGATGCTTAATAGCACAAACTACACAGTTTGGGCTATGAGGATGAAGGTAGCACTCAAGGTGCACAAAGTCTGGGAAACCATCGAATCCGGAGGAGATGATGGTGACAAGGACGACATGGCTAAGGCGCTTCTCTTCGAATCGATACCGGAATCGCTGATTCTTCAAGTTGGAAATCTTGAAACCTCAAAGTCAGTCTGGGAAGCGATCAAATCAAGACATGTAGGAGCTGACAGAGTGAAAGAAGCACGAGTGCAAACTCTGATGGCCGAGTTCGAGAGGATGAAGATGAAAGAAACAGACAAGATTGATGACTTTGCGGGAAAGTTAGCTGAACTTTCATCGAAATCCGCGGCGTTAGGAGAAACGATTGAAGAAACTAAACTTGTCAAGAAGTTTCTTAACAGTTTGCCAAGGAAGAAGTACATACATATTATTGCAGCGCTGGAACAAGTACTTGACCTTAACACAACAAGCTTTGAAGACATTGTGGGAAGGTTAAAGGCTTATGAGGAACGAATCAGTGAGGAAGAATGTCAGGAGGAACATCAAAGAAAACTCATGTATGCTAACTCTGACTCGCAGTCCTATCAAGATAGAGACACAGAAGAAAGGAACAGAGGTCAAGGTGGACGTTCCAATGGACGAGGAAGAGGACGAGGTCGATGGAGATACGGAAATCGACAAGACAAAGATCTATCAAAGGTCATGTGTTACCGATGCGATAAGACAGGACATTATGCATCCAATTGTCTAGACAGATTGCTTAAACTCCAAGAAATACAAGAGAATGAAGATGATGACACGCAAGAAGCTGATAACTTGATGATGCACGAAGTGGTGTACCTGAATGAGAAGAATATCAAACCAAGTGAGTTCGAAACGCAAGGCGACAATGTTTGGTATCTAGACAACGGTGCAAGCAACCATATGTCTGGAAATAGAGAATATTTCTCCAAGATTGACACAACTGTCACGGGAAAGGTGAGGTTCGGTGATGAATCCAGAATAGACATAAAAGGAAAAGGATCAATACTCTTTGTAAGCAAAGACGGAGAGCGGAAGATCCTAGCTGATGTGTACTACATACCAAACTTAACAAGTAACATCATAAGCCTCGCACAAGCAACGGAGGCAGGATGTGACGTGAGGATGAGGGACAACTATCTAACGCTACATGATAGGAATGGTAACCTTTTGACAAAGGAGTGTAGGTCCAAGAACCGGTTGTACAAGGTTATCATGAAAGTCGAAAGCAGCAAGTGTCTTCAGGTAATGACATTAAGCGAATCATCTAGATGGCATGCAAGGCTAGGACACATTGGTTTTGAGTACTTGAAACCAATGCTTTGGAAGGAACTAGTCACTGGCCTACCTAGCATCACAGTCGAGAAAGAAACATGCTCTTCGTGCTTACTTGGAAAATAAGAAACGCAAACGTTCCCTCAAGCAACTTCGTATCGGGCAACTCAAGTGCTTGAGCTGGTACATGGAGACCTTTGTGGACCGATCTCACCTCCCACAGCTGCACAAAACAGATACATCTTCGTGTTAATTGATGATCACTCGCGCTACATGTGGTCTTTACTCCTCAAAGGAAAAGATGAAGCGTTCGACAAGTTCAAGAAGTTTAAACTGCTGGTTGAGCAAGAGACAGGTGCGAGGATCAAGACCTTTAGGACAGATAGAGGGGGAGAATTTGTGTCACACGAATTCAATGCATTCTGTGAAAGCTCTAGAATAAGACGACACCTCACATCACCTTATTCTCCGCAACAAAACGGGATAGTCGAAATAGGACATTGATGGAGATGACCAGGAGTATGTTAAAGCATAAGAATGTACCAAACTATCTATGGGGAGAAGTAGTGCGACACGCAACATATCTCATAAATAGAGTGGCAACAAGAACTCTAGCTTCGCAAACACCATACGAAGCCTTCAAGGGGAAGAAACCAAACGTCAAACACGTACGAGTTTTTGGGTGCATTGGTTATGCAAAGATAACAACTCCTTACCTAAAGAAGCTGGATGATAGATCGCAGGAGCTGGTACATCTTGGAACAGAACCAGGATCAAAAGCATACCGACTGTTAGAACCATCGAGTAAAAAAATCGTGGTAAGCAGGGATGTGATCTTCAATGAAGATGAGGGCTGGAAAGGATGGAATACGACAGAGAGAGAAAGTAATAATAGGGCGATTCATGTTGTGAATTCGTGGAATCCATCCGAAGAAGCAGAGGATAATCGAGAGTATGGCGAAGAGGAGGAAGTTACTGCAGGGAAGGAAACTTTGCCATGTATCGAGCATAGGGAGACAGAAACACAAGAAAGGAATGAGGCTGACCAACCTCAGCCAGATAGCCTACTAAGGAGGTCCACAAGAGAGAGAACAGTACCAGGATATTTGAAGGATTATGAGTTGTACTTAAGCGATATTCTCATGTTAGCCGAGCTTGAAGGAGAACGTCTCTTGGTGATGGTGAATGACGAGCCTTGGGATTTCAAAGAAGTTGTTGGGATGAAAGAATGGAGAGACGCGTGTGGAGAAAAGATTGCCTCAATCTAAAGGAATAAAACATGGAGCTTAGTTGATCTTCCCATAGGAGCCAAAGCAATCGGCTTGAAGTGGGTATTTAAGCTCAAACGTAATTCAGATGGAATCATAAACAAGTACAAAGCTAGGCTTGTTGCCAAAGGATATGTACAGAGGTACAAGATTGATTTTGATGAGGTGTTTGCTCCAGTAGCAAGAATTGAAACCGTTTGGTTCATCATCGCATTAGCAGCATCAAGCGGCTGGGAAGTTCACCATCTTGATGTAAAAACCGCCTTCTTACATGGAGAACTAAAGGAGGAGGTTTATGTTTCATAGCCCGAAGGATATAAGGTAGAAGGGAGTGAGAATAAAGTCTATTGACTTCACAAGGCACTTTATGGACTAAGGCAGGCTCCGAGGGCATGGAACAATAAGTTAAATGAGATTTTGAAGGGGCTAAAATTCGAGAAGTGTTCAAAGGAACCATCGCCGTATCGGAAACAGGAGAAGGAGAATCTTCTTATTGTGGCTGTGTATGTGGATGACTTACTTGTCACAGGATCAAGTTTAGAATTGATAATTGTTTAAACGGGGTATGTCAGACAAGTTCGAGATGAGTGATCTCGGAAGGCTGACGTATTATCTCGGCATTGAAGTGTTTCAACACGACGGCGGTATTACGTTGAAACAAGAGAGATATGCGAATAAGATTCTAAAGGAAGCTGGAATGGAAGAGTGTAATGCAGTACACATACCAATGGACTCGGGACTAAAGCTTTCTAAAGCACGTGAAGAAAAGAACATTGATGAGAAAGAGTATAGGAGAATGATTGGGTGTTTTAGGTATCTACTTCACACACGTCCAGATTTCTCCTTTAGTGTTGGTGTGTTGAGCAGATTTATGCAAGAAACGAAGGAGTCTCATGCAGCGGCTCTAAAGCAGATACTAAGACACTTGAAAGGAACTTCGTCTCACGGACTAGTCTTCAAAAGAGTAAACAAAACATAGTTATTAGGCTACAGCGATAGTAGCCATAACGTGGACCTGGATGATGGTAAGAGTACAACGGGTCACGTTTTCTATTTGAATGACTGTCCTATTACTTGGTGTTCGCAGAAACAAGAGATCGTAGCGTTATCATCTTGTGAGGCAGAGTTCATGGCAGCCACTGAAGCAGCAAAACAAGCGATTTGGCTTCAAGAGCTTCTTGCCGAAGTAGTTGGAAGATCATGTGAGAAGGTAACGATTCGAGTTGACAACAAGTCCGCAATTGCACTAACTAAGAATCCGGTGTTCCATGGTCGCATCAAGCATATACACAGAAGGTACCATTTCATAAGAGAGTGTGTCGAAAGTGAACAAGTGGAGGTAAAGCATGTTCCCGGGATCGAGCAGAATGCCGACATATTGACAAAGGCTCTTGCAAGGACTAAGTTCAAGGAGATGAGAGATCTCATTGGGGTTCAAGAAGTATCAAATGAAGTCTTCAAGCTTAAAGGGGAGGATGTTGGAGTAAGCTTGAAGGAAGTCTAAAGGAGATGGGAGTCCTAATCTATCCGAGATATGGAAGTTAATAGATTAGGATAAGAAGCTAAAGTTTAGGAGTTATCTAAACTTAATTGTAATTCCTATTAGGATTAGGAATTATCTAAATCTTTCTTATATAAGGAGATGCTAAAGTTGTAGCATAACTTATGAGCTTGAGAGATTGAGAAGCTTAAGTTTTGAGTTAGTTTCTTAAGCTAATAAAGTGTGTTTGGTTCATATACAAAGTGTTTACTTATACACATCTAGATGTGTATAAGAGACAGGTCTAAATCTTTCTTATATAAGGAGATGCTAAGTTGTAGCATAACTTATGAGCTTGAGAGATTGAGAAGCTTAAGTTTTGAGTTTGTTTCTTAAGTAATAAAGTGTGTTTGGTTCATATACAAAGTGTTTAATTTCTATATGCCATAAATTAAAAACATTGCCATCACCTCCCGTTGCGTCTGGTTCATCTGATCCGCCTACTCCACCTACTCCGGCTGAAGCTCAGGAAGCAGAGGAGATTCTCGGGCGCGGACAGAGGAAATGCACTACTCATGTTACTCTCTGTAATTTTGTTATGCATATTGTGCAGAGTAAGCTTCTCTCCAAATCGGAGGTCTCTTCATCATATCCAATCTCCAACTACGTTAGTTGCAGTCGTTTCTCAGAGACACATAGAGCTTTTCATGTCGCAATTACAGTCAATGTTGAACCCAAATCATTCAATCTTGCGGTTAAATTGAAACAATGGAGCAAAGCAATGAGCAAAGAGGTTACTACATTAGAAGAGAAAGGCACATGGACATTGGAAGATTTACCACCAGGAAAACATGCAATTGGCAGCAAATGGGTTTATAAGATTAAGTATTACTCGGATGGGACAATCGAACGGTACAAATCACGGTTGGTTGCTTTAGGTAACAAACAAGTTGAAGAAGAAGATTATGGAGAAACCTTTGCTCCAGTTGCGAAGATGAGCATTGTTCGGATGTTTTTCAAAGTTGTTGCAGGAAACAAGTGGGCAGTGTATTAGATGGATGTGCATAATGCTTTCTTGCACGATGACCTTCATGAAGAAGTTTACATGAAGTCTCCACCTGGTTTCCATTCCAAGGACGAAACCAAAGTATGTCGCCTGCAGAAATCAATCTATGGGTTAAAACAGGCGTCTAGATGCTGGTTCGAGAAGCTCACTAAATCTTTACGGGCTTATGGTTTTCAACAACAGTTTGCGGATTATTCCCTCTTCACGTTTAACAGAAAAGGTGCTATCCTCAACTTTCTCATATATGTTGATGATATGATCCTCACTGGGAACTCAGAGCTGGCACTGCAGGTATTCAAAGATTATCTCTCTTCGTGTTTTAAAATGAAGGATTTAGGTGCATTGAAATATTTCATGGAGATTCAAGTGTCTTGGAGTAAAGTAGGGTTCTATCTTAGTCAACATATATATATGCTTTGGATATTATTTCAGAAACTGAATTGTTGGGAGCTAAACCAGCCAGATTTCCGTTGGAATAGAATCACAACTTGGCACTTTTGACATCCATAATTTTGCCTAATCCGGTGTCGTATCGTCGATTGACAGGTCGATTTATCTACTTGGCATCAACTCGACCAGATTTAGCATTCTCTGTTCACATACTAGCTCAATTTATGAAGACACCACGTAAAGATCATTGGCAAGCGGCATTGTGTATAGTACATTATCTTAAAAGGTCACCAGGTTAGGGGATTTTCTTGAGTTATGAGAAAGATTTTCAGATATCGGGTTGGTGTGACTCAGATTGGGCGAGTTGTCCGCTTACTCGTCGTTAAGTCACTTGTTACTTTGTCCAGCTTAGTCAGTCTCATGTCTTTTGGAAAACTAAAAAGCAGCCAACGGTTAGTAAATCTTCTGCAAAGGCAAAGTATCAAGCCATTTCTTTCCTCAGTGATGAACTTTTTTGGATCAAAAATGTTCTCACATCACTTGGCGTGTCATATAAGCAACCTATGAGAGTTTATTGTGACAGCAAGGCTGCGATCTACATCAGCAAAAATACAGTCTTTCATGAACGTACAAAGGATATCGAGAATGACTGCCATTCAGTTAGTGATGAAATTCAATCTGGCAATATCTCCACTCATCATGTCTCCACCACCGTACAATTGGCGGACATCTTTACCAAACCCCTTGGTAAACAAGCTTTCGAAGATTTCAGACACAAACTGGGCATCCTTGATATGTATGCTCCAGTTTGAGGAAGAGGTAATGGGATGTGAATTCATATCAAATTGTATAGCATCAATATCGCATGATCTAATTCCTTTTCCATATCACTATTAATGTAAATCATTGTAATTGTAGCAGCTTAGGAAAGTCCAATACTTGTTATGTACTATATATCTCTGTAATTGTTTTGATCAATATTCATCAAAAAAGTTCTTTAACATACGACTCTATTTTTCTTCAAAAGCATTCATAACTCGATGTTCCCTAACAAAAGAAGGATGAACTTTATTCTTCAAATTGTCCATCTTCTGGCAAAAATACCACTCGGGAGGTCGTGGCTCGATATTGAACTTCTTAGAAAAAGGAACTCATTTTCTAGCAAACTCTGTTGTATCAGAAAGAGTGTCAAACGTAAGCATCGCAGCTCCATCGTTTGATACGTTACACTCAACCTTATCCACATGATAACCAATGGCTAGAATCGAAAGAACATTGTTAGCAGTGATCAGCGGTGGGTCTTTCAACGGATCCATTGTACTCACAAAAACATCAATAGATGCTAATCTGAAGGTTTTCCTTCCTTCTCGTACCTAACGTAAGAAAGAGAGTTCTCAAGATCATTGGAAATGTTGAAAACAAATTTATCAGAAAAGAAGAAGAAGTCTTTTATGTTTATGTATATACGTGAGAGAGAGTCTGTCGAGGTATGTTTCGCGTTGTATAGGATACCATTTGGGGAACTGATCAAGAATCCAAGATACAGCGAACCATATTTCATGAATAACTGACGTTAACCATAATCCATATGAATCATTTACTCGATGGAGAACTCTATAATGGAAGAAAAGACAAAGAATCGCCAACCGACACAGAATCAACATCCAATAATTATTTATTTTGCTTGATCGAATTGGTAGCATTCTTGATAGAGGTTGTCTTCCTTCATCCATCCTGAATTACCACCAAAATGTTAAAAACATCGATAAGAACAAAAAAATTTCAGAACGCCAAAAGAATTGTATAAGGTTTTAACTTACATAGGCATGTCAGGATCATCAAGTTCGCCGTCATCATTGAAACCCCGACCATCATTTCCACGTTCATGCTTAATGACCTGAAGCTTTTCGCCTTGTTGTTTCATTCGGTGACTTCCATTCGGTCCTTCCAAGCAACACTTCCATATCCATATTCCGCAATATCTTTCTGAGGAACCATTGATCTTGCATGTGCTGTAAACAACAAACAAAACCATTTCATAACTCATTAGAAGGTGAATAAATCCATATAAGAACAAAATGAAAGGAATTATAAAAGTAAAACACATACGAGGCGCAGAAGAATCTGTAAACGGCACTGGATGGACTCGATTCCCATATAAGGAGGTACGATGAGAGCATGTCGATAAGAATACATAGCATCATCTTGAAAGAAAAAGAAAAAAAAATCATTTTAGTTACTAATAAAACATAATCTTTTGTAATCAACAATATTTTTCAATGAAATAAAACCATTTTGGAATCTACACCTCATCACCATAAGTCAAGAGAGGAATCTGAGAGCCAAGTGGAGCTGACTCGCAACCACCACGACCAGTGTTAAGAGTCAAGAGAGAGCGGCTTCAGCGACATGTTCACGGTCCATCCCATGATCAAACCCATACTCAAGATCATCAATGTCATCTTCTTCTTCGTCATCTCCTTCAACCTGTGGGCTACCTTTAATCTTCTTATATCGGGTTTTGCACTGAGGACAAGCTTGATTCCATACTCGTAGCAAGGTCTACAAACAGGGAATGCGCATTCGTTGCACGCAACATAACAATGTAAGTTATGGATATGTTGATATTCAACATTTCTCAAACGAAACTTCACGCAACTCTCATTCACATACATATATTTCTCATAGTTTTTAACAACGTCCTTTATTCTGCCATAGTCCAGTATACTCATACAAAACTAATATTATAATCACCATGCTAATTGTAATTTGTTATATATAATTGGATATATGAAAAACTAACCAATCGGATAGGTCTTGACACAAGATTTCGAATCGCTCCACAATCTTATAACAAACGGTGATCAAGAACTGATCAAAGAGGCTTGGTGCTGAAGTGAATGAATGTAGGAATGGTGGTGGAAGTGTGATTGACTCTCTCAATCTGTGGGTTTTGATTGACTCTCTCAATCCTTGAAAAACTAGACTTGTTTGAATCACACAAACAAAGCTAATCTTTTAATCAATAGAAAGAGATGAATCGCTCAAATGAATCTAAAGACATAAGATTTTAGACAAAGAAATGCTTTGAATAAAAAGAAGAACAAACTTTATATTTCTTAGATGATTGAAAGATGTATTAAAAATGAAACAAATAACGAGCTTATATAGTGCTCAATACACATTCTTAAACTCTAAAGAAAGAAAGCGATTTGCAGAATTAAAAACTAGCCATTTGGTCATTATGAACACATCAGACGAAATAAGGAAACTAGGAGTATCTTGAGTCTTGAAAACTTGGGCATGAAGGAATGCTACCTCGGGACGTCTAGATGCATTGTATCAAGCCTCAGAATGCATCATCTTGGATAGGTAAGTAGATGTTGGGGTTTGAATGCTCCAAGTGTGAACATATCCAAATATGGTAAGTTGAGATGCAAGAGGATTCGCCTAATCCTCTGAGTGCTGGAGCATTGTAGAAACTTTGGGGACGCTTCTAGGACGTGGTTAAGCTCTCTTGAATGCTTAGATATTTCTTCTTGCCGCCAAAGTCTCGTTTGTAACTCATTAAACTCGTGAGCTTCCAAATAAAGCAAGCTGAGCATTTTCCGGTTTAGAATTGAATAAATTTTAAAACCTAATGAATTTCGGCATGAATCCAATTCGACGACCTCCTCGGTTGAATCAAGATTCCACGCCAAGTCGGTTTGCAGCTTAATTTCTTCTGGTTCGATCGGAATCCTCCAATTAGCGCACATTAATCCGAGTCGGGTAAGTTCGACATCACCCATTTTGTAAGTTGAATATCTTCGTCATATGAGCTCGGCTTCAGCTGATTCCACTTCGGCATGATTATATGATGAGTTGAGTTTCCAAAAAATTGGATTATTGCTTGGTTCATCTTGGTTAGGCCGCAATGACTCGATGAGTGATCGTAGATCTCTATCGTGTCCATTGGAGCTCTGAATGGGTTTAAAACATGTGAACCAAATTGACTCATTAAAACTTTCCGGAAAATTTATTGGGATAAAACCAAGGATAAGGAAAAAGAGTACAAATGGTCACAGCCTATTTGTAAGCCTTGGCTTCACGATCAGATCCAAGCTCGGCAACTGGTGCAATCTCGGCAACATGTTCTAGCATTGCTTCCATTTGATAAACTTCAGTGCTGATCGTGATCATACTCTGCTCCATGGTTGATGATGTCCAAGATCTTGTATCATACTCTCCTTCTTCAAAAAGTTTTGTTCTCAAAACTTGGTTATCTGCACATAGATAACTCAAGTTAGTTTCATGAATTATATGAGAGTTTAGAGACTTACCTTGGAGAAAGTTTCGGTTGGTGCTCAGTTAGGGTTATTTTTGAGCATCTGGGGGTTTTCCTTTGAGCAAGTAGGATAGAATGACTCCTCTGCTCTGCTCTAGCACGTGGCTCCTCTGCTTGGCAGCCTTTACACATTTGATAACCTCAGTTTTGTTCTTTTTATACTGAGCTCGGTTTAACAACAAGTTCTTCTCTGGTGGAACATCTTTATGTTTTAGCTCCTTAGTACCTCAAATAATCTCAACACTTTGGAAAAGAAACAAATGCATTATGGGTTTCTTATAATGAGATAAACTTAAACTTATTCCCTTCATGCTTGTAATAACAAATCTTTGTTTTACTTTAGGTTCTAAACAAGGGTTTGATTCCTCAAGTTCCTTTAAGTTTAATAAGTTCATTAACTCAGAGATTGAACTATCAAGAACAATTTGGTTTGCAGAAACACTTACCTGAATAACACTGTTAGTGTTTTCTTTTGGCTGAGAGATCACGGTAAGACGACTTGATGTCGGATCTGGTGGTTTCTCCTTGGTATGTTCTGTTCCTGAAACAACTCTCAAGAGCAAGTGCATCATATTTGAGTTTAAAATTACAGAAATAGGCCTTGAAATATTTAAACTCACAGTGATGGTGTTAGCTAGTTGTAGCATAAGTTGCTCTTTGATGCTTTGAACTCCACGGTTGTGGCTGTTCTCTTCTCTAGAGATGGTTATAGCTAGCATTTCTGGTGAGGACAAAGCCTCTGGTCGTGCATGTGCTCCTAGTAGCTTTCCATCTTTGATTGTTTCTCTTTCTTCTTGTCTTATTCCTGGATCAAAACTTTTTGGCAAAGACAAGTGTATGAGTCTAGAATTGGGAATTAAAACATCAGAATAAACTAGGCTATCACTTGTGTTAATTAATTCCAATTTCGTTTCTGGTGATG
>JAHZTW010000001.1:391844554-391869083 GCA_020283515.1 Alliaria petiolata
TTAAGAGCAAGAAAGACCAAAGCTTTAAACCCTTAAACCCTCTTAATCACCCCAAACCGTAAAACCTTGGAGGATTACTCTCTCCTCATGTTCGAATCACTCATAAACACAGGTTTTGAGAGACTCAGCATATTCGGTTTGAGTTTGAACAGAAATTAAAACTAATGACAAGCAAGATTAAGAGAAGTACTTAGATTAAAAACTAAAGTTTAAAGTTTTACAAAATAAAAAGCTTCAAAACATTAAAAATGGCGTTCTTGCCTTAAAGGACCAGAGACAAAACGAAAACTAAGGATAAGGATGTGATAGATGGCCAAAAATAGGTTTAAGGCCTTTTATACAAAAAGGGTAATGGTCCCCTCACTAGAGTCCAAATCTTGCAAGCTGTGGGATAAGGCTTGAGATCGACCAGGCTTGTCGATCTCTCTCTCGATCTTGCGCATGGAACGTCTTCTTTAGCTCGATCGTTGGCTCGATCTAGTTGGGTAGATCGAGTGCTTCCATCGATCGTCTTGTCGATCCTTTAGTGATCGAGTCGTGTCCTCGATCTTTCGCTCGTTCTTCCATTGCGTCCGTGTTTGCGCTCGATCATCACGGTCGATCTCTGGACTCGATCTACTTCCTTGGAATCACTCCGTGACTCGATCTTGTGGTCGATCTCGTCTAGATCGACCTGCCTAGCTCGATCTCATGCACTTTGCTACATGCTCGAACTCTCCTAAGCGTCCATAGACTCTCCTTCGCTCCTTAGCAGATCCACGCAACCTCCATAGCTCCAGTGTGTCCAAAACAACCTGAATATGATGCAAATAAACAAAAAAAATGCAAATGCTAATGCAAAGTGCCTAAGGACCTAAAATGAGACAATTGGTGCAAACTAGTCTATTATGAGTGTTATAAACATGAAATTGTATTCTAAATGCAAGCAAAATATGTGAAATATATGAGTATATCAACTCCCCCAAACTTGCCTTTTGCTTGCCCTCAAGCAAACTAAATTCAAGCAAGGGAGAGAGGTTTGAAAGTGGGAGCTCAATATCCAAGGTTGCTAAAAATAATGATCAACTCAACATCCTAGTTCTTAGTTCTAAAAAGCAGGTGAACCTATTCTACTCCAAAAGAGTTAGCCATGCCCATCTCAACATTCAAATGTACCTAGATTTCAATCAAAACAAGCCTCCCTATCAAACCAACTCTTTAACATTCATTAAGTATAAAACCGTGAATCATGACATTGCAAGGAAATTAATTTTATTTGGCTTAAGGGACTGGACTTTTGAGATAAAAATGATCTCATTTCATCCGGTTTTTTCATTTAAGTAAGGGTAGTACTCAAGAAAGATTGAACCATATGCATAATGCTAAGGGTAAGAAACAAGTGATGCATACAAGCAAAGATTTTCATCTACCCGAAATGTTATCAATGTTCCTATTCCCCTCTCATTCATTTTTTTAGCTCACTCAACCCTTTAGAATCTATCCTTTTCCTCAAGGCTTTTTGTGCCTTGCTAAACCTTTTGAATTTCAACCTCATTTCCTTCTTTTTAAAGCTCTAAGGGGGAACTTCTTCAACCTTATTAATTTCGGTGAATGGAGTAGTCTATTCCTATTAACTTAGCTCTTCTTTGATCTCTAGGCAGCCTTATATATTTTTTTCTTTCTTTGGCCCTTTTTGGCTCTTTTGCTTTCTTAAGACCACCTAGCATATTTTCTTTATTTACTTAGAGCTATTACTTTTAAAACCCAAGACTCTCCATTTCAAACCATTCTTCCCCTTATTTTTCACCAAGCCCCTTATTTCATTACTTCTTTCTTTTCACACTTTTCCACCAAACATCTTATAATACCACAGCCAAACCCCCAAATCCTAAGCCTAAAGCTAGCCCCAAAATGCAAGGCTAGAATCTACATGAAAACCTATACTTGTCGTCCCAAACCTAACACTTTATGCTAGGTTCAATCGAAATGAGGCCTCACAATCGCACACAAACAGTTGGCTTCAAAGGAGATTGGTTATGGTAGGGGTGCTACTTGAGCTAGCAAAAGGGCGGCAAAGTGGATAAGAAAGCTCAAGTATTTTAATCCATGAAATTACTTTCAATGCAAGCATGATAATTAAATGTCCAAATTTGGTTTAAGTGAGTAGAGTTGGTTATCAATTTCAAGTCCCATTTCAACCAAAAACTAGTGACAAATGGGGTGGTCCAAGCATGGTTCTTCCTTAATTTCAAATTTATTCACAAGCATTCGAGAACTACTAACTAGGGTGTTGAATTGATCACAAAAATTAACAACCTACTTGGATTAGCTCATCATTGCTCTCAATGCATATGAATGCAATGCTAAATGATTAAAAATTCTAGACTCCTAAAATGTTTTAAAATGCAAATGCAAGTTATATTAATTTTTTTTTTTTTTTTTAATTTTTGAAAAAATTTCTGATTTTTTTTTTGTATTTTTCTATGCACTTAGATGAAGACTCAAGGATGCAAATGGAAAATAAGATTCAAATAAAACATGTCAAAGCATGCTCTCCCCCAAACTTGAATGACAACGTCTCGGTGTCACACAAGTCCAAGAGAGAGCCAAAAACACAAAGCAAAAACTGAAAATAAAAATAAATGCGTGGTATGTACAATGGGTTGTTGTTTTGGTACCTCGGAGCTAGGCATGACCGGAGCTTGAGGTTGCTCCGATCCTCCTGCTCTTTCTTGGGGTGTCCTGAAGCACTCCTTTGTCCTTGATCCTTGTTGGATGTTCTTGGAGTGAGAGACGCCCACCTCGATCATGAGTTTGGATCGAGCCTCTTTATCGATCGCAAGGTCGTGTTGGCGAAGATCGAGTCACGTGATCGATCTGGATATCGATCGTTCTATCTAGATCGAGTGAACCTAGTCGATCCACACCCCGTTTGTAATGCAATTTACACGCATGAGTGGGTCATCCTCTCTCAATCGACTGATTCACTTGATCTTCTTACTCGATCCGTGAAGGATCGAGTGAAGGATCGAGTGACTTGATCCGATTCGCTTGATCGATCTAGTGAAGATCGAGTCAGCAACGGTCGATCGTGCACTCGATCTTCTGCCTACCTTCTCCTTTATTAATTACAAGAACTTGGTCCTCGGTTCCATCCTCCCTGCTCCTACACATTTAAACTGAAAAGCATAAAATTGAAAAAGAATATATACAAGGATAGTCATGGGATTGCCTCCCAAGTGCGTTTTTGTTTAACGTCGTTTAGCTCGACTTTTCTTACTCCCTTTAGCGTGGAGCGCGGTCGGTTGGATTGGGAAGAGACTCGGTGGAGTTTGTCCCTAGCTGCATCTCCACGGTGTAGGTAGTGTTCATCATTTCTATTATTGTACCCTTGTCCCTTCCGATCAAATCGTGTGGGAGTAGAAATCTTTCTTTTGCAAACGGTTTAGCACCCCCCTTTCTTCTGACCTTGCAAAGTATGGAGTCGTTCTTGAGCTCAAATGGATGCAAACTCAGGACATCAGGTTTAGCTCCAGTGGTTGTTTTCCTATCAGTTTTGAAAAGAAACTTGAAAATGTTCTTTTTCCTCTTTACTTCCTTTGGCGCTGATTCCGGGTGTCTCTCTTCTTCCTTGCCACTGAACAGGGCCAGCAACCCTTTTTCATATGGTTCCTTTCCTGCCTGAACCACATCCTCCAAGCGAGTTGTTTCCCTCGTCGAAACCGAGAAGCAAGAAGTCATCTTTCCCTTAAACTTGCCGACCAAGGTAACGGGTTGTCCTTCCCTTTTTACCGAGTTAGCTTCGGTGTGATCTTCCCTTTCACCTTGACTCCTTTCGTCTACGAGGGCATTCTCCTCCTCTTCTGGTTGCATCTGCCCCATGGTGCTTACTTGGAAAACCTGACCGTTGATTGTTGGCTTCCTTACGCTATCTTTGGTAGTAAACTTGAATTTCGCGCCCTTGCCCAAGTTTAAGGAGATTTTTCCCTGCTTCACGTCGATTATGGCCCCTGCCGTAGCCAAGAATGGCCTTTCCAAAACAAGGGGATCTTCATCCTCATCATCCATTTCCGGAACTACAAAGTTGGTAGGAACGGTGATATTGTTGATCTTTAAGGGGAGGTCTTCTAGAACCCCTTTCGGCAATCGTATGCTCCTATCAGCAAGGAACAAGGAAATGTGGCTTTTCTTTAAATCAGTGAGCCCCAGCTTCTTTGCAGTGGAGTGCGGCATGAGGTTAATGCTTGCCCCCAAATCACAAAGGTTGTTCTCAAACTTAAATTCCCTATAGCGCAAGGGAGTGTAAACGAGCCAGGGTCACCGAGCTTCTTTGGCACTGTCATCGTTTGGTTGATGGCACTGCCCTCTTGACTCAATACCATAACTTCCCCTTCGCCTTCTTTAACCTTTTTGGCGAGTGTATCCTTCAAAAAATTTGCATATTTAGGCATCATCGCTAAACAATCAACCAATGGCAACTTCAGCTCAACATTCCTCAAGTGTTTCTCAAACAAGACTTTCTGCTTCTCAATCATTTGTTTATTGAAACGTCCTGGGAAAGGAAGTTTGGGTTTGTATGGTGGAGGAATGAAAGCTTCTTTCTCCTTGCTAACTTCTTCCACTTTACTCTCTAAAACCACTTCACCCCCTTTCTTTGGTCTTGCAATGTAGACATTGTCAAAGGTGATCTCTTGATCATTCTCCCCCTCTTGAACTACAATGTCCTCATTGTCTCCAAGTGTAGACCTTGGTGGTAGCTGTTTCCCACTGCTCAAAGTGATTGCATTAGCATATTCCTTCGGGTTTTGCTCACACTTGCCGGGTAAGCTACCTTGGTTACTTGAACTTGCTTTTCCCTTTTCGAACTGACGCATCTTATTGTTCAAGTTGGAGATTTGTGTAGAGACCTCAGTGAGAGAAGAATCTAGTCTGTTGTTGATGTCCACAAACTTCTGATTGTTGCTTGCTTGTATAGAGGCTTGTCCTTGTAGAAGTTGTTGAAACATAGCTAAAACCGGATCTTGAAGTGGTGCTTGAACTTGCTGTTGCTGAGGCACAAAACCAGGTGGATATCCCTTGTTTTCTTGCTGTTGTTGTCCTTGGAAGTTGCCTGGACGTTGCTATTGAAAACCACTGTTTTGACTAAACCCACCCTTGTTTAAAGGAACAAAGGGTTTTGCTTGTTGTGGTGGGTAGACTTGATCCTTTGGGTTCTCTACATTGGTGCTGCAGTATGACAGATTATTGTTGCCTTGAAACCTCTGGTTACACCCTTGTGGCTTGTTGTAGTCAACCCAATTCGCTTCCACAAGGTCAGCTTGACAGCCTTCTCCAAACACTTCCGCGGCTTCTTCTACAAAATGGACTTGCTTTTGAGTTGCAAGCATCATTTTGTCAATCTTGTCATGAAGGGATTTCAGCTCTTTCTTGTGCGACTCCAGCTCATTACCCCTTGGTGTTCGGTCATAATCCTCAGAGTAGTTTCCATCACTCAATGCCAAGTTCTCTATTAGCTCCATTCCTGCGGTCACTTCTTGTCCAAGGAAGTTGCCTTTGCTTGCGGTATCAAGTAGTAGACGGATCTTGGGCAAAGCTCCTCTGTATATTGTGCTAAGAAGTGTCTCCTCTGTGAAACCATGATGAGGGCAAGCAATGGTGTAGTCCTTGAACCTCTCCATAACTTCACTAAATGACTCATTCTGCCTTTGCGCAAAGCCACTGATTTCACTTCTTAGGCGAGCTGTCCTTGTGCTTGAGAAGAACTTGGACAGAAATGCCTTCTTGCAATCAGCCCATGAGGTTATAGTCCCTTGAGGCAGAGTCTTTTCCCAATGCCTTGCTTTGTCCCCAAGTGAGAAAGGGAACAACCGAAGCTTGAAACTGTCTTCGGAGATGCTATTGATTTTTATCATCCCACACACTTGTTCGAAGTTATCCAAATGCTCAAGGGGATCCTCCAATGCAAGACCATGGAACTTGCTGTTCTGAACCATGGAGATAAAGCCCGACTTTATCTCGAAGTTGTTGTTTTGCACCGGAGGAGGAGTGATGCCAAAACGATTGTGGTGAGTGTTTGGTGCATCACCCGCACCTATGATCCTTGGCAGCCTTGGAGGATGGTTGGGGTTTCCATTACCCCCACCAGCTGCTCCATGTTGAGGCTGAACATCATCTGGATCGGCCATATCTGCTCGATCCACTTCCTCAAACTCAGTTGCTTGATTTCTTTCCCTTCTTAGTCTTACACTTCCAAGTTGATGAATATAATCTAGAGGCTGTAAAAGGTTGTTGTCACCTCTAGACCTCAGATTCATATACCTGAAAACACAAACAGGAAGGTAGATAAATTAGTATTCAAAATAAAAGTAAAGATTTAGGCTCTACTAAGCTCAAAAACTTAATAGCTTCAAATTAATCCCAATTTGGCAACGACGCCATTTGATAACAGATTTTTCTCTTGTTTCTGTGTGTTTAATCAAAACCTCAGCATGTTCATGTAATTGCAATACTTAAGGGTCAATCCAACTTGGGGAGTTTGAACAAATACTAAGAATACAAGAGCTATAGGTAAAGCTAAGCAAAATCCGGATAAATTGGGTGAACAACTGAAAATAAACTAATTGTAACGATCTACTGGACTTAAAAACAATTTTAAAATCCCGACCAAGGGGTTAAACAACTAGAAAACTACTTTCAAGGATTTAAAAAGCGCGACTACTAATTTTAGGAAATAGAAATCTAAAACCGGACAAAACAGGAAAATTGCTAAAAGCTTAAAACTAATTTTAAAAACTAGAAATAAAACTCTACTGACTCTTACATTCTACCAGGGTGTGAAGCATGATAATATGAAATTTATAAAATGCTAGCAAGACCAAGAACACAATTTTATGAATTTATAAAACTCTAAAGCAAGAAATAAGCAACTAGATGATTTTAAGCTAAAAGATTGAAACTTTAAACTAAAGGAAGATGCTTTTTATGTTTTCAAATGCTAAAGATGGATTCATGGTTTGGGGATCATCCTTAAGAGGTTCAAGATTTAAACTTTGGTTCTTAAAAACATAGATCTACACACTTTGTGCTTTCCCTAAGCCTTAGGAAGCTTGAGCTAGCTTTACCCATGGTTTGTGGTGTAAAGCCTTTCTTCAATCCATCCTCCTAATCCATGGTTCGTGGTGGAAAAACAGAGAGAAGAACAAGAAGCATAGATCCTAAAAAGTGGCCTTACTAATCCCCCTCACATCCATGGCGTGTGGGAAGGGAAAGATTAGTATCTTGGATTTGGTTTTAAGGAATTCCCTAAATCTTTCTAGGACAAAGAGATTCCTGAAAACAGAGAGGTCTTTCTCAAGATCCTCTAGGCATTAAAACCCAAATCCAAGAAGAGAATGTATTAAGAGCAAGAAAGACCAAAGCTTTAAACCCTTAAACCCTCTTAATCACCCCAAACCGTAAAACCTTGGAGGATTACTCTCTCCTCATGTTCGAATCACTCATAAACACAGGTTTTGAGAAACTCAACATATTTGATTTGAGTTTGAACGGAAATTAAAACTAATGACAAGCAAGATTAAGAGAAGTACTTAGATTAAAAACTAAAGCTTAAGGATTTACAAAATAAAAAGCTTCAAAACATTAAAAATGGCGTTCTTGCCTTAAAGGAACAGAGACAAAACGAAAACTAAGGATAAGGATGTGATAGATGGCCAAAAATAGGTTTAGGGCCTTTTATACAAAAAGGGTAATGGTCCCCTCACTAGAGTCCAAATCTTGCAAGCTGTCGGATAAGGCTTGAGATCGACCAGGCTTGTCGATCTCTCTCTCGATCTTGCGCATCGAACGTCTTCTTTAGCTCGATCGTTGGCTCGATCTAGTTGGGTAGATCGAGTGCTTCCATCGATCGTCTTGTCGATCCTTTAGTGATTGAGTCGTGTCCTCGATCTTTCGCTCGTTCTTCCATTGCGTTCGTGCTTGCGCTCGATCATCATGGTCGATCTCTGGACTCGATCTACTTCCTTGGAATGACTCCGTTATTCGATCTTGTGGTCGATCTCGTCTAGATCGACCTGCCTAGCTCGATCTCATGCACTTTGCTACTAGCTCGAACTCTCCTAAGCGTCCATAGACTCTCCTTCGCTCCTTAGCAGATCCACGCAACCTCCATAGCTCCAGTGTGTCCAAAACAACTTGAATATGATGCAAATATGCAAGAAACATGCAAATGCTAATGCAAAGTGCCTAATGACCTAAAATGAGACAATTGGTGCAAACTAGTCTATTATGAGTGTTATAAACATGAAAATGTATTCTAAATGCAAGCAAAATATGCGAAATATATGAGTATATCACAGTTTCGGTTGGTGCTCTGTTGGGGGTGTTGTTGAGCATATGGGTGTTTTCCTTTGAGCAAGTAGGATAGAATTACTCCTCTGCTATGTTCTGGTATGTGGCTCCTCTGCTTGGCAGCCTTTACCCATTTGATAACCTCAGTTTTGTTCTTTTTATACTGAGCTTGGTTTAACATGTTCTTCTCTGGTGGAACATCTTTATGTTTTAGCTCCTTAGTACCTGAAATAATCTCAACACTTTGGAAAAGAAACAAGTGCATTATGGGTTCCTTATAATGAGATAAACTTAAACTTATTACCTTCATGCTTGTAGTAACAAAATCTTTGTTTTACTTTAGGTTCTAAACAAGGGTTTGATTCCTCAAGTTCCTTTAAGTTTAATAAGTTCTTTAACTCAGAGATTGAACTATCAAGAACAATTTGGTTTGCAGAAACACTTACCTGAATAACACTGTTAGTGTTTTCTTTTGGCTGAGAGATCACGGTAAGACGACTTGATGTCGGATCTGGTGGTTTCTCCTTGGTATGTTCTGTTCCTGAAACAACTCTCAAGAGCAAGTGCATCATATCTGAGTTTAAAATTATAGAAATATGCCTTGAAATATTTAAACTCACAGTGATGGTGTTAGCTAGTTGTAGCATCAGTTGCTCTTTGATGCTTTGAACTCCACGGTTGTGGCTATTCTCTTCTCTAGAGATGGTTATAGCTAGCATTGCTAGTGAGGACAAAGCCTCTGGTCGTGCCTCTACTCCTTGTAGCTTTCCGTCTTTGATTGTTTCCCTTTCTTCTTGTCTTATTCCTGGATCAAAACTCTTTGACAAAGACAAGTGTATGAGTCTAGAATTGGGAATTAAAAGATCAGAATAAACTAAGCTATCACTTGTGTTAATTAATTCCAATTTCATTTCTGGTGATGCAGCCTTCAACAATTTGCTAGATAGACAAGTAGTAGCACAATAAGAAATTAAAACTCAGAATGAGATAAACACTATTATTATTTCTAGATATTTATGTTTTCTCATCTAGTGAAGTTTTTTTCAACAGTTTCTTAATGGGACAATTTGCAGCATAGTGTCCTCTCTTATGACATCTATAACATGTAGGCTCTTTAGAATTCACAAAATTAGAATAATTACCATGAGTTGCTGTAATAGTATTTTGTGATTTTCCTTTGCTCATAGAGGTAACTTTAGGACTTTGCTTCAGCTCAGTCTTCTCTTCCAAATTTAAATCCTTCTTAAGTTGTTGCCCTTGTTTTTGTTGTGCTGGCGTCAATGTGAAGGAGAGGGTTTCTTGTTGCTGATCCTTCTTTGCTTGAGTAGTCTTCTTACTCTCTATGTTGTGGTCTTTCATGAACTGCTGCCACCTTCAAGTGTGCTGATTGCTTTATGCTGAACTTCTTTTGTTGGAAAGGTCTTCTTAACCTCTGCTTGACTTGGTGAAGTCTTTGTAGTTACTTTCTTGGGCTCAGAATAATAAGCATATTTATTCTTATGAGTGGACTTCGGTTCTGGTGTGAATTGTACTCTCCTGGTTGTTGTCCTTTTAGGCGTTGGTCTTGGTGGAGCTGGTACTCGATATGAAACAACTACATAGCTGATTGGCTTCTCTGCTCTCTTGGGAGGGTTTTATTCTTCATATGAGTCCTCCTGAACCTTCTTCACACCTTAGTGTATTGGAACAACTTCTATAACAGCCTGGTGGTTCTGGATCCATTTCCTCTTCATAGGTTTCTTCTTCAGACTCAGAACTTGAATAGTGTTCCTCTAACCATGGTTCTTCTTCTTCAGAATCATATTCCATGACTTCTGGTTTTGTTCCTACCTTGCAACAAAAAGTTAACAACTAATCAGTATTAAGTTCAAACTATGTAATGAAATGACAATAACGATTAAAGAGATGCTAATGACAAATGCAAGAACGTTTTCTTTCGCTAGTGAGAAAAAAATTAAAATATTAGAAAATTTATTCTAATAGCCAAGAACGAATGCAAGAAAGAATGAAGATATGCGTATGCAAGCAAGTTATGGAAACAAGATTAAAGTGAAAATGACTAAACAATATTTTTCTTTTGCTTTTCTCTTTTGTAAAAATGCAACAATTGAAAACTAGATGCAACGCTTGAATGCAAATCAATTGAAACTTTTTATGGTTTTTTCTTTTCTGGAATGCAATGAAAATAAACTAGGAACAGAAGCAAGAACAGAAACACAATTTTTATTTTGTTTTCTCAAGGTGGTGCAGAAGCAAATAACAAATGGAAGCAATAGCAACAATTTTTATGGCTTTTCTGGATTTATCAATAACAAACTACGAACAGAAATGAATACAAAACAGAATCAAATGAAACAGAATTCAAAGAAAAACAAAAATGAATTTTTATGGGTTTTTGATTTGAGATAAATGAAATAATAACAAAAAATAAAAGATAAAGGTTGGATTGATACAACCTGATGGATAGGAGCTTTTAAAACTCTGATACCAGATGACACAATATTGGGAATCGCTCCACAATCTTATAACAAACGGTGATCAAGAACTGATCAAAGAGGCTTGGTGCTGAAGTGAATGAAGGAAGGAATGGTGGTGGAAGTGTGATTGACTCTCTCAATCTGTGGGTTTTGATTGACTCTCTCAATCTTTGAAGAACTAGACTTGTTTGAATCACACAGACAAACCAGATATTTTAATCAATAGAAACAGATGAATCGTTCAAATGAATCTAAAGACAAACGATTTTAGACAAAGAAACGTTTTGAATAAAAAGAAGAACAAACTTTATATTTCTTAGATGATTGAAAGATGTATTACAAATGAACAACTAACGAGCTTATATAGTGCTCAATACACGTTCTTAAACTCTAAAGAAAGAAAACGATTTGCAAAATTAAAAACTAGCCATTTGGTCATTATGAGCAAATCAGACGAAAGAAGGAAAATCGGAGTATCTTGAGTCTTGACAACTTGGGCATGAAGGAATGCTATCTTGGGACGTCTAGGTGCATTGTATCAAGCCTCCGAATGCAGCATCTTGGATAGGTAAGTAGATGTTGAGGTTTGAATGCTCCAAGTGTGAACATGTCCAAATATGGTAAGTTGAGATGCAAGAAGATTCGCCTAATCCTCTGAGTGCTGGAACATTGTAGAAAATTTGGGGACGCTTCTAGGACGTGGTTACGCTCTATTGAATGCTTAGATATTTCTCCTTGCCGCCAAATTCTCGTTTGTAACTCATTAAACTCGTGAGCTTCCAAATAAGGCAAGCTGAGACTCTTCCGGTTTAGAAGTTGAATAACTTTTAAACCATAATGAATTTCGGCATGAATTCAATTCTACGAGATCCCCGGTTGAGTCAAAATTCCACTCCAGGTCGTTTTGTAGCTTAATTCCGTCTGGTTTGGTCGGAATCCTCCAATTAGCGGATATATATCCAAGTCGGGTAAGTTCGACATTACCCATTTTGTAAGTTGAATAACTTCGTCATATGAGCTCGGCTTGAGGTGATTCCACCTCGGCATGATTCTCTGATGAGTTTAGTTTCCAAAACAATTGGATTTATTTCTTGGTTCATTTTGGTTTGGCCGGAATGGCTCGATGAGTTATCGTAGGTCCTATCAGGTCCATTGGAGCTCTGAATGGGTTTAAAACATGTGAACTCATTAAAACCTTTCCTGAAAAACCCATTCGGATAAAAGCAAGGATAAGGAAAAAGAGTAAAAATGGTCACAGGCCATTTGTAACCCTTGGCTTCATGATCAGATCTAAGCTCGGCAACTGGTGCAATCTCGGCAACTGGTTCTAGCATTGTTTCATTTGATAAACTTCAGTGCTGGGCGTGATCATACTCTTCTCCATGGTTGGTGATGTCCACGATCTTGTATCAGGTCTTATCACAGTCTCCATCACTAAGTTTTTCAAAATCCGTAATGCATTAGTAACAACAAAGTTGCTTTTGAAATATGCGACCATAGCATGATTTGTTACAGAGGCTTGAATCTTCAAAGCCTTAAAGTTTAAACAAATGACAGGAAAACAATTAATTAATAAACAATACTTGTATTGGATAATATATATACAAAAAACCTTAATTTGTGCACTTTCTTGATCATCCACGAAGATAAACTCAAAACCTTCACCAAATTCTTTGCTAGATGTTCTCATCTTTCCAAAACTTTGATACGTACATCCCAATCGGCTCTCCACGGATGCAAGTCAGAAACATTATCAAAAAGAGCCATTGATGAAGAATTTTAAAAGATGAACGTTTGAAAGCGAAGAGATTTTTTATTTTATTTTTATTTTTGTTTACGGCAGTAAAGATCGCTATAAAACATCTATGTTAAATTTATATAGAAAGAAACTCTTCTATACGGTTTAGTATGTTTACACCGATTGAAAAATTCATTGAATGTAATTAAATATTTTCTTTCGGTATCCAACTAATTCTTGTTAAGGCCATAAAAGTAGATTTAAATTGGATCCAATGGTTTATGAAGGGTTTATTAATGTTTGTACACCAGAAGATTTGAGTTTCAATTTCCACAGAGCACAGTTTATTATTAATTATGCAGATTAATAAAAAATTATACAAATTAGTGGAAGCAAGTTTACAAGAGATCTTCAGCGTGGTGCAAGAAGGACAGCTATGCATAGATCTTCATATGATGATAAGAGTGGTGCAGGTACAGCTGTTAGTCGTGGATAGAGATGTCAGACGGGCCAGCCCGAGCCCAAATGGCCCAACCCAATGCGGTTTCAAAAAAATTCTTGGGCCGGCAGGCCAGCCCACGCGTGTTGTGGTCCAAAATCTCATAGCGCAAGCCCAACCCGCATGTATTTTACGGGTTAGTGGGCTTCATAAAATACATGCAGGTTTTGTTACAAACATATTTCAATTCGATTTTTCTTTCATAAGTTAGTACAAACCTTGTTTCTAGCTTATAAACATACTGATAGGATCCGCGTATACGCAGATTTTTAGTTATATATTTTAAAACCGTTGAAATAAATTTAAAAAAATGAAAAAAAAAAATCGAATTGCTCTTGAAAATTTATTTTATTTTCATTTATATTTGTTTCCAATTAATTTTTATTATATATTTCTAAATTTTGAGAATTTTATATTTTTATGTGAATATATTTATTTCTATCGATTTTACTACTTATATACATATTTATCCTAAAACATTGACGAATTGATTATCATATTTTTAATTATATTTATTTTTAACCATAATTGACTTTTTAATTAAAAAAAAATATTACACATGTCAAAATTTGATCGATTGACTCACATGCATCTCAATCATTTTAACTTCGAATGTGATTTGCATATACACTGGTTTATAATTAAATATTACATAACTCATTAAAAAAACAAAACATGAAAAAGTAGAAAAGAAATTAGATCATTATTGAATATAAAAAGTGTGAATCGTAGCAAAACAAACGAATGACCAAAATGGATAAATCTATTCTATCAATGAAAAACATGAAATAACAATAATTTTCCTTTTTCCCAATTTTTTCTTATTTATCTTTTGTATTTTTTGATTTTCCTTTTAGTATTAGTTCCTTAACCTAAATAAAAAAATATAAAAGAAACATATTTTTATTTTCCTTAATTTTCTCATTTACCTTTTTGATTTTTTGATTTTTTTTAGCATTAGTAATCGATTATATAATTTTCTTAATTTAATTAGAAAACATAAAAAAAAACTTATTTTATTTTTATTTTTTTGTTGAATACCATATAATCAACACTTTTCAGCTCAGAGCTAAACCAAGCAGAGCCATTGGAAAACCAAAATGGGATTCAAAGCCCCAAACTAACTTTAAAAACAAAAAATAGCAACTTTCTGTAGCATAGTTTCCTAACAATACCAGAAATCAAATTGATGACAAACACAATCATCCAAGAACACCTGAAATAATCACATCAGAAGTAACAAGCTCATACTTTTGAGACTTTTTCATTCCTCCAAACCGTGAATCTTCGGACAATAACTTCAAGCTCATAGTCCCCAGAATCTGTTCTCTCTCCCCAACATGGTTTTTCAAAGATTAGATTCTTAATGTGATTATTGTACTAGTAAAAATTGGATATTTTCTACATACATGAACTCAGTTCCTATAATCAACCCATCCAAAACGAGGTTCAAAAATTCAAATTCCCAATTCAGAGACCTTACCAGAGTTGAATCTTCTTTTAAAAATAGTACATTCTATTGATAAGAGGATTTTTCTTTGTTTTTAAACAATTACTCAAACCTCACTCATGTCATTATAATGTTTGAGGATCAATCCATATGGGTATGGTTTAGACAATAGGAATGCATAAAACTTTTTAATCTAAGAAAACAATAAAGTTTTGAGGTTTAACTAACAACCTAAGTGATCAAACAAACTAAATGATATACTCATTTATTTCGCATATTTATCATGCATTTAGAATAAGTTTTCATCCATATTTCATTTATAGCTAAGTATAATCATAGTATTTGATNTTTTCTACGATCATCGTTGTCTACTATAGGATTTGGTGAAGAGACATCTGAGGTTGAAACTGAGGTCCTGGTTGGAGAAGATAAATCAACTGATGAGGATACTGGTGAGTAATTATAAAGACCGCATTCTAATTTTCTGCTGCAGTGTGCCTTTATTCTTATTGAGTTTCACTAATGGTACTTCAATTCAGAAACCACCTCTACTGAGGAAGAAAAGGAAGAAGATGCCGAGGATGAGGACAGTGACAAAAAAACCAAGAAGGTGAAAGAAAGAAACAGTTTATGAATGATGTTAAGGCTATGGCTGAGAAGTCCAAAGGAGGTGACCGAAGAAGAGTACACTAAATTCTACCACTCTCTCTCTCTCTCTCAAAGGTGAAAAAAATATTACTTGATACACTCTAGGGGCGCTCGTGTGCATTTTCTGACCCTAGTTGCTGCTATATACAGGATTTTACTGACGAGAAGCCAATGGCTTGGAGTCACTTTAATGCTGAAGGTGATGTTGAATTCAAGGCGGTTCCTCCGAAAGCTCCCCATGATCTGTATGAGAGCTACTACAACAGCAACAAGGCGAATTTGAATCTCTATGTCAGGAGGGTGTTCATATCAGATGAATTTGATGAGCTATTGCCTAAGTATTTGAGTTTACTGACTTGGAAGACAAATCAAGGGGTTCCTTCAATTTCAATACAAATTTAAAGGCTAAATCCCTAATGTGAGTTTACTTGTGCAGGGTGTTGTTGACTCTGACACATTGCCTCTAAAAGCATCACGAGAAATGCTTCAACAACACAGCAGCTTAAAGACAATAAAGAAGAAGCTTTTATGCGAAAGGCACCTTATAAGTTTGTTGAAGAAGACCCTGATGATGACAAAAAAGGTATTCTATTAAACACGCTTCTTGGTATCAATCCACTTTGACTGTTCCAGGTCTTTCTACCATGGTAGTTCATCTTTCTGAAACATGTTGTAAACGTATACAGATGTGGACAAGTCTGGTGAGAATGATGAGATGAAGGGTCAAATACACAAAATTCTGGGAATGAGTTTGGAAAGTCGATTAAACTTGGTATCATTGTGGATGCTTCTAACAGGAACGGCTTGGCAAGACTTATTCGTTTTGAGACGTATGTTCTGTTACTTTTCTTATACACATCTGTCTACTTATTAGCGAGAGCTGGATTAACGATTGATTGATAGTATGCTATTTCAGAACAATGTCGATGGAAAATTGAGCAAGGAATCCATTCCTGGAGAGGCTCATCAAGAAGGGCTATGAGGTTTGCTTCGAACATGACTAATTCTTCTTTAATTGATCGCCAACTTGCCTCACATGTCTAATCTTCTTCACGGATGAATAGTTGAACTTTCTATAAAGAATATATAAAGGTAAGAAGAAAATATGAAAGAATATTATATAGCCAATTTGTTTTTAAACTTTCTATGGTTATTGGTCTTAATTTTTTATATCTAATGGCATCTCAACTTTTTAGCCCATGGGCTTGTCATTGTCTCTTTAAGTTTTTTAAAAGCTTTTTTTTTTTTTTTTTTTTTTTCTCTGGCGAGTTATCGACCACTCTTCTTTCTCTTAATTTTGGATCGACTAAAACCCTGATATTTGTTCTTGCTTCCGCCGAATCAGAACACTCACTGACGGGTTCGTTTCTTGCCTGTTTATTAGTTCTTCATTCAACCTTTTCTTTGTTGCTATAATGTGTTAAGATTTTGCGACACATTGAGTTTTCTTTATGTGAAGTATTTTGATTTGAGAATCCCCTCAAAAGGTCTTAGGGTTTTTCTTGTCCAATGTCTTAACTGTTTTAGTGGCTTTGTATTTACTAGGGTTGAGTCTTGTATAATCATTCTAAAATTTTCTCATTTCTGTTTAATATTGTCTCTATTGTAGGTTATATTTTGGATCGACTAAAACCCTGATATTTGTTCTTCCTTCGGCCGAATTAGAAGACTCACTGACGGGTTCGTTTCTCTCCCTGTTTATTAGTTCTTCATTCAACCTTTTCTTTGTTGCTATATGTGTTAAGATTTTGTGACACATTGAAGTTTTTTGATTTGAGAATCCCCTGGTTTTTCTTGTACAATGTCTTTTAGGTAATGAAAGGGCTTTACTGTTTTGGTGGCTTTGTATTTACGAGGGTTGAGTCTTGTATAATCATTCTAAAATTGTCTCTTATGTTTACTTTGGGAGATTTCAGTTTAATATTGTCTTTATTGTAGGTTGTCATTTTGTCTCTTGTGATTTCAGTTTAATCTTGTGTTTATGGAACAGGAACCATATAATGAAGCTTGCATTATCGCTGTTAAGAAGAAGAGTTTCTCCTTTTGCTTGCAAGCCTTGGAATGAAGCTTCTTTTGCCTCGTTTCACTCGATGAGTGCAGATCCTACGTTCTTATCTTCCACCATTAATGCAGTTGTGAAGATCTTCACCAGTAGCCGCAATTCTGATTTTTTGCATCCTTGGGGCTCTCCCATCAGTGGACCATCCTCCGGTTCTGGTAACTAAAAATCTCTTACTGTAGTTTATTTAAGAAAAGAGGGCAGATCATTGGGTTCCACGGTTTTAATAATTAAAAATCTCTTACTGTAGTTTATTTATGAAAAGAGGGCAGATCATTGGGTTCCACGGTTTTACTTGTAAACATTTGTCTGAACATATTTTTTCATATAAGGGCTAAAATCACAAGATGAGTTCTGTTATGTATACTTTTTTACTCTTTCTCTTCTTTCATTTGTTAGGTTTTATAATCCCTGGTCGGAGGATTATAACAAACGCGCACGTTGTTACTGGTGCGATATTCATTCGAGCCAAAAAGCACAAATCCGGCATAATGTACAAGGCGCACGTGCAAGCATTCGGACATGATTGCGATCTCGCAATCCTCACTATTGAAGACGATGACTTCTGGAACGACGTGAAGCCGTTAACATTGCTAAAGGATTTGCCTAAGCTCTCTCAAATTCTTCACATTGTGGGATACCCTGAAGGTACTTTCGAAAATACGTTTGTATTTTTGGTATTGTTTCGAAAATACGTTTGATCTCTCTCTCTCTCTCACTGTTTCTCTTTGTTACTAGGTGGCGACAATATTTGTATCACACGTGGGATCGTGTCGAGAATTGACGTCTCGGTGTACAGTCACAGTAAAGGAAATGTCCAGCTACCTACCATTCAACTTGATGCTGCAATAAACTCAGGAAATAGCGGAGGGCCGGTGTTTGTCGATAACATGGTCGTAGGTGTTGCGTTTCAATCATTGGTTGGAGACAATATAGGGTAAGTTTTACTTTGACACTGTTTCATGATATCTTCTACGATAGGTGAATAATCTTATGGCTCAGAGAGTGTGATGTGATGGTCACACATTGCTTTCTAAGTTTTGAAAGTTCTGAGTCGTTTTTTGTGTGTTGCAGGTATGTAATTCCAGCCCCTATCGTGAACCTTTTTATGACAAGCATTGAAGCAGGCAAAAGTAGTGTCGGGTTTTGTTCGCTTGACATTTGTCTACAAGCCATGGATAATCTCACAATGAGAGATTATTTCCAAATGACAAAGAAGATGAGTGGGATTCTCGTGACGGATGTTGGTGTATCATCTTCAGATTTTTTGGAGAAATATGACATCATCTTGGAAGTCGATGGTATTCCCGTTCAAGATGATGGGGAAGGTAAACTTTAATTTGATGATGTTCTGTATTTTTGAGCTTGATTTTTTGGATTGCTGTTTCTCAGTTTGTTTATGATGTGTCTTGCAGTTTTTGTTAATGATGTTGGATTACAACTCAACGGCTATATTGCCTTGAAAAACCCAAGAGAAGAAGTCTCTCTCAAAGTGTTGAGAAAGGCTACAGTGATAAACATCAGCTTGAATGCGACAGTGGTAGGTTTAATGACTCAAGTTTCTGTTGTTGTTTGGTTTCGTTGTTCTGATTGTTTTTAATTTGTTTAACACAGGGTTATATAAGTAGTACAGAGGATTACCAAATTCCAGGGTACTTACAATATGGCGGTTTTGTCTTCACAACTGCATATGGCGCTGTTTTTATTTCCCAGGTAATTTTGCTTTTTATCTCTTAACTAAGCTGTGTCTTTTTTTGGCTTGACGTAATATTAATTCTGTTCCTCTAGGTGGTAGAGGAAAAAGCTCATTCTGCTTATACCTCATTCGCTAATATGGAGGTATTTTTTTTTTTCATATTTTGAAAACATTTAAGTAAAAGAAAAGAAACAGGCTGTAGCTGAAAATGATTTCCAATTAGGTGTGTTTCGTGAACGACAAGATAGTGGAAACACTTCAAGATATATCTAGAACTGTGCTAGAAGGACCAGATTATGTTATTCTTGGTTTGCAACAAAACAAAGTTGCAGTGATCAAGAATCCCTACGCACAGTATCAGATTGGACTTCATTCCTCTGCTTCTGCCACTTTAGAAAGCGGTGAGCTTTATTTTACTTTGACAATATACTCTATTTGACAATTCTGACATGTGAGCGAGAATTGGGAAACGGAAAGTAACAGTGAGAAAAGTTAAACTAGAGCCAATTTCTTAATGGACTGATGGACATAGTCTAGGATCTACACTTTCGAAAGATTACATCATGTGGTAAACTCGTCCATAATTAGATTTGAAGAACATAATATATGTCTTGTCTTATTACTTGGAAGTGCTGGAGTCTCATTCGGTGTAAGATTCGACATTAATTGCAAAGTTTTCTTAGGGATTTATGATTTGTATGTCTCTATTGCAAGGGAAGATAACATAGTCATATTTACCTATGTAGAATATGGTCTTTCTGGAAAACAAGCAAAGGCAACACTGGAGATAAGTCTTGGAAGGCCAACTGCTCTTGAGGTGATTTTCTATTCTTGCTAAGTTCATTTTATGAAACCTGTAAGCTGGAAAATGCTATAGCTGGATTCTCCCTTCATGTCTATGCAGCGGAAAAAGTTTAAGTTGGAGAAGCTATTATCAAGCCGAGCAAATATAGATGTTATTCCAAATGATGAGATGCTGATGGTATGTTGCATACTTAAACCTAAAAGTTTCTTAACGTTGAAAACTTTGTTGTTTGTTCTGTAACTTTGTATTTCTGGATATTTTAGGCAATCTGCGAAAAGGGTTATGTGAAGAGAATGAAGGCTGATACATTCAATCTTCAGCATCGTGGAAGTATTGGCAAATCTGTTGGGAAACTGAGAGTTGATGATGCAATGTCTGACTTTCTTGTTTGTCATGCACATGACCATGTCCTCTTCTTCAGGTATGATTAACGGAAATCGCTTTTTTTGTTTGCCAGACACATAAATTTTGGTTTTCTCCTCCTTGTAATTCATTGCTTGTACTTGGTCTACATTCAGCGACCGGGGTATAGTTTACTCAACCCGTGCATATAAAATTCCGGAATGCTCCCGCAATGCAGCTGGTACACCTTTGGTTCAGGTAATTTACTTATCTGTGCATCCATGTTTTCCTTGTGCTAGGTCGAATAATATTCCAATTTGATGACAGGCTAATGATTTGCTGTATTCATGTGACTTGTGAAAGCAGATATCATCCATGTCAGAATGTGAAAGAGTAACCTCCATCGTTCCTGTTAGCGAGTTTGCTGAAGACCGCTATCTCCTGATGCTTACAATGAATGGCTGCATCAAGAAAGTACCTTTGAAGTTATTCTCAGGGATACGCTCAACTGGAATCATAGCAATTCGATTGGTATTGTCCCTTTTTCTTCCAGTCTAATTTTCGGTACAGTCTTGTTAACAAAGTTATTCTGACATAATTATTTGTCTTCAGAATTCTGGTGATGAACTGAAATGGGTACGTTGTTGCTCAAGCGATGATCTTGTGGCCATGGCGTCCCAAAATGGAATGGTCGTCTTGAGTACATGTGATGGTGTAAGTTTTGGTTCTCGACTGACTCTTGTTTCGAATACAAGTTGTTACTCAAGCAAACTCTAATGGATTTTATTTATTAGGTTCGCACACTGAGCAGAAATACAAAGGGAGTGACTGCCATGAGACTCGGGAAAGAGGATAAGATGGCAAGCATGGACATCATACCTGCATCTCTGCAGAAAGATATGGAAGAGAAGTCGGAAGATTCTTCAACTGTGTATGTTTTCTTAAGTTATATCTGCTAATGTTTGCTCTAGAAATTTCCTTATCACAGTAGTTGATATTTTATTGCCTTGTTTACTTTGTTAACACCAAAAAAAAGCAGGAAACAATCCACCGGTCCATGGCTATTGTTCCTCTGAGTAGCTTTAAGTGTTGACGTTTGAACAGAGTTGGTCTAATTGGATCCGAGGTATGATCTGGATTATTGCCATCTCATGTTAGGTTTGTTTGTTCATATCTTCCTTTCATCTCAATTTCTCAGTTTGCGGAGGATGATCGTTTGGCTGCTGTTTTCGTTGTTGGTTACTCCTTATCTGGTAAATATACATGCTTGTAGAAATAATAAGGATTTTGATGTTTTGTAATCGCTGTTTCTATTTAACAATCTCTCTAATGGGATTTTGTGTGTGTGTTTGTTTGCAGAGGATGGAGAGAGCGATGAGCAAGTCGTTCTGGTGAGCCAAAGCGGAGCTGTAAACCAGATCAAAGTTAGGGATATCTCCATCCAATCACGCACAGCACGGTATATGTTTCTTTTCTTCATTTGACAGTCTTTCTAAATAGTATTTATGTTTTTCTCATTTGATTGTTAATTTCTTAGGGGAGTGATTCTTATGCGGCTAGATCATCATGCCGGGAAGATCCAATCTGCTTGTCTGATCTCTGCAGCAGATGAAGAAGAAACACACAAGTAATGAAACCGTAGAAGCTGTTAGCCGTTAAATTTTTACAATCCCAATTCAACCAGTTATTGTGACCATGATCGGTTCAGTACATTAAACTCCTCTCTTCCTCTTTTTGTTTGCCCATGTTACTACGCGAAGAGAAAACCATCATAGGTAGGGTCTATGTGCTTAAACTCCTCTCTTCTTCTTTTTGTTTGCTGATGCTACTATGCGAAGAGATAACCCTGATCGAAAAGTTTGTTATTAATGTTAATGCGCATTTTCTTTGATCTAATTACTATATTTCTGAAAGTTGAAACAAATTACTCTGGTTATAACCAAATCAATAGTGCTCTTCTCCCTTTTGTTTTGTTGTTAACCAATTCTTTTGTCCATTCTTATTTTTTTTTCGCATCTGTTAGTATATATCATGGATTAAACCACCCAGACTGCCAGATTCCAGGATTACATACGAAATCCATCGTGTATATCAAGAAAATACTATTATTTATATAATACTATAAATAATATTGTTTTTGATGATTAACAACAATTGGGGGTGTAGCTCATATGGTAGAGCGCTCGCACCTCCAGTATTTTCTGAGTTGATGGAGACTTCGCTCCTGCTCAACCGTCGGATACTATATTTTTGTTTGGCCTATTCGGATGAATCAACGGCTCAGGATCAATTTCCAAGCAATAGACAAAGAAAAATCATTTTGATTCCGTTGGTCCTTTCCCTCTTTCTTAGCCTCTCGTTTCTCATCTAAGAGTAGCAGAGAACCGCCGATGCTCCTCCGTCTTCTTTGCCGGTGACTTTCTCTTCCTTTTAACTTCCGATTAAAACAATGAGCCTTCGTATAGTTTCCTCCGTATTCTCCGGCATCTATCGACTCCCTAATCTTCACGAGACTCATTCTCTTCTTAGCTCTATCTTCTTCATTCACGGGAACAAACCGGCGTGTATCGGTCGTCGGCGACCGATTCTGTACTCGTCCTATGGAGACCGGAGCAGAGACAGTGTCGGCACCTCCGCCGATATTTCGGAAACGCCTTCTTCGTCTCTTCTCGACGACGAGCTTCTGAGCAGCGTATCCGCCGCTAGAGATGCGGATGAAGCGCTTGAGATGATTTCTGATCGATTCGGATCAAATCGCGGCGGAATCGTTGTAATCGAAGATTGCCGTTCGATTGTCTCCGCTGCTGTCAGCCGCGGCAATGTCGAGCTTGCGTTGTCGATTTTCTACGCCATGCGATCGAGTTTCGATTTAGGTTTGCTCATCTCACTTTTCCAATTCGCACAGAGAAGAAGTTTCTGTGTTTGATTAAGGAGTGATCGTGTGTTTTCGCAGGTGGGAGTGAGACTGACCGATGGAGATGGTCAAGGCCAGATGTTGAGGTCTACACGATGTTGGTTAATGGTCTTGCAGCTTCCTTGAGGGTTTCTGATTCTCTAAGGATCATCAGAGATATTTGCCGTGTTGGGATCTCCCCTGCTGAGGAGGTAAGCGAGCAAGAACATCCCACTCTCTTTATATTGTGATCCACCATTGCTATTCTTATATTGCTCACACCTTGAAACTGGTCTGTACTTAAGATTCATGTAAATAGTGTGGCTATGTTTATAAGCATGATGTTGAGTTACACTGCTGTTGCTTTAGGTTCCCTTTGGCAAAATTGTGAGATGTCCGAGCTGTTTGATTGCCGTTGCTGTTGCACAACCGCAGCATGGAGTTCAGGTAATGATGATCGGATCTAGGGTCAGTGGCTCAACGTTATCTTTTCAAGCATAACCGGATGATATGTTGACTGCGTTTCTAGATTGTCTCCTGCGCTAATTGCCGTTACCAATACGAGCTTTTCTCTGGTGACATAACAAGCATAGAATCAGAAGAGCTCGGGTTAGTTCTATTCAATATGTTTTTCTTCTTTTGTTACAATAGCTCTAGGGAAAAGGCGATGCAGCTTGTTTTGGCTCTAGAGAGCGGGTTGTGTTTGGTAATTTGACCTGAAAAAGATTGAGATGTGTGTGTGGTGTTGATGCTGAGATATTCACTTTTTCTAAGGAGCTACATCTGCCGCACGCAGCAAGGACATTCCTCTGTGGGAAAAGGGGCTCAGACTAATCCAGATAAAGAAGAACAAAGTCATCTCTTCTGTGCACTCTATTGTGGTAAAATCTCCACTACTGTGAACACGGTTTCATATTCATAAGATTGAAGTTAGATACATCAGGAACTGTAACCATTGCATTGGATTTCAGGTACAAACTCCTTCCGGTACAGCACGGACGCACCGCTTTGCCACTGAGACCCCCGAGCTACCTGCGCAGGTTGGAGAGAGAGTGACAATTGCATCTGCTGCTCCATCAGATGTTTACAGACAAGTGGGACCTTTCAAGTTTACCCCCAAAGCTCCAAACCTTTACCCTGGAGAACCTATGAGCATCACAAAGCATAAGGACGGAAGAGAATCGCTTTTGCTAAGGCCCCCTAGTAAAGAAGGAGATAAAACCTTGCAACCCTCGTTTCTAATTCCCCTTCTTGCTGTTTTGGCTACCGGAGATGCTGCTTCTGGCATTATTGATCCCAGTCTGCCTCAGTTACTCTCAGTTGCTGCTGTTACATCACTGGCAATCGGTGTAACCCTTAATTCTTTTGTCCTTCCTCAGCTAAATCAGGTATCTATCCTCTATCCCATGACCTGCGTCAAGAGAGCATGTGTCGGTGTCGGTGTCTTGTGTATGAATTTTCATAATCCCTTACACTGTTTCAGCTCCCTGAAAGGACAGTGGATGTGGTCGGTATCAAACAGCAACTTTTATCTCAGTATGATGTGCTCCAGCGTCGCATTGGAGATCTAAAAGAAGCAACTGAGAAAGAGGTACTT
>JAHZTW010000001.1:391903787-391974257 GCA_020283515.1 Alliaria petiolata
GGGATCCGCGCTTAACCTAGCAAAAACACTTGTACCCAAAAAGCTTATCGCAGCAAATCTAATAAAACCCCATCTTTGGATCTTTGTTTCGGTTTTAAACTTAGAATCTTGGCGTCCTCTTTTGAATTGATTAACAGGTAATCTATTGTGCGAGATCTAGCACGCACAGGTCTTGCAAATAAAATCACCCAATACAGAGAGAGTTTCTGGAAAAGTTTGGAAATAAAAAGTCAACTGCATAATGATGATCAACAATATATTTTCGTCTTAAGTAAACAGAAAACGCGAGCTCATATCGGTGTGATCACACCGATATAGCAGACCGATATGGGTATCGGTGTGACCACACCGATATGGCAGACAGATATGCGTATCGGTGTAATCACACCGATACAGCACACCGATACTCCTTTCTTCATGAGATCATTCGATCTGTAGTAAAATGGCCATATCTCTTGAACGGCTTCCCTGTTTGACTTGAAACTACCACTAAACGAAAGCTAACTCAAATATCTATGACTTTCATGAAGACCGCCGAGGCTAAATCGGAGTTGAAACTCTTCATCCGGCTCGATCTTTACTTATGTAGTGGTTTTGTGCTTCAAGTCCATTTTGCTCAACTTCTTTTGGTACACTTTAGTTCCATGCCATCCTCTAAGCAATGCTTAACCTCCATAATCTGCAAAGTCCTCCAATGTACCCAAAAACACTCCAAAATGCAACAAATATGCAATAACTTAGGTTAAGACTCAATAACTCTAAAATGGATGCAAACTAGACTATGTGGACAAGTTATATACATGAAACAATGCAAATGCTTTACTGAATGAATGTTAAAATGATGTAAATATGCTAACTATCACTACTTCTTTGATAGCTTCACTTGGACTGATGGGACTCGAAATGTTACCATTCCGTTGTCAGTAAGGACTCGTGTTTTGAAGCCTTGAAAAAAGAAGATTCCTCAAATTCGTCATAAATCGTTTTTTCTTTTGTTTGTTCTCTTTTATATATAAGAAAACAAAAAGCAAATAATAGAAATTGTAATTTTATTCTCTGTGTTCGACTCTAACTAAGATCACATCAATAATGAGACTGAGATTCTCTCTTTCTATATATCTTCTATCTCCACCAACATACTTCTCTCTACATGAGAAGAAAATATATAACTCATGTCTTTTAACCATTAGGACATAAACAAGAAAATGAAAACTTTTTGTCTGATAAATTATTAGCGAAGGAGGAAAATAATGGGCAGAGGAAGCGGATTTCAAGAACCAGTAACGATTAGCCGTAGGAGACAAGTAAGGAAACAGAAGGAAGAAGATGATGTCAATGAAAACTTCAAGTCTACAAATGATGCAGCAGAGAGATGTAAAAGAGAGAAACCACATGGTCGGCTTATTGCTCTGCGATCTCATGTCCCAATATTGTCACCGACGTAAATCTGAATTCTCAATTTTTTTTTGATTCAGGTGTTTCTGTGTTTTGGTGATGATTGTTATAGTTTTTTTTCTTTTTTTTTGGGTTCAGATGACTCAGAGTGTAGCGGGTTTAAACGCGATGGTTACAGTTGTGAATGCGGAATTTTGCAAAAATGGACGATTGCGGTTAATATTGCTATTAAGCGGTTTGTACGACTGTCATAACAGTTGGAAACGGATCTGTTTGTAAGACATTTTTGACTGGTTAACTAACGGGTATAATAACAGTTAAACAAAAAATAACAAATATACATTATATATAATTATAAAAAGAGTTTATTTGCTTAGTAGCCATATTGGGTCTAATATTGAAGGATATAGCCATATGAAATTGAAAATAAAATAAGTAACCATGTCCAATTTTTGTTGGACGATATTTGTCCCTACATGGTATTGGTGGGAAGAAGAAATCGCCGTTTGTAGGTGGCGTACTTAGATACGCGATCACAAAATCACTGCTCCTTTCCACATCTGTATTTTCTATAACATAACACTTATCCTATAATTAATTTAAAAATATTAAACTTAATCATGTACTTGCTATGCTATTTTGTATTAGTGGTATAGAATAGTGAATCATGTACTTTTACAATGCAGGTATACCCTATCGCGTATCATGCTACATGCACTGTACACTTATGGTGGAACGTTAGAGCTGCAAACCTAATCGGCTTGTAGGGATGATGGGTGCATAGTGCTTATACAATGACGATGTTCAAAGAGAAGTTCCTTGAAATACAGAAGGTAAATCTCGGATGTGCAGCATACTTGGTTGATATAGGTAAACATATTTAAAATGGTAGTTTCGAATTATGAGTCATTTATGGGGATGACAACAACCATAGTACTACGAAAATGTCTTGTCTAGTAATGTACTATTCTACACAAATGGTATAGGATTTAAATACTGGATGCGAGCATATTTCAAGGGTCACCGTTACAACATCATGGATTCCAACATTGCCGAAGCTTGGAAACATGTGCTAAAGGAAGCAAGAGAGTTTCCTTTAATATGCATGCTGGAATACATTCAGACCGCTTTGATCAGTCTATACCATTCAATGTTTTATATAGTATGGTCTGCCATCTTCCGTATAACGCCATATATGTAGTGTATTACATACTACTCCCTCCGTTTCACAAAGAGTGTCATTTTAACTCTTGATTTTTGTTTCACAAAGAGTCTTACTTTATGTTTTCAATGCAATTTTTAAACTAAATCTCAGTTTTATCTCTACTATTTTAATATATTAATTAGATAGAGAAACTTATTTAGTGTATTAATAAAGGGCATAAAAGATATTTACAAGTTTTTCTTAATTTGTGTGAAAAATGTCATAATGACACTCTTTGTGAAACAGAGGGAGTATCTGCCAATGTGATACATCCACTCGAATAAAGTCTGACTATACAATTACCACAATCACACAATTCATACTACAAATCTCGAACTAATAGTATATCCACAAATTCAAAATACACACCATCTATACTACATACAAACACAAACATCGTATCATCATCTACACTGTTTACCTAAACATCCATTTTTCATCAACATTTTACAAACTAGAGACAAATTAGCAGAGCAATATACTTTAGTTTTACATAGCCACGAATCCTTCTACAAGTACTCATTTATTATACAAAATAATAAATATCCACAAACCACAAACACCATTTAATCTACCTCTTCATATCCCGAAATCACAAGAAAATACAAGTGAATAAGTTTAGGAGACACACTCGAATTTTTACAAGGTAAGCAACTGCGCCGTTTAATTTAATTCTTTATTCAGTTTTGATAGAGAAAAATATGACCGGAATTGACGTTGTTGCAGTGTTTGCGCTTGTCTAGAAAGACAATCTCCCAGAAGAGGCAATCTCCGGTTCTTGTAGGAACAAGGCCCAAGAAGCGAGCGTGTCCACGGGGAGCACACGCTATTGAGAATCCCGGAGGGGCTTTGATACGATTGTCTTATGAAGGAGCAAATGAGACTTTGGTGGCGCGCGGACCAAGCGAACGTATCGAAGTCTAAAGGAAATTTATGATGAAGAGATGGACCCCCTGAGGGGTGAATGATTATGCGAGAAAGACAGAGAATTCAAGGGGATGCAAATGAGATATGTTCCCGGAAGGGTAAATGAACACGCAGAGAAAGTTAGAAGCCCAAGGAGATACAAATGAGATATGCCCTCAGAAGGATAAATGAACACACAAAGAAAACAAAGACCCCAAAGAGATGCAAATGAAATATACCCCGAAAGAGTAAATGAACACAAAAGAAAAGACCTCAAGGGGATGCAAATGAAATATGTCCCCGAAAGGATGAAGGGATTTTTTTACGAAAAACAGGAAACGAAGAGTTTATACCCTTATTTCCGTTGGGATTCTGGAACTGATTCTTGCCAGATCAGTTTGCTATGGTCGGACCACGATCAGGTGGTGCTGAATTTTTCTATGTCGGTTTCTATCTACTTTGTTTTCGCTGCGGGCGCATCTATTTTACAGGACCAATGACATGTCTCTCAGCTTTCCCACTATGATTCTGTTTATTAGAGATTAAATCCACGAGGCAGGGCTTTATTTGTCTGTCAAGTGGAAAGTTGTGTCGCATTGTTTACCGCGCTCCACAATCCTCTTAACTTCCTGATCTGCCACTTTTCGAAATTATGACACACCGTTAACCTACTCCCTTAATGTCGCTTTCCTTCAGACTGTGGCTCGAGGCATGCGTAATTGCACAAATAGCCCTTGGCTTCTTCCCACCTTCAATAGCCCTTGGCTTCTTCCCACCTTCAATATCTACCTTTGTAGTTTTCAATGCCTCCTCGACTTATCCACTTGCCTATAAAAGCAAAACTGAGGGCTTCGACTTTCTTCACATCTTTTTCTTGAAAAGACCTAGTTCTCTCTTATTGCTTCCTCTGGTATTTTATCTTTTTGCATCTTACTTGTTATCTTATGGTGAGGTGTTGACCACTCTCGCCAGCCGGTGAAGCTTCTGCCTCTTCTGATGGTGATGCTTAGGCTGTCAGTAGATGACCTTTGTCAGAGCGACTCCAATTTTTCAAGGGCGCCGCTCTGTTTGGTATTTCTTTAGCCGATCCAGGGAGTCGGCTCCCTCGTAAGTGCCCTCGGTGCATGGGTTCTGACCTTCCGGTAGGGGAGAAAGCCCATCCATCTCGTCCTTATGCCCCCAGACACCCAGGCCTTACCTTCCTGGGAAACAGTAGCCTCAGCAGGCCTCCTCCTCTCGTATCTGGGAGCCTCAATCCTTAATTCGGATGGAGTCTTCTGAAGAGGGTTCATGGACTGGAGACACAACCATCGGAGCTCTAAGTAAGGCAATCGGGTCGGTAGCGTATCTTCAGGACTCTCGAGCATGGTCGTCGGAGCGAGAGAAGCAGGCCATGGAGGAAGTCCGGCGTCCTCGCCTTCCTGTAGGCCCGAATTTCAACCCCCCGGGAGAGCAGCTCCCCTGATGCTTTGTGCCCGACCACCGAGGTCCAGCTGCGCTCGGAGATTTCCTTCCTTGAAGAGCGATGGGAGGCAAAAAAAACAGAGGGTCGATTCCCTCATGTCTGGTATGAAGGTGTTCTGCGGAAAACTGGTGTCTCTCTCTAGTCGGGCGGCTCGGGGCGAAGTAGTTTGGTCAAGCGCGATATCCATATGGGTGGTTAGCGACAAGGGCATCGAACGTGATCTCTTAGACAGTTTGAAGGAAAGCGCTTCGATCGTGGAGGACCTTCAAGGGGCTAACGATGAGTTGCAGGGCGATCGGTCTAAACTCCGGATGCATATATGGAATCTATTACTCATGGTAGCCTGAGAGACCTATTGTCTGGAACGGACAATGGAGATGAGACGGGGGAGGTCCCGGTGGTCGTGATGTTTGTGGAGAAGGCAGTGGATATGGAGATGCCTATGCACGCCATTTCATCACTTTTTTGTTCACAGTTGCGGCTCGGTTGTGTTCCCTCCGTCGATGCCAAGTTGTGGTGGTCGAGGATTACATGGTATCTCCGGGCGGATCCTCCTCAATCATCATCTCTCTTCCATATTTTCCTGTTTTTCTTTTTTTTCCTTTCTTATTAATTTTCTCGCTTTTTTCAAACACTATTAG
This sequence comes from Alliaria petiolata, assembly GCA_020283515.1. Classification (NCBI taxonomy): domain Eukaryota; kingdom Viridiplantae; phylum Streptophyta; class Magnoliopsida; order Brassicales; family Brassicaceae; genus Alliaria; species Alliaria petiolata. Next base: position 391,909,399 of record JAHZTW010000001.1, read on the forward strand.
GAAGCGCTTAATTTTTCTTTTGGCATCACACTTCCATCAGTTAGCAGATGCAACTCTTTGAGTTTTTTAGTAGAGGTCTTCTTGTAATCTTAATTACTTCCGGAACTCGTTTGTTAATGAATAAAAAAATTCTATCATCCACTTTTGTTTCTTGAATGCGTTGAATCTGAAGCTTTGTTTTATTCCTTATAGCTTACAATTTGACTCGATCTTTCTGTTTCTGGTTGGCTACATGTGTATCCTTTGTGTTCCCGTCTTCCATCTGATTCTTGTTCGGGGAACACAATGTTCCATGACCCGTTCGATCTATTACCCTTTCTTTTCATGTCTCCAGTTTTGCTTGGCTTCAGACTAGAGATCATGGATGTGGGCTTCTGATCTAATTTCTCGCGGGGCGGGGAGCTCAACGCCGTTGGCCCGGGTTCTGAAAATAACAATATAAGACCTTCTCTAAGAGAGTTTGTCGTGCTTTGGGTGTCGTCGTTAGTCCGTTCTTGGGCAAGCGACACTTTCATGATCGGGCTCTTTCACTGCCTGACCGGAAATCTGGAGTTTCTTTCTCAAATACCCGGTGTCTGGGTTTTCCAGACCTCGTACGGCCGCCTCACGCTTTTGGCAGAAACATCCTTTGTCGGGTTACTTGCGAGCGAAGGTGGTTCCTTTTCCACCAGATTTTTGAGCCTTCGAAGGTTGTCTAGCTAGTCGTCGGTCCGCTCCTTCCTATTATACGTTTGGCACGATATTTTCCTTTTTTCCTCCTATCCTTGAATACGCGATTGTGGTCTGTCGTGTTGAAATGTCGATCGATTGTGGTGATAGACTTTTTGCTGCTGGTGCCGCCCCGGAGATTCCCTTGGGGGGCCTTCATGCGTCGGGCACTGTCTCTGGTTTTCCTCAAGACGAGGGGCACCTTTCCAGATTGGCTTCTGCTGCTTTTTGTTGGAGCTTCTCGCTGCTTATACCGTCACTAGTGATTTTCGTCGGGCCGAGTACTAGTCTTCCCCTTTCTTCTAGCACCAATTATTCGGGAGCATTTTGATGGCTACGTATAGTGGGTGTATCATTCTTCCGTCCACTGGGGGATGAGTAGTACTCGAATGAGTGATTGTCCTTAGCCTCCGGAGCCTAAAATCACTAGCAAACGGATGAGGCGGCCCTCTAGAGGGATAAGAGGGAGTTTCCCTCCCGAAGATTCTCCGACGCCAAATCAATCGTGCACAATTGGGAACATAAACTCAGCAGGGCGAGTTTAAGTAGGTTGAGTAAGACATCACGTCCGTAGATCATGATACATGTCCGATTGTTTATTGAAAATGCGGGTTATCACTTAGTCGACATGAGAGTGCGTCAAAAGGCTAGCATGCCGGTCTATGAATGTGACAAGAAGTTTACTAACCTGAAACGGTTTCCTCGCATGACACGATGGGGGAGATTATAACCCTCTCGTGACATGTATGGCCAAGTTCATTGGTGATTATGCATTATTATGATCATTTGTAGTATTTTCGGGTAACTTGGGCGTTCTCCCCAGAAGAGTCTCCTTCTTCTTATGGCCATCTCCCTATTTATATACTTCTAACGGCTTCTCTCATTGGCTCCGCTAATCCCATCGGTCAGTTCCATCTTCCCCTTGAGAACTGATAAAGTCTTGTACCACCGGATTCTTCTTTTATCTTCAGTCCTAGTCAAATCAAACGTGAGACCTAAGGGTAGGCGCAATGTTTGATAATTATTTCCGTATATGTAGCGCTTCAGAATTGGTTTCGTAAAATCAGTTCCAACATCTTTACAAACTATAAAAAAATTAAAAATATATTGGTGGCAATTGCCCCCATCCTAGCTAACATAGATCCACCTGTAAAAATAAGTGTATTTTTATCCAAAAAAACATGTGTCTATTTAAAACTTTGGAGAGAGACAAATTGTCATCATACAATATCCGATAATAGTTATTTTGACCTTTTCTCGAGTAAAAAGTAAATATATCATTTTAAAAGTAATTTCGAATGGGGCAATTCTAAAACATACCAATAAAATAAGTTTTGTTTCAAAAATACTATCACGAACATCTTTGTTCCAAAAATACTATTAAATGACATTTTTTTTTCAAAAATTACCACAAAACTAAAACTAAACCATGAACTTTCAAAACTAAACTCTAAACCCTCGAAATAAACTAAACCCTAAAAATTGTACCTTAAACCCAAAATACTACATTCAAACTCAAATATTTAAATTATAAACCCTTAAAAATCATTTTTAGAGTTTGTGTTATTTTTTTGAAAAATATCATTTAACAGTATTTTTGTAACAAAAAAGTGATGATTTTTTTAGGAAATCGGCCAATTCGTATCCGAATTTATAGAAGTGTAACCGATTAGAATATGAAGATTGAAGAATATCCTAAAACACCAAAATTGTTCATGTTCTAATCGGGTATACTTCCATAAGTTCAGGTACGAATTGGCCGATTTACCTGATATTTTAAAAACAAAAACTTATTTTAATAGTATTTTAGAATATTTCTCTTAGATAATAAATATATAATCTTTTTGTAATGACTTTGAATATTTTATTTAGCTATTCTTCCCATTTTTGTAAGAAAACTAGTGATTTTGGGTGAACCTGATTAATTCCAAGATAAACAAAATAGCCGAAACATCCTATCCACCGAAATTTTAACTAGATGTTTGGTCCAAGTCCGACTAGTCACGCACATGTATTTATAGTTTAAGCCATGCATGCCTAATCTCAGTCACGTGGTTTATTGCCAATTATATATGACTTGTTTTATATCACAAACTTCCAGTTTTAACTTGCAAACTCCAAACCCAAAATGGCAGAAGTGATCCTGATCTCTTCAAACATGGTTCGGCCTGAAAACATAAAACAATCCGGTCAAACAAAGATCCATCTAACTCCATATGATCTCAAACTTCTTAATTTTGCTTATCCTCAAAGAGGTCTTCTCTTTCCCAAACCCGACCCGGAAACCCATATAATCTCTCGATTAAAGGCCTCTCTTTCGACTGCCTTGGAAATCTATTTCCCATTCGCTGGTCGTCTCGTCAAAGTGAACAATCACGAAGACAACACAGTGTCGTTTTACGTCGCCTGCGACGGCTCAGGCGCCAAGTTTGTTCACGCCAAAGCCGAATCTATCTCCGTGAACCATCTTCTTCAACCCCAAGACTTAGTTCCTGATTTCGTGACTCGTTTATTCCCGGCGAACGATCTCAAAAGCTTTGATGGTGTCTCTGAGCCCTTGCTGGTAGTGCAAGCCACTGAGATTAAAGATGGAGTTTTCATTAGCTTCGGTTACAATCACATGGTGGCCGATGGTTCTTCCTTCTGGAATTTCTTCCAAACTTGGTCCAAGATTTGTCTAAACGGTTCGAGTTCTATTATTAAGCCTCTTGTTCTCAAAGATTGGTTCCTCGAGGAAATCGATTATCCGATCCATGTTCCGGTTTCAGAAGCAAAGACGCCACAAAGATGCGAAATTCCAACGAAAGAGAGAGTTTTTCACTTCACAAAGAAGACTATCTCAGACCTCAAAGCGAAAGCCAGCGACGAGATCGATTCCACCGATCTGAAAATCTCGTCTCTTCAAGCAGTTTTAGGACACCTATGGCTATCTATTATCAGAAACAGTGGTCTAAACCGAGAGGAAGTGTCCCATTGCATAGTAGCTGCAGACATGAGACGAAGGCTAAACCCTCCTCTTGAGACAGAGTGTTTCGGGAATGTGACCCATCAAGCGATTGCTACAGCCACCGTGGGAGAGATGGTGGATCATGGGTTAGGCTGGGCTGCTTTGCAAATAAATAAACAGGTGAGGTCTTTAACGAATGAAAATTATAAGGCTTTTGCGGAGAATTGGGTTAGAAATTTGAAGTCCTCAACAAAAACAAGTGGTGGAATTAGAAATAATGATACTTATTTGGTTGTCACAAGCTCTCCCTGGTTTGAAGTGTACGACAACGATTTCGGTTGGGGAAAACCGATTGCGGTTCGAGCTGAACCAGGTAATGGTATCGGTGTCTCACTCGTAGTTTTTAAGGGAGTTGAAGAAGGAAGTATTGATGTTAATGCGACGATACCCTTATCCATATGGTCCGATGTACAAGTGAACCTATTGACTGATGTTTGAATCGTCCACTTTATGATTTGATTAGTCCAATAAGATATTTTTCTTCTATGAAACGTAATGGGTTTTTTTTTTGTTTACAACAAACGTAAACGTAATGGTATTAAATATAGTAATTTAAATACAAGTCAAAATATACATATTTCAAAATATCACGAGCATAACTCGTAATTTAGTGGTTTGTATAACTGTCATCGTTTTGTCACCATCCAAGATTAAATTTGCATAATTAATATATAATTGTTTGATTTTTTTTTAAATACCACAACCGCTGTTCTGTATGCACTTTTTATTTCCAGAAAATAGAAAACCACTCTTGGAGTTTGACCAGATAAAAAAAGTAATAAATTGGTCTAGTGGTTAAACCCTTGATTATCGAAAACGTATGAATATTGGGGTCACATGTTCGATTCTTGTTGAGAGGGATCTGCTCTCCAAAAGAGAGTTAAATTACATGGTTTGAGTCTGGTCATGTGGATGTACGAGTCCATAGACTCAGAACCTCTTAGTCATCAATCAATTTTTTTTGTTTTTACTCTTCGATTGGTTTTAAGAAAAAAAAAATCATTAAATCAAAAGCACTTCTTACATATATGAGTATCGGGGTTTATGCGGATTTTCGCACCTTTTACATAAATTATTGATATTTTCTTCGGGTAAAAATCATACGAGTTTAAAAAAAAATAAACCATATATGCGGTCATTTCACATGTAATCTATCTATTCTAAGTTTCAAAATTTGTTTCTGGATCGAAACAAGGTTTTCTACGCACGTCTTTCATGAATCCGAAACATATACTCACGGAGAACGCGCAGGGGCGGACGCAGTAGCTGACCCTACTTAATTAACAAAATTAACATGTTTTTTTTTTTGTCAAAATTGTTTATGACTATCAAAAAACTTTGTTGACCCCATAAAAAACAAAAAAAATATATTTAAATTGTGTAATTTATATTATTTTGATTTTAAGCTCAATTTTAGTTTAAGCATATAAAAAGAATAATTTATCATTTTTACTAGTTTCAATTAATTATTAGCTGATAATTTAAAAAAAAAAAATCAAACCGTAGAAACCTTTCCCTTGGTCATTCCTTTTCATTATTATTCACCTAAGAATTAAAACAAGTAAAACATCTCACATGTTCACGTTAGATTTCATTATATTTTTTCAATTTATTTTAATATTTTCAGATTATATTTTATGTTTTTATTAAATTAGATATGACATGATTTCAACTCATAGAAAAATGTAAGCTTTATACTTATAATCTATTAATTCGAATATCTTTAATTTTTATTTTGTTATTTTCATTAGATAACTAATGGATTGATTACTGAAAAAAATCTCTATTAACGAATGATACAAAATCGTATTGATAGTGAAATTTTTAATTAATTATCTCGTTTGTTTTAATAAAAAATTATTTAAAGATGTAACAAATGAAATCGTGATAAAAAAAGTTTTAAGTTATTAGTGAATTTATAGTATATTTGTAACCATTTTTTGGTAATTTATTTTTTATAACATTTTTTTTTTGTTTCCTATAGAAAAATATTATCAAATTTGGCTCCACCACTGATAGCTCGCATGATCCGATATATATTGACAAGGCGGCTGAACGTTATCAAATTTGTCACGTCTTGATTTTCTAATTAGTAAGCTACAAGTTTAACCCCAAAAACCGTAAGCAACAAGTTAACCCCAAAAAACGTAAGCAACAAGATGACAATGACAGAAAGGAGATATCTATGGCAAATTATTGAAAAGTATTATTGAATGGCAATGAAAATAATCATTTTTTTGCAACAATTTTTTGCGAAAGGATTTGATGTTTTTTGATCGGCATGACGAACGGAGACAAAATTGTTTTTTTGCAACAATGGTTAAATTAATCATATTTAAATAAACGAAAATGTCAAAATTAAAATTAAACACCAAACAAAATAGATATATAAAACCATTTTTTACGTTCTTAATAATTTGAGTTAAACATTGTTGGACTTGTAATTTATTGAACCCTAATTTATCTATATGTATATATATATTAGGGTGATATATATATATATATATATAGTTCCTGTAAAACATCAAATTTAGTAAATGAATTTTTATTTCCGTCATACAGCGCTATATTATTTTAAAGTTCTATAACGTATTAATTAACTATTGTTATATTCATCAATTATTATAATTTAATTAGTCGAAACCATAGACCAAGTTTCATGACACCTTGAATTATAAAAAAATATTAAAAAACAACCAAACAAATAAGATTATGTAATGAACCAACCCGATACCAGAATCATGAAACTATACAGAAATACAACTAAAAACTCCTGCGCTTCGCGCCAACCACTAGTATAAAATATTTTGAGAGTAAAACTAATGAATCATGCCCATTTGAAGTGGTTGGAGACCAAAAATGTAGAGGAAATGCCATCAGACCATAGAAGTGAAGAGAAGTGGATCAAATACCATTTTTTGTCCACGCAAAGATCAACTTGGTCGAGGAAATATTGAAGTTGGTTGAACATTTCTCCACGGGTTGATCCACCAGTCCAACCAATTCTATCGTAATCGATTATACTTTACCATTCTCGATTACGGAGTTACCCGACACGAACTATGACCAAGGACATACCAAGAACCTTCTCACACAACCTATGGAGCATACTTGTTGAAAACCTTTTCACCTGAATCGGGTTAAAAAAGTCGAGACAACTTGTTCCTTGGTTGACCACAGTCCATGCTCTTGGCCATACAATTGATATGCTCAAATTTTCCCTAGAGCTACTATCTCAAATTAAGAGATCAGTCGCACTACTTAGGGATCGAATCCACGAGGAATGAGATAGTGACACAGCAGATTTCTAAGTTCGAATTAAGTTAAGAAGAAAGATGGAATGAAAAGACAGCATGCAAATAAAAACTTAGTAAATTCAAGGGAGAAAAACGCTAGGTTCAGAGAAATTCTCAGGTGAATCATAATTGCAGATCTAGACAGAATGTTAGGAATTTATAAAGAACTGTTCTCGAACTCGAAACACAACAATAAAATCAACCAACTCTCGCTGCGAAGATTATCTATGTCTAAACAATAACATGTTTGATTGTTCACAAGATCCTAAACCAAATCTCTTTGCGGATAGGAATCTTGCTCATCTAAGATTAGTTCATGCAATCAATAATACTCTCGCATCTATTAATTAACCTAAGATCAGATTTTAGGTCGCGGAGGTAGAATAAGCATTAATCACAAATCCAGATGAATAAATCTAATTATTTTATCCTAACAATTCATCAATCACCTTTGAAAAACCTTAAACCTAACAAGCAAACTAATCAAACATGATCAATGAAACAAAAATCATTATTTGAATAGAAAGCATAAAAGAAATCAATAGAAGAAATAAGGGAGTTCCAAATCTGCTCTAAAGGAGTCTGATTTTTCTTTTCAAAAACCTCAACTTCTATGATTCTTAAAATATGAGATAATGCCTAAACAATGACTCTGAAAACTATATATAAGGGTTAAAACACGAGTGGGGCACTTTTGCAAATAAGAAAAACTTTTGGGCAATTTTCTTTTTTTTTCAAAACTTGTAAAATCACGCGGCTTCGTCTTGGCACGATTGGTGTCGATTGACACCAAGGGTGGTGTCGATCGACACTCCTTGTAAAATCCGGCTCTTGACTTCATCTCTTCGCAGTTTCTTGCACAATGCTTCAGAATGCTTCAAAATCTCCAATTATGCTCCAAACGTACTTCAACCTGTAAAGACTCTAATATGACTCTAAAAAGACCAAAAGACTCTATAAATAAGACTTATATCATGGTCAAAAACCGGTAAAAACATGATATATCAACAATCCGATAATCCATATGGGCCGAAGATTGAAGAGCATTTGCCCGCTCATCCCACATTCTTGACCCATAAAGGATCTAAGTCCGGCTCAGACCTGACCCGGACCGGTTCTGACCAAATCAGAACGGAGCATCTAAATCGGAGGACCTTTAACTTACCCGATTTGTAACTTACTTTAATAGGATCCTTGCAGAGCAATGTTTGGCGTAAGACAGATTTTACTTCAACTAAAGGCTCTTGAGAACTCCTATAACTGCATCATCAACCATTGGATCAGGCGGATCCATCCATACCTCCATTTTCCCTATCTATATCTATTTATGTCAAGTATTGGTTTGGCTTTTTACAAACCAGAGTGTGGCGTCTATTAAAACATTATCTTGAATGATTCAGAAACATGGCATGATTCAGATTGGTCCAACATTCATAGTTAAATATGAATTTTCTTTTTTGGATGCATTCACACCTTCGACCATTAAACTACAACGTTTCCATACAGTTTATGGAGACTTTACATGATCAAGAGGCTCTCCTCACACGGACGTAATATCCAGACTCAAGATACAAAGTGTATGGAAACCCCTTTGGTTCAGTGGTTAACTAAATAATTAATTAATTCTTTTACACCCGGATGTTTGAGTTTCGATTTCCATAAGATGCAATTTATGCATGTTATTAAAAGCAAGCTCCAAATTTCCTTAATTGGTCAAGTTTTTACAAAGCTACAACGGCTAGTTTATCAATGGGCCATCTCTTTGATTTATTCTTGCTTTTATTTCATGTAATTTCTTTCTTGTTTTAGCATTTCAGACCGTTGGACATTGTTCAGCTGAGCCTATTAAAAACTCATGCTTCTATATCATTTATATTCACGCCTCTTCTTAAATCAATGAAATATTCTTAAGTTTTCTTTTCAAGAAACTTTGTCTTCTCTTTTTCCTTAGTCGAGGGTGTCCTCTAAGTATAGTTGAGTGTGTCTCCTCGTCCTAAATAGATTCGAGCTCATTACAAAGGCTTTCACATCTTTGAGTGGCCATTTTCAATCCACCTTTTATTTTATCATTCCGCTTCCTAAGGATCTTGTTTATTCGAATTGTTTAGGCTCTTGTGAGCATCTCACTTGGTGCTTACATCACAATACCATACCGCATATAGAAGGATCTAGTATATCTTGAAGATACTTAAATATATTTGTTAATAATAATAGATTTGTATAGATGGAAACTAGCTTAGATAGCTTTTAGTATTCTCTTCCTATATAAACATATGTAACGAGTATTGTAATCTTTATGAGAGTCAATACAATATTATTTCAATCCTAAACTCTCATCACTCTAATATGGTATCAGAGCCACAATGATCTAACGATCGGCTCTGTTCCTACTTCCTCGTTTTTCAATTTTAATTTAAGCCAAAGAGCTTTTATCATTCAAGCCTATCATAGACCTCTGAATCATTTTTCTCCTTTTGTTACACACGAGATTTTTTGTGTCGCACACCCTGCAAAACAAAATCTCCCTGAGAATTGACTCTCAAGCCACGTGTTTCAAAGCCTTAGGGCTTCTTAAACAAAAAAAAAACAAAAAAACCAAAAATTCCTTTCTCTACGAGGAGAACACAATCTCCATTGTCCAAGCTTTAAGCTCTGCTGCAATTCAGCCATAGAAGGATGTCATCAAAACGAGATCTTTGATCTCTGTTACCCTTCCTTCACCACAGAAGGAGGCTCACCGCAACACTGCATCTCCAGCTCAACGTTGCTGTCATCATGGTATATTCCACAGCCTCGCCGCCCAACACCACCATCGTCAATGGGACTTTCTTTGGTCGTGTGTCTATGTTCAACCTCAACATCTCTCCGACAAAGCATCAAACTAAGCTCCGCTGCTGTTCAAATCTGATCCATCTCTTGGTTCACCTCCCAAAAACCCTAATATCAAAGAGCCTGGGACAGCCCACATGCGTTTATTTATCAAGTTCAAAGCTTGGAATTCTCGCTCCATTCCACATTGCCATTCTATGTTCAATCTCAAACTGTTAATTCAGTCATATCTTCATTACCACCTTGAGATTGAGGGGGGTATAGAAGGATCTAGTATATCTTGAAGATACTTAAATATATTTGTTAATAATAATAGATTTGTATAGATGGAAACTAGCTTAATTAGCTTTTAGTATTCTCTTCCTATATAAACATATGTAACGAGTATTGTAATCTTTATGAGAGTCAATACAATATTATTTCAATCCTAAACTCTCATCACTCTAATACCGCAGAGGCGGACCCATGTGAGAGGTAAGAATATCACTTGAACCCAGTTAAATTATAAAATTTAGATTTGCAAACTTATGCCAATAGACTACATTGGCTGATTTGGTTAAGGTTTCTGTGGCTGACCCCCTTTGACCTGAGTTCAAATGCTCATCTCTTGGTGAATATTCTACTAATCAATTATTTTCCAACGAATGCAGTTCATGTAAAATTGTTAACTTGATCATCGTGGCCTAAGAAGTTTTGAACTTCATAATTGGTTTTCCTAATGGTTGAACTCATCAGATTTGTTTAGCTTTTGTGGCAACGTTCATTAACCAAAATATCCATTTTATTTACCAATTAATAATATAATTCGGCTAATATGTTCAATAGTACATCAGACCATAAAGACGACGTCAAATCCGCATGGATATCAATACTCCCTTCTTCAACTCCACGAAACATTACAAGTAAACCACCAATACCATTACCCGGTCCAGCTCCAGCCGCAATTGGTTTTCCCCAACCGAAATCATGCTCGTACACTTCAAACCATGGAGAGCTTGCAACGATCAAATAACTATCAGCCATTCTACTTCCAACCACTATTTTTGGGATGGCGACATTTCTAACCCAGTTCTCAGCAAACGTTTTGTAACTTTCATTCGTTTGTGACATCACAGTTTTGCTTATTTGCAAAGCTGTCCAGCCTAGCCTATGATCCAGCAAGCACTACAAGATTATTGGGTATTAATAGCAGTAAAAGATAGTGTTTGTTTCACAAGTGCTATGGTTAGCGTACCTCTAAACTTTAGATAGTAGCGTTTGTTTATATAAAAACGTTATAATAGATTTAGGCGGACAAATAAAAACTCACACGTCTCGTTTTGATATTTTATCTGATCTATAATACCAGATAAATCACGACAAACGCTATAAAGAGATGATTTGGTGAATAACCATAATAAAACAAAAATTTGCAAAGTAACCAAAAAAGGTAACACAACACAACATAACATAGTTCTTCCTAGGCCTCTTGCCCTTTTACTTGTCAAACTACCATTGTTTAGTTCTTCCTAGGCCTCTTTCCCCTGCCCTTCTCCTCTGTAAATGGGGGCATCAAATGTTGGGGAAGTTTTTTGCTCCTCTTACTCGGTTCACCTACTTCCTCAACCTCAGGAACCTGAGACCGTGTCTTTCTCCTCCCATATGTTTTGTTCATATCCGGTTTCCTCTTTAAATCCTTTTGCCTTTTGCCGTCTTTAACCACCACGGTGGTATACCTCTCTATTGATATCTGAGAAACATCCTCTTCTTCTTCCATCTCCTGCAAAGCACCTTTTTCTCCATCCTTCCCCTGCAAAACACAAACAGTTTATTTAGTATACCCTAGTAATACCTAGTATCACATTTTCGTTTAATGGTCTAAGACAGCAAAAGTATTACCTCTTTCATCATAGAAACGCATTCTCCAACCTCTTCAGCCCCATGAATTTCATCTTCCCCTTCCTTCTCCTGCAAAGCACCTTCTTCCACATTTTCCTCAACCACAGGAACATTCTCCTCTCCTTCATTCCCCTGCAAAACACACAGTTTTATTTAGTATTCTCTAGTATTACATGGTATCACATTTTCGTTTAAAAAGTATTTACCTCTACCTCATTCTCAGTCTGTGCCTCCTCCTCTGCCTTTTTCTCTGCCTTCTTATGTGCCTCCTTATGTGCCTCTTCCTCTGCCTCCTTCTCTGCCTTCTTTTGCGCTTCCTCCTCTGCCTTCTTCTGTGCCTCCTCCTCTGCCTCCTTCTCTGCCGCCATCTCCTTCTCCTTCTCTGCCTCCTTCTCAGCATCAGTAGTACTAAAATTGTTGGGATTTAAAGTGTAGTCCACGTTCTCATACTCCATCGGAGCATCTAATTGCTCCTTCACATAACCCTCCACCGCCAACAATCTTGTGTTGAATCCATCAAACTTCTCATTAATTCCTTTTAACCCCGTTTCCATGTCATTCTTCACGCTCTAAACGAGTGCTACCAAAGCGTCAGTTGCTGCATTCGCCGGGGCATCAATTGCAGCATTGGCCTCATTCACAAGTTCCTCTTCTACTCGGGCAGCCACATCTTGTTCATACATCTCCTCAAAACAGATGGGCTTCTCCTCATCGATAAGACACTTCATCCAACTATGAACAACAACATCGTCGACATCTTCATCGTCATCTTCTTCAGTAATCCGCGCCATAAAAGCTTCTTCCTCAGCGTAACGGACCAAGATGCTATCAATCTTCTGTGAATAATAAAAAAATATTATAGTGATGAATCCAAAATCATAAATAAACAATGCAAGTTTACAAAGTTCAAATAAAAAAGGATTACTGGCCTTTGTTGTACCAAGCACTACATTTATTTCCTCGAGAGAAAATCCTTTTATAGCACTTCGTTTAAACTTCCTTTTACACATCCTCGGACATGTCTTCTTGGCAGCTGGAACATCTTCTAGGAATTTCTTCCTCAATGCTGAAATTGCCTCAAACGCTAGAAGCTACAAACGACACATATAATTTGAATTAGCTTCAAATATAAGGAAATACAAGTAATAATGACAAATGCTATTCTTTCACATCGGAATATCTAATTCTTGATCCCGCCTTAAAGTGCCTCTCCACGAACTCCATACTGCCCAATAGCTCATAGTCCCAAAGATAGCTGCGACAATTTAAACCCAAGATGAGAGCGTTTTCACTTAGACCATACCGAATGGGAACGCCATTCACAATGAACCAAGCCTCCTTCTTCTTCTCTGTACACGCCGTTCGAAGAAGCAGCAACCACATGCCCATCACCTTGTGGTTGCTGTCATTGTGCATGTGGAATATATGCTTGAACTGGGGATGATTCTCAAACCAACTCCTCTCGTCTGGTTTAAGCGGAGGCTCTAACCCAGATAAAAGTGTCTCGGCTGCTTGGGTGACAAAACACCTTGTCGAGAGCTTGATTTTTTTCACGTACTGTGTTGGCTGAAAGTACATCTCCATATGAAACATTGGTTGGGTACCCTGCAACACATAGTTGTACAAAGTGTTACTTTTTTTCAGAAATTTGTAACATACAAAATGAACCTAGTTTTACCAGTTTTAAAACCAAGAACATTATTAAAAACACGAATTCTGCCTAAATTCGAAAGAAACATCATAAATTCTTCCACGAAAACGATAACCAGCCCAAAACTAATGTATCCAAAACTCATGTATTTTAACCAAACCCGAAACCCAAATCTGCTTCAACCATCACAATTTTTTTCTAAATCCAAATTCTAAGTAACAACGCTTCTACATACCCCGGACTCGTCGTCGGTGACAGTTTGGTTGTTTCCGTCGTTTCCACCGTCTCCATCGTTACCTTCTGCTCCTTCGTCGTCGGAAGGGTCTGGGTCTTCATATACAATCCGAGAGGTTATCTCGGATCTTTGAACCTCTGTTGGAACCTCTGTTGGAACTTCCTCACCCAACCCATAATTCAGCCTCTTTGTACGTGCCATATGCCTACATGAACAATCCCGCAACTCTGCCGGTTACAATCGAATCTAAATCGACACGCATCTCACAAAATTGACATGATTATGAGACTTACTTTTTCCGATTGGCCTCGAATTCAATTGCTTAGTTTGTCTTAGTTTTCCTTGTTACAAGAAGTGGTCCCGTCGAAATAGGAAATCCTTTGTTTCGTCCGCTTTTTTCTTTCAAATTTTTGCCCTAAAATTTACTTCATATCGGATAGAAAAGGAAATGTGTGAATTTGTGCGTTTTCTACATAAAGATTTGCGAGGATCCGAGACATATGAGTTTGGGTCGGGTTTGAAACGGTTGGGTCAGTAATTTAATTAAGTTAGTAAGAGCAAAATCGATATACACCACTTTTTCTTATTTAAAATAATTTTTTTCTAATAAAAGGAGTTGGGGCTCCTTAAAAGCTCCACATCCGCAAAAAAAACACTTCTCTAACATTGTGCCACGTCAGCTATCTTTTTATAGTGTTCACAAATCAATCTTACGGCTAATAATTCATTTCGAACTGGCCCATATAAAGTCCAGTAATGATTTATTTTATTTTTTTCGCAACCTTTTGACACATTTAATTTCATAAATCAATTCATCGACATTTAACCCTTCGACTTCTAACCTTCCGTTTTTCGTTTAAGGAGATCATTTCCGAATCTGATATGAACCCAAGGTACGCCCTTTTATAATCCTTGGAATGACATTTCCTCTATTTTTTCTTGTCGTTACGTTTTTTGCGCTTTGTTTGTTCTTGCTGCCTAATTTGTCTGATCTTCGTTTGTGCTTTTTTTGTTCCTGCTGGCTAATTTGTTTGATCTTTGTTTCTGATTTTGGTCTGGATTGATAGCTGATGGTCTATTATAGTTCGGATTAGGTTATAAATAAACTGCTAAACAAATTTATGTAGATTTTAAAGACATGTTTCCTTTCTCATATGTCGTGATTTGATGCACATGGTTTAGGGAATTGGTGCTGCGATTCTACCAATATCTAAGATGATGAAAATCAAGAATGTTCTACAGTTAAACCACAGGCATTCCAGACACAATGACCAAGAGATTTTCCTGTAAAGCTATAACTGTGCATCTCTTTTCGACAAAGAAGGTTTGCTCTCTCTTTCCCAAACATTTTTTCTCTTATTCTATCACAACTGGAGATGGAAAGTCCTCTCAATTTTGATTCTATAGTCTTCTCAGAAATCCGGTATTATATTATAAACATGTATCCCTATGTTGTTAGTCCGTACTCCTTTTAAATGATCTCTTCTCTAACATATATATGTCTCTTATATTTCTATTTCTAGAGTTGGAAGAGATGACATGTACAGATATATGTTCTTCTTAAACAGATTATTTGCCTGTTTCGATGATGACATGTACATATATCTATTCTTCTTATACAGATTCTCCACCTGTTTCGATTATTCCAAAGTCAAATTGAGATACATTTAACAAAGCAGCTATGCAACAAAAGAAAGGTAAGGTCCAAGCTCTCTCTATATGCTCCTTAATATGAATTATTATGTAGTTAAGGTTGCATTTTTACTCATCTTTAATTTCAAACTATTTATCTTTTGTGCTACTCTATAGTTGTTTCTTCTGTAGTCTCATTTGGTTCCAAATTTTGAATTTGTTGTCTTCCATATTGATTTCATGTTGCTTGATTGGTTGTGTCATTACTCATTGCATATGTTGGTATCAGGCATGTGTGGAAGAGGAGGCCAAACAAAGAGTCGGTGAAGCTGTGAACCAACAACAAATAACAAACTAAGGTATGCGGATTTCGTTATATTTTATCTTTTGTCTTCACTTGTTGTTTTCCCTAGGAGATGCAGCTCAGTGTCTCACAGTGTATACGGCAGGATGTGTCCATTGCAGTCAGATTCAAATCCATTGCAGTAAGATTAATCTAACTATTTCATCGACTGGATATGGTTCTCCATCAATCTTCATAGGTTTTTGTGCGAGGAGTCACAAAATAGGATTTGGAACAGAGCCAAATTTTATCCGCAAGAGACGTAATCCAAGTCATCCACTCCAATCTTACACTCAATGCTAGATCAATACGAACCAGTTGGTCAGGGTTTTAGCCTTTTAGGTAAGAGTTATATCATGAACGATCGTCATTATTGTTAAGAGTGTCTACTTAGGCAGAGACATAAAGACAGAAATATCTGTAAAATTGGTATCTTTATATTTTACTTGTTCTACATATGAGCACCTTATGAAAACCATTGTACAATAGTGAATATATATCTTCAAGTTTCCAGTTCTAAAATTTGGTAAGTAGATAACTTCTTTCCGATAGAAAACCTAAGCTACCATTAATTTTAGCGGACTAGTAAATTAATCATATTGGTTATGCTTGAAAAACTACGAAAAAATACCCAACTACTAATTTATAACTACCAAATTAAACAACCACCTTCGGCATATATCATGCCAAGATCAAAATATAAGGAAACAAAGTTTAATAAAACAATCATATAGTTGAGTTCACTGTATTTGGCTGAACGACAACGATTCTGCAAATGGTTGAGGTTTTTTCCGTATAATCATTACTGTCTCTAGCTTTCATATTTTGCCATTTTTGGTATGAAGTCCTTAAGCTCCTCTAAAATTTGTTTTCCCTATAAATTGATGAGTAAGCCATCAAGCGTCGATCTGGTGGTTACTGTCCTTTTACTATATTCTTTGCAGATTAAAAGCAGAGGAGGATCACAAGCTAAACAAATGAGATCTTTTATGGAGCTTACATGGGGTGATGTGCATTGTATGTTCTTCATAATCAACATATTCCCTGAGTAAGTTTTTCCCCGGTTAATGGGTTATATATTTTGTTCATTGAACTACAAATATTAAAATACTAAAGTGGTCGATTGTGGTGACTGGTAACTTTGTAAACTCTAAGGCTATATTGAGGTGTCGTTGAAAGTTTTATTGAAAACATGTTGTTCGACCATAAAATCATAGATTTCAGATTCTAAGAGCATTGAACTTTCAAAATTATTAGAAAACTTAACTCAGGTCCAGAGGCGTGTGCTGTCAAATGAAATTCTACGTTCGTAGCTAAGACATCATCAATTGAAGAAACAATCACAATTTAGAAACATGGTTTAAGTCATGTTTGTCTCCTGAAATGTTGAATGAATCAAAACTTCTCGGGTTTCCGAATAAACTAAGACTAATTTGTAATATATCGAGATTTTTTATGCCAACTCTGAAATGGTCCAGTTGCAAATTACCAATAATAGTAATGGGATCAAAGGAAATTTATTTCAACAAAATCTTAATAAATTTTGTTAAATTTTTTATTGTTTTAACTTTAATAAATTTTGTTAAATTTTTTATTGGGTACCATTAATCATGTTCCCCAACTACACCAGCCACTCACACCTTAGACCACCTCCAATGGAGTGTTTTAAACACAAGTTCTAAAAAATAAAAAAATAAAAAAAATCAAAAAAAATGAGAGAGGTAGCAGAACCTGTTCTGATTATAGAGTATTTAGAGCATCTCCAATGCATAGAAACTATAAATTTTAAAAATTTTGAAGTTAAGAACCTTATTAAGAAAAATTAAATTGAAGGGTACAATGGTAGTACCCATATGAGGTTCTTAAGAATAAAAAAAATATTATTTTTAAAATTAGAATATTATAAGTAAAAATTATTTTGTTTAAATTATTGATCTACTAATATCTTAAAAATTATTGCATTTCATAAAACTTTAAACAAAAATTACATAAAAGCATATTAAAAAAGAAGTACAATAGAAAGAAGATGGTTTTTTTTCTCTTTTCTCTAAAAAATATTGACCAATAGAAAGAAGACACCTAGGGGTTTCTTATCAACTCTAAAGTCTCCTTGTTTAGAACATATTCTCATCTTTTATTTTGTTTTTATTTTTTTTTCCCCTTCTTTTTCTTAGAAACCCAAGTTAAGAACCTCTATTGGAGGTGGTCTTAGAAACTGTCTCTAACTACGTGTCACCTGATTAGTTTGTCTTTTAAAAAGAAAATAAAAATTAAATAAAAATATTATTATATTAAAATATTATTAAATTAAAAATCTAAGACTCATTTTTAGAAACTTGGCGTTGAAGATGGCCTTAGCTGTAATCCTTTTCCTGTGAGGAACAAAAAGAAGACGAGAGAGTTTGACAAAGGCCTGACCAGTGTGGATATATAATTGTATGGTATTTACTGGATCAGAACAGCAATAGATCCTTAAACACAACTGTCTTCCCATTATTATTTACGAAATTTCTTAAAAACAATAAGATAGTAGAATTAGTATGAAAAAATCATTGGGAATATTAAATTCGTCGCTACCAAACTATTTCATACAAACCTTTCAAAAATTAGTTGGTACACTGTGATTAGTGACATGCAATCCAAATTTTTATTGTTATAGTCTTAACAAAACAAACGATCTACTAACTTGTGGATTTTGAGGTTCATAGTTAAATGTTATTTTGCTTATCAAAATAGTAGAAAAAGAAGGATGTACATCAAAGTAATCAGCGCGTAGCGCGGACATTCATCTAGTGTTTAAGTAAATGGCAAACATAAGAGAGGTATATGGGATCATTCTGATGCCAAGAGGGGCATCTGAGACATTGATCCCAAATCCCATGGAAGTTCTTATCTTCTCTGGTGTTACAGATGTATGTTGTGTTACTTGGATTGTTGGCTTGATTGATTTTGGTTTCGTTGTTTCGGATTTGTGTGTGTGTTTTTACAGATGAATCTACCGAATCCAGGACCTGGGGGATTCTATCAATTCACAGAGCATGCATTGACAATGTCTCTCAATTTCTAGACGATGAAAAGACAATTTTTTAGTTAAACCCTTTTTTTTTAATAATTTGAGTTTAATTATTAATGATCTCTTTTAATTGGTACTGTAATAGATCTTGGTTGCAAAGAGGCCATTGCATTTTCTATCAGAGACCAATAAATGTAGTGTTGGATCGACCATAACCACCATCTCAAGGTCTGTTTATGGCTTAATCACTTTCTTGAGTTAGAATAATTCAAGTTTCTTTATTTGACCCTTTTTTGTTTCAAATTTTTCAGAGATGATGGTAAACGAATTAAGTCACTAGACCAAAGATTGATAAATTATTTTCAAGATTTAGGAACCACAATTAGAAATCCAATCACCATTGATTCTCCTTCTCCCGCAACTCCTCATACACCGATCATCCCACTCCATTTCCTGCGCTTCTTACAGGTAATAGCGCAGTTTCAATATGTTTTTACTATCAGTTTGGTTGATTTGTTTCAGTTACATTTCACATCTTCCTGTTTTTTCAATCGTGAACAGAAACGAGAGTTACATCTTCTGATGAATGTGTTGTAAATTTTGATTGTTTGTTCTGTAACTTTTTATTTCTGGATATTTTAGGCAATCAGCGAAAAGGGTTATGTGAAGAGAATGAAGGCTTTCAATCTTCATGACAAGCATGGACATAATACCTGCATCTCTGCGGAAAGATATGGAAGAGAAGTCGGAAGATTGTTCAACTGTGTATGTTTTCTTAACTTATATCTGCTAATGTTTGCTCTAGAAACTTCCTTATCACAGTAGTTAATATTTTATTGCCTTCTTTACTTTGTTAACACCAAACAAAAGCAGGAAACAATCCACCGGTCCATGGCTATTATTCGTGTGTGTGAATGGCTACGGAAAGCGTGTTACTCTGAGTAGCTTTAAGCATTCGTGTTTGAACAGAGTTGGTTTAAGTGGATCCAAGGTATGATCTGGATTATTTTCATCTCCTGTTAGGTTTGTTTGTTCTGGTGAGAGCGGAACTGTAAACCAGATCAAAGTTAGGGATATCTCCATCCAATCACGCATAGCACGGTATATGTTTATTTTCTTCATTGACAGTGTTTCTAAATATATTTTTATATGTTTTTTCATTTGATTGTTAATTTCTCAGGGGAGTGATTCTTATGCGGCTAGATCATGTCGGGAAGATCCAATCTGCTTCTCTGATCTCTGCAGCAGATGAAGAAGAAACACAAGACATTTCAAGTAATGAAACCATAGAAGCCGTTAGCCTGTAAATTTTACAATCCCAATTCTACCAGTTTTTGTGACCATGATCAGTATTTGTACACTTCTCTCTTCCTATTTTTGTTTGCTGATGTTACTACGCTATCCATAATGATATTTTTTGAACTATTGCATTTTACATAAATACTATTAATTTTGTTAAAACCAAAAAATCATCGTTGACAAAAAAAAAAAAAATTCACGATTGCATTTACAGAAATGCTATAAAATAAATATAAATAACAGTTTTGAATTGCTGTCTTAAGTTATCATTAATAACAATTAATAAGTTTTATAATAGATATTTTTATTGCATTGAATAAAATGCTACATTATATAAACAAACCATAGCATCGCTAAAAAAACGTTTTCTAAAGTGTCCGATTTATTATCGCGGGCCATAATAGAGCGCTTCTCAAAACGCTATTATATCGTTATATAGCATTTTTCCGGTGCTACGAATACCCGTTTTTCCAGTAGTGAAGTCTCCCACGGTGGACATGGATATAGCGAGATCGGTCACATCCCCGAAACACTCTTTCTCTATAGGAGGGTCAGAAGGGTTTAGCTCCGCCTAATATCCGCCGCTACTTTGCATTGCGTCTTCTCTTCTCTGTTTAGACCACTGTGCCTGATAATTGATTGCCATAGATATGCTACAATTGCTTGAAGAGAAGAGATTTTCAGATCAATGGAGCCAATTTCTTCGTTGACTTTCGCTTTGAGATATGAAATTTTCTTCTTTGAGAAGTGAAAAACTCTCTCCTTATCATGAGTACCAACCATTTTTCATAGAGCTTGGTGTTTTTTTAAATAAACTTTAAAAGTAAATAATTAAATATTTATCAAATGTGACTTAATATATAAACAAAGAGATCCCATAAACAAAATGCTTCGTCGGTCCGTCTCCCATTTAGTATACAGATAATCAACTAATATACATTTATTCCAAAAAACTTGTTTTGATTGCTCAAGAATAGATGTTTCAAAATAGTTGATGTTTTAGATGGAAAATTTTGTCTCAAATTATATAATATTTTTTACTTTTCATGGTATAATTTATTAAATTTATTTTTTTACGACTAGTTTATATTATACAATTTTTTTATAATTTGTTAAATTGTGTTTAAATAGATAATAAAATAATTTCTTATTTAGATAAATAAAGACACTAACTGGTAAATGCTGAATTGAGGAATTGAGAAAAATGTTGCTGAGTTTTTTAATTATGTTACCAGTTGAAACAATAGAAGAATATTGAAGAATTCAAAGGAAATTCCTCAAAAAGACCTTTTTACTTATTTGATTTTTTTTGGTCGACTTTTTTACCTTTTTCTGAAAATATAAAAGAATGTTGATGTGTTAATATATTTCAAAAAATAATATATTTTTTTTAATTTTATGTGTATCATATTTTTATTTATAGACAAAAAAATACATAATTATTCGGATATCCATTGGAGTTTGGATCGGGTTTTTTTTTCCGGTTTTGAGTATTTTGGTTATTAGAGTATAAAACCTACTCTATATTTTTCCAGGTCGGATTTGGTTCGGTTTCGCCTGGGTTCGGATCGGTTTCATATACTCGAATTATCCGAAACTTATGCAAAATACCCAAAACAAATTTTATATTTCTGTGTACTTCAGTTGTTTGGTTAAATTTTGTATAAAAATATTTATTTTGACAATCATAACTATAAATTTTTGGCTATTTTAGTTATTTTCAATTAAATATAACTAATATATTCGGTTTATAATTATAATTTATTTTTTTTATGGTAAATTTTCATATAACTAATATTTTAAGGTATATAACTGTATTTCAGATATTTTGGATACTCATTCGATTCTCGTTTAAATCTAGTTCGGTTCTTGTTATTTTAGTTCTTGATTTTATTTTTTGCATTTTTATATTGTTTAATAAATTAATAGTATATTATAACAATTTTTCTTTTTCACATATTTATTAACTTAATTCATATTTTTTAATTATTCTAAAATAACTTTTTCAGCAATTCTGCAATTCTTGAGTTACCATTTATATTATTAGTTATTCCGCTAGATTCAGCTAAAAATCGCAAAAAATTGCAAGATTCCGCATTCAGCCATATTACACAGTTACTATTCACACCCAAAGTAAATGTGTTTTTAATATTATGTAAAACCTTTAAACACCAAATGTTTTTTGTAACGAAGATAGTATTGATTACATATATTTCAGTTATGGTGACCAGAGGCAATAATTAATAAATATAGAATACAGAAATATGTACGAAAGTAAGTAATATGAAGATATTAGATATTCCAATGCAATCCACTTGACCCATAAACCAAAACATGCATGGCGATCGAAGACTTTCCAGCGAATAGTACTTCCAAAACTTCGAGACTCATACGTGACACAAGCGAATAGTCCTACCAAAACTTCGAGACTCATAAGTGACACAACTATATAAGTCGTCGATGGCTATAACCTTTTAAGTCTCTCGCTAAACTGTCCACAGATATGTTCTTCTTCTTTGTCTTTTAGCCTTTCTATATTATCCACCAAATCTTTAAATTTCTTTAATTGCTCATTAACCAAAAGATTCATTTTATTTACCAATTAATAATATCATTCGGCTAACAGGTTCAATAGTACATCAGACCATAAAGATGACGTCAATGCCGCATGGACATCAATACTCCCTTCTTCAACTCCACGAAACATTACAAGTAAACCACCAATACAATTACCCGGTCCAGCTCGAGCCGCAATTGGTTTTCCCCAACCGAAATCATGATCGTACACTTCAAACCATGGAGAGCTTGCAACGATCAAAGAATTATCAGCCATTCTACTTCCAACCCCTATTTTTGGGATGGTGACATTTCTAACCCAATTTTCAGCAAACGTTTTGTAACTTTCATTCGTTTGTGACCTCACAGTTTTGCTTATTTGCAAAGCTGTCCAGCCTAGCCCATGATCCAGCAAGTCTCCCACGGTTGATGTTGATATAGCGAGATCGTTCACATTCCCTAAACACTCTTTCTCTATAGTAGGGTTTAGCCTCCGCCTCATATCCGCTGCTATTTTTCATTGCGTTTTTTCTTCTCTGTTTAGACCACTGTGCCTGATAATTTATAGCCATAGATATGCTACAATTGCTTGAAGAGAAGAGATTTTCGGATCAATGGAGCCAATTTCTTCGTTGGCTTTCGCTTTGAGATATGAAATTTTCTTCTTTGAGAAGTGAAAAACTCTCTCTTTGGTTGAATTTTCACAATTTAGTGGCCTCTCCGTCTCTGAAACTGGAATACGTACCGGGTAATCAATCTTGTCGAGGAACCAATCTTTGAGAACAAGAGGCTGAAAATTAGAACCTGAACCGGTCTGACAAACCTTGGACCAAGTGTGGAAGAAATTCCAGAAGGAAGAGCCATCGGCCACCATGTGATTGTATCCGAAACTGATGAAAACTCCATCTTTCATCTCGGTGACTTGCAATGCAAGCAAGGGCTCTAAGATTAGGGCGTCACGGCTTTCCACATTGTTCGCAGGGAAGAAAAGCGATATGAAATCGGGAACAGAACCATGAGATTGAATGAGATCATTGACGGAGACAGATTCAGCTTTGGTGTGGACAAATTTGGCGCCCGAGCCGTCGCAGTCGATGTAAAACGACACCGAATTGTCTTCTTGATTGTCCACTTTGACAAGACGACCAGCGAACGGGAAATAAATCTCCAATGCGGTCGAAAGAGCGGCCTTTAATAGAGGGATGATAAGGGTTTCCGGGTCGGGTTTGGGGAAGAGAAGACCTCTTTGGGGATAAACAAGGTAAAAAAGGTCAAGATCATGTGGAGTTAGATGGATCTTAGCCCGACCCGGTTGCTTTATGTTTATGGGTCGGACTATGCTCGAAGAAATCATGGTCACTTCTACCATTTTGCGTTTGAAAGAAGATGCAAAATTTTGTAACATAGGAATAAATCATATAGAATAGACACATAAAAGAAAACTCTAAGCCATATCTTTAAAGCTTGGTGCTTAACCTTTACGTTGAATTATATATATATATATATTTTTTTTTTCTTTGTTAGAATATGGACATTAGACAAGTTGCTTATTTGTTCTCGAGAACATGCGCATAACGTGAAGATTTATGTTATCATATAAATGTTTATTTAAAAAAAAAAAAAGGACTCACAGATATGTAATATATCTGAACTTAAGAACATGTGGAAATTGTGAAGAACTCTTGATGTTATGTGTCCGGGATTCGTTTACTCAAATGGATTCAAATATATAGTTCCAAACGCATAGTACATGCTAAAAACCAAATTTATGGGGCCGAGATTTATACCCAACCAAAAATATAAGAAGCCCACAAACTATGCAGTCAGTGATAGAGACGACCAGACGACCAACCTATTGATGACCAGATTCGAAGAAGAGCGGGACCAAGCTTATAACCTGTGTTCTGCAACGCTTTTGCTTTGTTTCTTACAACCATTAAAATACTAAGCAGAATGAGATGAGGAGGAAGAGTAATCCCATTGTGAAAACGCTGATTTTTCTCTTGGCCCGGGGTTTGCGAGTTGTGTTATTTACGTGGGAAAACCAATCCCTTCATCTTACAATAAAAAATAATATTCAAAAATTAGTAATTAATATGATCGCAATACATATGAAATCAATCTCTTTTGATGAGTGCAATTTTTTTCCTAATTAGATAAAATAATTAAAAAGAAGGAAAAAATTCAATTCATCAAGATTTTGAAAAAAAAATAGATAGATGATTAAATAAATAATAAAAAATAAATATAATTCAAACAGAAATAAATAAAAAACAAAATATTTGGAAACATGTGACAAAAATTAATTGAAAATCAAATAATAGAGAAAATAAGATAATAAAAAATTGCTATTTTCTTAGGCTTCTCTATCAGTGTGTGATTTTGTATCAACATTCTCAATTTTATTTTATTTACTTTTACGAATGATCTCATTTTGTTTTACACTTTTTCTCATTTTTAATTTTTTACGTGTTATAAAATATTAAATTATATATTCGTATACGCAGAATATAATCTAGTATATATATATAATCATAAGTTTTTTATGTTTGGTTTATATGTTATTACTTTCACGAATGATCTCATTTCGTTTTACACTTTTCTCATTTTTGTTTTTTTTACGTGTTATAAAACATTAAATTATAAATCCGTTTTAGTGAAATATATTCTAGTATATATATAATCTTAGGTTTTTTGTTTTGTTCATATGTTCTTGAAGAAATTCTTCAATTCATGATCAAAGCTTAATAAACAATCCCAAAGAAACGAACATTCTCATGTATAACATATTAAACTTTATATTATTATTATTAAGTAACAATAGATAAACACTAGTTTAGTGATTCAATTTATTTTAAACTATTAGATTTTTTTTTCTTTGCATAAGTTGCTATTTATTTGGTGAACTCCCTCTTCAAATTTCTCTTCTTCTCATTCAACTAAGTTTCTCTTCCAGCAGAATCATGTTCACTGCAGAATCCAAAACCACAAGTAAAGACATCAAATGTTAAAGCTTAAACCAACCAAATGCTTCCTTAGTTCTTCGTCTCTGTAATCCAAAAGTTTATTAGTTCGGTATCGCTTTCATTGACTAGTTCCTAAACATCTGAAACTACAATGTTTGCAAAAACAGAATGTTATAAAACTACCTGGAGATACAGTTGAGGTCAAACCCTTTATGATTGGAAAAGCGCTCGGCTATCAGATTCTCCTGCATTTGGTGCAAATGCAAGAACGAACAAGACATCTCACTTAGTATCGCATCAAAACCGTTTGTTTTCAGGTAATGGCAATTAAAACGTAAACTGAGTTTACCTGCTCAATCTGGTTCATATCGATTGGAACATTCATGTCCGGCAACATCATTTTAACAGGAGGCAACACTTTTTCAGGTTCTCCATGTTCTAGCACACCCTGAACAGAACAATTTAGCACATAAATGACAGTGAATAATGCATGTTTAGTGAACACATGAACACAATTATGTTTGAAAAAACTGTGAATTCACCAAGTGAGATTGCGAAGGAGAAGAAACTTAACCTGATGGATGGGACAGTGCGGTCCAAAAGGAACATGATCGATCAAGAAACCATAACTCTCTGAGTTCTTTACAGCCTCGAAGACATCACAACTCCGGATGGTCTGACGAGTGCATGATTGTGTATGCATCCAAGCTCGTAATGTTATCTCTAGAATAAAATATTCGCAAGCTTTGGAAAACAAAGCTGGAGCGTCCTTGCTGATCATCTGAAAAATCACATTTCTCACAGTCAATGGAAAATTTTGTACTACTAAACTTTTGTTCCATCAAGTATTTGATGTCATCATATGGCCAAAGCAAATGAGACATCGGCTTGGTCCCCAATTTTCATTGACCACTTATACAAATTTTTTTTTTTATGTATGTATAATATGTTTTATAGTTTTTGTTGATCCAAAACTATTGTTTTATGGTTTTATGACCCATATTTTTCAATTTGTCTCTGATCCCCAAAATCTCAGGGCCTGTATATCTTTGCCTATCACACCTACTCAGAGATCAATTGAACAGTACAAATCAATAACAGACTTTAGATCCAACCCAACAGATCAACAAAACTTATCAGAACAGAGATTTTAGAAACTCAAGACAGTTAACAAAAAATCCAAGTCTTCTTGCAAAGAAACAATTTCCATAATTTTTTGTACCTTGACTCTAGAATCGGATTTCAAAATCTTTTTGATCCTAGAAAGTGGCAAATGATTGTTGCGGTTGAAACCTGTTAGTCACCAAAAGGAGTCAAGGAATTCAGTAGTCGAAAAGCGGGAATAAATTTTTCGAAACACGATATATTTCCTTTTCCTTTCATGGAGATGTTTGCTGGTGTAAGAGCCTCTTAGTATCAGTAACCTGTAAAGTTTTCTAGCTGCTCCCATTGACTATCCCAAAAAACCTTCAGAACTGCTTCCAATGAAGATCCCCCCTCGATCTGTCCATTAAAATGTTGTCACGAGTTAAGACCAAAAGGTTAATGACAAGAGACATCAAAATACTTCTAGGAAACAACAGAGAGAGCAAGGATTGAATGAGTTTACATTGCTCGGTATTGGATGAAAAGGCATTCGCATCATGTTATGTGAATACCGCGCAACAGGTTCCATCCTGATGCGAGATGCTTTGACAGATGCATTTGGGAACAGGAATGAGTTTGACACTATTGGCCTCTTCATGTTATATTTCACAAGAGATGATGAAAAATATATAGGCGAAGATTTTGAGGATGAATGAATAGAGCAGGTGTCTATATACTGAGCTAGAGTCATAACGTAACGATTTATCATTTAAGACACTACCAATTACAAAGAGATTCCTTTTTAAGATGAAGAACATCCTTTTTGGCACAAAAGATGAAAACATTAAATGCTGAAACTTCACAAAGGATATGCCTCGTGGAGTTCGTGAATCGCGAGGTATACATAGAAAGAACCATTCGCGGATCTTCTCCGTGAAAGCCACGCGCGGTGTAGAAGAATCTTAACAGCCAATAGCATACTGTAAATTATCACGCAACACTTGTATAAGTTCCACCTCCATCTATAGTAAGAGCACATTGTCTAGATGTAATTTCAAGAAGCCAAAGATATCAATATGCCACAACCCATCCTCATACTAAGACCAGTATTTGGCGCTTGAAAAGGCGAAAAAAGCTATTTGTAAGGTACTTATACTATATGTGTGATTGTATAGCATGTCAAGTTTGAGAAGTTAGATAGAGAATTTAATACAAAAGTTACCATTCACTAATTCCTTAAGTGATAGTTAATTTCTTACAGTTCTACCACAACAAGACAGACAACATTTCTCTTTGTAAGTATGAATATAAAGAGGCAAAATGTTCTAGTCATCAATCTAAGTTCATCGGTATAACTAACTGTCACACATGCAAACCTGTGCTGAAATAAGAGCAAATGAGTAAAACCTGGAATAGATCAAAGTTAATGACTTCTCATTTTGGTAACATCCACTAGATATTGTTGGTCTTTAAGAATCAATCAGCAATCTATCTTTCAGCTACAGAGTAGAAAAACTAATATGATAGATTTTCACTCTGATGAGTTGCTTTGACCTTAAAAACCTTTTCTACACAGCAGACCACAAACGCGAAAAAGATCTTAGATCACATAAATCATAAAACTATGTGTAACAACCCAATTTTCTTTTCCCCACATTTTTCCCCTCATCACCTAATCCCCTTCCCACCTACTTATCAACCTAATTCCCACAATCCTCTCTTCTCCTTCCCTATATAAACATCTCAATCTCCATTCATTTTCTTCACACCAAAAATCAATCCTCCTCTTATAAAGCCTCACCAATCTTTTTCTTCTTGTTTTTAAGCCGTGTGCGCATCTACTTTCGCCAATCCGAGGCAACCATCAGCTTGTAGACGTCGAGACAAAGCCGCGGCCGCCAAAATCATCCGATTCCGACGCCAGACGCGCCCTCACTCGCCTCCCAGAGATGGCGCGTGTGATCCACGCGTCTCACGCGCCGCCGCCGCCAGTTGGAGATGCTGTCACGCGCCACCAGCCACCGTCGACCGCCGTCACCGGAGTCGCCGTCGCGACCGCCGGAGCCGCCGGAACAACCGCCGGAGCCACCGCCGGACACCGTCCATCGTCGCCGGAGTAGCCGCCGGACCACCGCCTTCCGTCACCGTTGACCGTTGTTGACCGACCGTTGACCGGTGTTGACCAAACCGATCGTTGACCGTCGTTGACTGAACCGAACCGTTGACCGAACCAGACCGTTGACCAAAACGAACCGTTGACCGAACCGAACCGTTGACCGAACCAAACCGTTGACTTTGACCAGTTTGACCCGTCATCCATTTTCCATCGTTCGAAGGCCGTTTCCACTTGATTTACCGTGCCGATCTCAGATTCGACGTCCGTTTGAGCATTCAGAGTTCGGATCCGCAGTTATCGGGATTTTGCCAAGGTGAGGACCGGTGGTGATTTATCTCTCGTATATTCGTACTCGTTTTAGATTGAGTAGTCCTTTGTTAATGCGCGCATACCTGCGTTGTATCTATATGAATACACGTATTTGATTATTGTCTGAACCGGACTAGTAGACGCGTTATTAACACTATAATAATAATTGTTGTATTGTTGTTGTTGATTGTTGGACTTAGTAAAATAGATTGTTAAACGGAAAATGGTTGATTGATTTGTGAATAGTGTTTGCGGGTGTTTGTATTGTGTGCGGGAAATCACTTGTGCGGGTGGGATTAGCTGTAGGCTATGAGGCGGTTTGGCCTGTGTGACGGCATTGTAATTGATGTGCGATTCTTTTACTATGTCTGTGTGCTGGATATGGTTTGGCGTGTTCGGGGCACCATATTCCATCGTCTGTGGCCTGACGAGCCAAGCGTCCTGGGGACGGACAGCGTGTGTGCCGCTATATGCCACGGGTGTGCGCTGGTATTGAGCGTGGAGACACCGAATAGGTCTAGGATGTCATTTCTTGATATATGAGTGTCTTCGGACGTGATTGCTGTGTGTATTAGCTTAGAACTTTTGTCTGGAATGATTATGCATGTGCGAGATGTATATCGCGGGTCCCTAGGATCTGCACTCACTGAGCTTTGTCGAAAATGCTCATCCCTCTCCTTTTCAGGTGATCGCGCTGGTTTACCGGAGTAGTCTTTCAGCTCGGTGATGGTTTTTGGGAAGACACGAGTTTTATTTTAATAATCGTTATTTATTTTAAAAACAATTTTATTTTAATTCGGATTTGATGTTTAATTCTGAAATAGTATTTGTAAGATAATTTGATACGATTTGGAAATGTGTATTTTATGGATTTAATAATAAATGGAATGTTTGATAATAATTCGAGTAACTTGAGTTATAAGTTAGGTTTCGTAGCACGCCGTTCTTGGGAGAGGATGAGACGGGTGTTACACTATGCTCACACATTTGTCAAATAAACGGCACAAATGCGCATATACACACTAGATGTTCACACCCTAGTTCTAGCTAGGCTACATTTTATATATTATCCCACTGGAAATGGATTCAGTGGCTGAGGGGACACATGGCGCCGGTAAGGATCGTTCGCCGGACATCAGTTGATCACCGGACGTCGCTCTTTTTTTTTTTCCAAGTTAGGTTCTTTTTTACAACTCTCTCAAAATATATGAAAACACTATCCGTGTTTTAGATTCTTTCTTACAACTCTCTCAAAATATCTGAAAACACTATTCGTGTTTTACATTATATATCCAACAACAAAAAGTTCAATGTTTTTTCGACCAAAAAAAAGAAGGTAGTTTTATAAATAAATAATCAATTCATATACATACTGAAAATATGGTTTACTAAGTTTGTTCAAGGGTTTTATTAGTAAGACAAATTGAAACGGTTGGATATTGAAACGCAATCTCGATTACCAATTAGACGGATGAATCGAATGATTAAAAGCCATGTTAAAAATATCGCTAGGTGCCAATCGTCCGGTTGAGTTGGGTTTAGCCCCTAACTAACTAATCGATGATTATTTTAGGATTAATCGGAGACTAGTTTTTAAAATTTTTAAAATATTTGTTTTTGGTTTATATAAATTTATAGTTTTAAAATATTTTATAGCTCAACTAATTGACATATGGTGCATGATTGTGTGAGTGGTGGATTTGATTCCCTGCATAGTTTCATAGCTCATGGTCGTCACTAGTATTTTAACATGTAAGCCATCGTTTTTATCATGTTTTAAGTCATTTTAATACCAAATTGGTAAATTTATCATAAAACATCTCATTTCAAATCTAAAATCAAGAAATTTTGAAATTTTAATTTTTTTCCCTTTAAATAAAAGCAAATAAATCGGCAATTTTACTACCTATTTGGATTAACGGGCGAGAATCGGATTAGACGGACGAATAATCGAACAAACGATTAGTAAGACCAATAATGCATTAATTGCCGCAGAGCAATGAGGCCTAGTGCATATGCGAGCGATTAATCGCTTAGGCGGCGATTTTTTGAACATGGATTATAACACGGTGTTATAAAATACAAAGCTTTACTCTTTCTAAAGTCTATCGGCACTTTATATGGAGCTAGACGTGCTCCTTTGGAGAATGTTATGCCTAACAAAGAAGCATATATTATCATATAGATTTGAGACGGATTGTTTGGACTGTTAAACATGATTGACGAAGGGTTGGTCGTCATTTCAATAGGAACTAAACTATTTCGGTATTTTTAGAGATTGTTTTGAAGATCTCAGCTTGTTTTTAATTTCACGCAACTCAAATGTCCATGTTGATTCCCTTGAAAAAGGAGGTGAGCACGAGGTTATTTATTTTTCATGCAAGTCACATTGAATCAGTATGTCTTGCTCCTCGGAGCAATCATCTTACCGATCAAATTTGATTTAATATAGAGTTTGTTGACAAAAAAAATAATAATAAATAAAGATCAATCATAGCTAATTCTTCTATTCGATTTTTTTTTTTTGGTCACCAAATGACAACCATTGTTCAATAGACCTGTCCAAAAAGAACATGTTTGCTTTTTTACCTTTTTCCGACTAAAAGAATATGATTCAATTCATAGATTAACACTTTATTAGGCAATTCTTCATTTCTCAATGTTCTCAATAGGGAACTTTCTTCTTCTTCTTGATTACAGAGAAAGTGAGTCCATGGGGATGAGTATCTTCTTGGCTTTCCTCATTGTACCATCAGTCTTTTCGTTTTGAGTTGTAGATAGGCTACTTGTTTACCAATCACAACCGATCGTTCAATTGCCCGTCTCAACCAAAACCGCTTTCTTTCACAGTAATGGCCAAAAAAAAGAAAACAGATAAAAAACTCTTAGTCAAAAAAAAAAAGGTCCAAAGAATACGAATCATTTCATGAATTAACACTTTTTAGATACTTCTACATTTCTCTCATTGTTCTCAAAAGCCAAAATGATTGCTTTTTTTTTTTTTTTTTTTTTACCTTTTCCGACTAAAAAAGTTGACTAAAGTCGGAACTTTCTTCTTCTTCTTGATTACAAAGAAAGTCGGAGTCCCCGCGGATGCGTATCTTCTTGGCTTCCCTCGTTGTACCGGTGTGAATTTCGCGCTCAACCTCACAGGTTTTCCAACCAGTTTAGAAGAAGAAAGATAGCGTTCGTCTTCCGTGTTCCCCTTAAGCTTCTGAATCTCAACCTCGACTAGTTTCTTTGTCGATAGCGACCTTTCCGTCCTAAACGCTTCCCTGTCTTCTTCCATTCTCGTCATTCCACTCGCTCTCATCAAAGTCTCCGTCTTCACCGATAACGCTTTTGTGCTAGCCCTGAGTGCTTCAACCCATGCCTCTGCTGCTGCAACTTTCTTCTCTGCGGTTTCTTCTGCTTGAGAAGCATGTCTACTCAAATACTCGTACTCAAACCTTGAGATTGTGATCCTTGAACAATGCTTAGACTCCGTTTCCCGGCTCTCCATTGTGTCATCTATGAGAGCTTCAAGCTTCTCAAGCACGAAAGCCTCTGCGTGCTTTGCTTTCTCGAGCTCATCCAACTTTGAAATCAGTTCTCTTTCCTTTTCGTCTATTTCGAGTTTGGCTTTCTCTGTTTCCGCCTTTGTAACCGTCTTCTCTTCTTTAAGAAAACGCTCATCTTTATTTGCAGCTTCTCTGTTTTTCTTTAACTTATCAAGCGAACAAACTAAATTGTCAGCAAGAGAGGTAACTCTCTCTTCGGCGGATAATACTACTTCCAGTTTCGACTTTGCCATAAGCATCTTCGAGTTGAGTTTCTGAATCTTAACATCATCAATCCGTGAGATTTCGTTGAGGCGAGCTGCTTCGTCTTTGGCTTGGAGAATCTCTTTCCTCAACGCATCCATTATAGTCATGAGCCGGAAGAGCTCTGCGTTAGCAGAAGCAAGTTCCTCCTTCTTCGCTTCAGTCGATTCCGTGACCTCTTTCAATACCGATAAACCGTACTTTCCTCTTTCGGAAGAACGGTTTGATCTCGACATGCTATCGTCTCTCCTGTGAACTCTCCTCTCCATTTTCTTGACAAGCTTTAGCTGAGTTTGTAACATCTCAACGTCAGAAGTCGTCTCAAACAACTCATTTTCGATATCCTTCGATCTCTCTGCCTCTTCCGACATTTTCTTGATTCTCTTATTCTTTTCCACCAACAAATCCAAAACCTCTTTCCCTTCTCCTTCTCTCTGCCTTTCTATCACTTTACATTCCATCAATGCCTTAATCTTTCCCAATTCAACCAACAAATGTTCCTCATTAGCCACTTCGATCTCCTCTCAAGACTCTCCAACAATCTCAAATCCCTTTCCGTTTTAAATCGCAACACCTCAACTTCTTTCTCTGCTGCAGTTCTCTCTCCCAATATAGAATCAAAATCAAGCTTGAGCCTACTCAGTTCTTGTTTCACAGCCTCCAAATCTTTCATAACT
Source organism: Alliaria petiolata (assembly GCA_020283515.1). Taxonomy (NCBI): domain Eukaryota; kingdom Viridiplantae; phylum Streptophyta; class Magnoliopsida; order Brassicales; family Brassicaceae; genus Alliaria; species Alliaria petiolata. The sequence goes on from JAHZTW010000001.1 coordinate 391,942,803, forward strand.
TCAACATAATCTCCATGTTCCTCAGCCTTTGCATACATCTTCACCGCTTCAATATCTTGTTTCTGAAACTCTGCACTACGATTCGACCTCTCTATCAGTAATTTGAGATCCTTTACCAACTTCTTTGCCTTTGATAGTTCCACTTCTGCTCTTGCTCTTGTAGACTCTGAAACTCGTCTACTCTCTTTGTACCCATCAAGTTTCCTTATTGACATTTGCAGATCTTCCACAAGTGAAGAAGAAGACTGCTTAAAGAAATTTAATCAAAAACAGAGCAAATAATCATCATCAAAACGTGACCTTTAAGCTCATAAAACAGAGTCCAGTTTAAGGATTTTTGGTTTCACCTTAACGATTGGTAAATCCAACCGAGGAGAGATTCTTTGTGCTTTCACTGATCCGCTTTTTTTTTTCCGGCGTCGGAATTTGACATTGCTCGTTTCCTCTTTGATTATATAAGTTCAAATAAAAATTCAATCTTTTCATCCAAACTTCGAAATTTCTGGGCACCCATAAAGCTTAAAAATTCAAAAAATCCCACAAAAGTCTAACAGTAAACTGACAGTAAAAATTCAATCTATCATCACCTAAAGAGATTATACAGACAAAAAAAAACAAGAAAATTTCAACACAAAACTCGAAATAGGATTAAGGCAAGAAATTTCTGGGCCCTCCAAATTTAGATGGGCATAAAACGTACCTGTGAGGGAGATTATAGATAAGGAAAATTCTTCTGGGTAAAGCAAAGGAATAAACAGAGAGAAGGAAACGATTGGTAGGGATGATGTTTGTGCTTGATTTGTTGTCATTTTGATTTTCCGGGGAGAAAATTATGACGATTTGTTTCTTCTGGGACACCAGACACCAAATCTGAGGACGAGGACTGAACAAGTAGCAGCAAAAAATGGAAGAAAATCAGAAACTTTTCGACCTTATTGCTTCAGTATAAATCAATGTTTTTCAAAATGTTTGCAACCGTCTGGGTGGTGTAGTCGGTTATCACGCTAGTCTCACACACTAGAGGTCCCCGGTTCGAACCCGGGCTCAGACATTTCCAACTTTTTTATTTATAAGTCCACCATATGGGTCAATTTTGTTTTTTTTGGTCTAAAAAAAAATGATTTATCGGTTGGGTGTAATTTTTCTAATTTATAAAATACTAGAATAGGATCCGCATATATGCGGGTTTTTAATAAAATATTTCAGACCCGTAAAATTAAATTAAAAACAAAATTGAATACTTTGTAAAGAAAAACGAATAATAAAATATTTTTCTTTTTGTATTAGTAATCGAAAAAAACTTAAATGAATAACAACATTTAAGAAAATAGTAAAATTTAAAATCCGTTAAAATATTTGTTTTAACAAATAGAAAGCATAATCTGATCACTACTAAAAATATATATGAAAAACACAAAATGGAAACCTAAAAATTATTTATTTATTTTAATTCTGATTTATTTTAAAATTAAAATATTCAAAACACAAAATCTGTTACAGATAAGCAACATTAACTCTACTTCTCATATAGTTCACACACTGTATTGATGTCAAAATATTGTTCTATTAAGAAAACTGAATGTTTTCTTTGGATACAAATATTGTATCGCTATGTGGTTTACTTTACTTAACTGTTCTCTGGTTTGGCGACACAAACAAAAATACAAAGAGCAAAACAAAAGAGATATAAAGGTTAGTGAATCTCATTGGAAACAAAATCACATTCCAAACAATGAGACATATATATATATATAATCTTTTTTGGGACAAATACAGTATGTGATAATATATATATATATATATATTAGAAAAGGACCCGCATAAATGCAGGTTTTTAATAAAATATTTTAAAACCGTAAAAATAAATTAAAAACAAAATCCAATAATGCGTAAAGAAAAATAAAATTTACTTTCATTAATGTTTCTAGATATATATGTTGAATTATGTTTATTTCTAAAGCTTTATCTATATATATATATATATATATATATATTTATTCTAAAATTTTGGCAAATTAATAATCCTTCTTTTATCATAATTTAAATCTAGATTAGGATCCGCGTATACGCAGATTATAATAATAATATTTAAAAGTCATTAAAATATTATTTTTAAAGAAAATAGAAAACAAAATCTGATCACTACTGAAAAATTTTTAAAATTTTATTTTTTATTCTTAAAATTATTTATTTATTTTAATTCTCATTTATTTTCATTTAAAATATTCAAAACAAAGAATCTGTTGCGAGTCCTAAACAACATTAAACCTACTTCTCATATATTTCACATACTTTATCAACTATCTTTTTCTATTCTGCTGTATTAAAAACTTGAGTATTCAATTCGAGTCATTCGAGTACGTTAACAATCTCCCCATTCTCTCTTCAAACAAATAAAGTCTCTCTCTTTCTCTTCACATTCATCTCCCTTATATGATCTTTCTCTTCTCTAGAGAAGTTATGCTTCTCAAGACTCACATCAAAAGCCTCTCTACATGATTCTTGATACCTTCCTCCTTATTGAGCTCACCATCGTTTAATGTCATATCATTAGCATCTAAAATTTCCTTTTTTTAATTAAAATATATCCTAGTTAATTATATTTATTTTTTTGTTTCTTTCGTATATGATCTCTCTGCTCTCTAAAGAAGTTATGCTTCTCAAGACTCGCATCAAAAGCTTCTCTACATGATTCTTCCTATCATCCTTCTCCTTGAGCTCATCATTGTCTAATGTCATATCATTAGCATCTGAAATTTTTATTTTTTAATTGAAATATATTCCAGTTAATCTAATTTATTTTTGGTTTTCCTTTTCCTTTTTCTTAAATTGAAATAGATCATTTTATTTTATCTTCTTTTTCTTAAACTGAAATATATCCTAGTTGATTTTATTTTATTTTTGTAATCTAAATCGATAAATTTGACGTTTTTATTTTTTAAACCTTAGTTAACTTATTTTCCTTTTTCTTAATTTTCTTATTTAACTTTTCGATTTTTTATTTTTCTTTTGGTATTAGTAATTGGAAAGAAACTTATTTTCATTTTCTAAATATAAAAATAAAATTTTGATTTTCCTTTTAGTATTAGTAATTGATCATACAGTTTTCTTAATTTAAATGAAAAACATAAAAAAACTTTCCCTTTTTAGTTTTCGTATTCATATTTTTTATTTTTTATTTTCCTTTTTGTATTAGTAATGAAAAAAACTTAATTTGTTTTTTAAATTAATTTTTAGATTTATGTAAAAATTATGTTAAATTTTAATTGGTTGAATTATTTTAACACATGTCAAAATCTAATCGATTAACTTGACACATGTCACGATCTTGTTAGTTAAAGTTTTGATTTTCCTTTTAGTATTAGTAATTGATCATACAATTTCCTTAATTTAAATGAAAAATTTTTAAAAAAACTTATTTTCGTTTTTTTAATTTTCTTATTTACATTTTGATTTTTTTGTTTTCCTTTTTGTATTAGTAATGAAAAAAACTTATTTTCCTTTTTTCTATTTTTAAAATTAATTTTTAGATATATGTAAACATGTTAAAATCTAATTGGTTGAATTTTTTAACACGTGTCAAAATCTAATCGATTAACTTGACACGTGTCACGGTCATGTTAAAAACTAACTTTGATGCATCCTACTTTATATAATAAAAGATTGACTTTTTTTTATTTTCCTTTTTGTATAAGTAATGGAAAAAAACTTATTTTCCTTTTTCTATTTTTAAAATCAATATGAAAAAAACTTATTTTCCTTTTTCTATTTTTAAAATTAATTTTTAGATTTATGTAAACATGTTAAAAACTAATTGGTTTAATTTTTTTAACACGTGTCAAAATATAATTGATTAACTTGACACGTGTCACGATCATGTTAAAAACTAACTTTGATGCATCCTACTTTATATAATAAGATTTCTTCTTTTTTGCAATTCTTTTTTTCTATAAGATAAGATTTGACACATGTCAAAATCTGATCGATTAACTTGCCACGTGTCGCGATCATGTGAATTAGCAACTTTGACGCATCCTACTTTATATAATAAGATAATTAGTTGTATCCAGACCCAAAAGAAAATTAGTTGTATTATTTATGGTAAGGACTTCCGTATGCTCATTATTATCAATAAAAATTAAATATTTAGTTTTATTTGCTATAATAAATGGTGGTTATTATCAGGCCTGCAGGCCTGCACAAAAGGCCTGATGTTGATAGACTCAAACCAGACCGATCCGAATTAAAAAGTATTAAACCATATCAAAAAATTTATACATATCTAAATGAATTCTTTTAATAAAATATTTTGAGTCCTTAAATCCGAACCAAAAATCGAATGCTACCTAAAATATAATTGTATATATAAAAATAACAGTTATATTTATATTTGAAATAAGCAAAATATCCAAATTTTTATATCGAAATAACCAAAATATATAACCAAAATATATGTATTTCATTAGTTATATTTGTCAAAATTAAATAGATGTTTTGTAAAATTGAACCAAGTTTCATTAAAATGAAATATGTTTTTTGTTTTTGTTCGGGTATTTCAGATAACTTTTGGATTATTCGGTTAGATTCGAATAATTTTTTTTTTTGTCGTCTGAAATATTATGAGACAATTACAAGGATAATTTTTAACGAGCAATTTATATATTCCACAAAGGTCCACAACACATGCAGGCCCACCACGAATAGCTCCTCTTGCACCGTTTTGGAAATTTTCCTTATCTGATTTGCCTCCTCAAATAACCCGCAGAAATCGCATCTTCTGCGATCGAAACCCAGACCTCCTGGTATAGAAGAAATAATGAACCGTTTAGTCAACCACTAGACTAAAGGGGCTTCCACAATTCGAATAGTTTAGATACAAAATAAACAAACTGAACCGGACCCGCTAAATAATCGGATATATGCCAGTTATTAATATAAATATTTATATCGAATCGAACCGCAACCGAAGGGAAACCAAATCAATTTTCATAAATACTGGAATTGATCCTAAAAAAACGTAACTGGACTACTTGAATCCCAAAAAAACCGAACTAATTCGGAACAGGTAACCGAATGGCCATGCTTAATATTTATTGAAGCATACAATGATATATGCCCAATGAAAAAACTACAATTATCCCATATAATTAGGTTTCTAGCAAGTAGTTCGTATATAGATATCAATGTCTTAAACATCAATGACTCTCTATCTAGAGTTGCCGAAATTGCAACCTCTATTTTTCATCATTATGAAATATCAAAATCAAAATCGTTTTCGCTCTTGGTTCTTTATTTAAGCTTTTCCCTCTTTCAGTTTCTTTGCACTTTTTTTTGTTTTAAGTTTCTTTGCACATGATAAAGCTCCAATGAGATATTTCAAATTACGTATTTGTTTTTCTAATTCGATTAGCTCTTCTAGAGCTTGAATAATCCTTGTTTTGAAATCGCCCACAATATTGGATAAAAAAAATTGGAACAAAATACTTTAACGGACGTATTACTCTGCAACTTACACACTCGGCACTTGTGTGAGCACTTTTTGGTTTTTATTTGATTAATGACCTTCACGTTCTTCTGCATGATGGCCAAATGTACGAGTGAAATGCATGAGCTCCCCAAACGAGATATAAGACCAATCAAAACTGTCCATTTCGATCACATCCAAAACCTCCCTATCTATATAGAACAGCCTTACCATCCTGAAAACCTCAAATCCAAAAATCTCAAATATAGCTTAGAAAAAAAGAAGAAAAAAAAAATTAAAGGTAGAGAAAACTCCCTAGTGTTTCAAGACATGAAGTTCACGGCATTATTGTTCATCGCACTCGTGATAGGTGTCATGTCGTCTCCAGTTCCTATAAGAGCAACCGTTGTTGGAGGTTTTCGAGGAGAAGTTGCACAACAGTGTCTTGCGACAGAGCTCAAGCCCTGCTTAGCAGCACTGACCTCAGGAGGAGGACCAACCAGAGATTGTTGCGGGAAATTAAATGAACAGAAGCCTTGTCTGTGTGGTTACATTAAAAATCCAGCTTATAGTATGTATGTTAGCTCTCCAAATGCTCACAAAGTCTTTACTGCTTGTAGTGTTCCTTATCCTAGTTGTTGAAGCTCAAGATGTTCCAAAAAAATAATTAATAATAATAATACCACGTATCAAAACTAAATCATTATGTAAGAGTGAGTAGTCGATGATGATGGGTGGCAGTTTTATTATTTCATGATGAAGCTTATAAACTATACGCAGTTGTACTAATAAGAAGAAAAAAATAAAAACACATACGTTTTCACGGTTTTCTTTCCGTTTTGTTCACCTGATTTTGTGGAGTTTTAGTAGGAAAATAAAAAATGAAATGTTGCTTCATGAACGTCCGAAAAAAAATTCTAGAATTATTTGGGTATCACTAGAGTCCCATTCTGATTTTGTTGAGTTTTCCTCTCTTTTTATTTAGTGGATTGGATATCACTATAAGTATTAATTACGAGATTAAAACCGTTCTAAAATGAAATAGATTGATAGATACACGTGATGAAGGTGACAGATAAAGAAAACGGCAATTCTCATAAATACCATAATTTTATGTTTTTATCCAAAAATGCCATAGCACGCCCAATTATTCCAACTCTAACATTTATCATTAACCGACTGACCATTATACCCTTCGGTTAAAAATACAGAATTTTCGTTAGTTTTCAGTAAGATTCTTAATAGTTCATGTCGTCGTCTTCGTCTACGACAATCCAGAGAGCTTTATCCTTTCCGATGCCGTCGATTCATCATCCACCGGCTAAAAATGCGATACGCACCACCTCGTCTCCCTCACTTCCACCACTTACGGTTCTCTTCCACTCGTCGATCTCGACGGAGCCTCCGACGGTCAGACATTACCTCATATCTCCATTTCAGGGAAGAATAATAAGAAGACGCCTGAACCATAGGAGTCGTGCGACTCGTTGTCCCCTGATTCAGTGATTAACACATGGGAACTCATGAAGGGTCTCGAAGACGACGAATACGATTCGGTAATTTGCTTCAACGGTAAGCGTAATCCCACTGTAAATTTGGATTCTTTCTCTAAACCCATTGCAAATCGTGAGGTGAGTATTCATGGGTCTGCGTTGAAATTGGACGATTCTTACGAAATCGTGAGAATCGAAGAAGATGAGGAAGCCTGGATTCCATTGCCTTCTAAACCCAAGCAGCCTCTGTGGAAGCATCTGTCTGAAGAGTCATTTCTCTCTGATTTAGATCCTAATATCATCTCATCTTACAAGAAAGCATTGTCTTCCAAACGCCAAGGCAAAAACAGTAGTTTTTAGTAAGGATTCTTAATAGTATTGGAAGGCCTTCCTAATTTTCAGTGAGGATTCTTAATAGTTTAGAAAGGTCTTCATAAACTGTTAAGAAACCTTCAAAGTGAAAGACACCCTTTTGATTGTTGTCTTTGACTCCCCTATGATTGGTCATTCTTGCTTTAAAGATTAACAATTGACACAGGAACTTGTTTATGGATTTTGATTCAAACCAATTGTTTTTACTTTATTACAAACACATTCTCTACATTAAACCAAGCCACATTTGACGATAACAAAAGATACAAAGAGAGACAGAGGGGAAGAAGAGCTAGAGATTGTTTTACCACAAAAAGATTAGAAATTTTCCTACTTAGAAAGACTTGGATGAGATGATTAGCCCTTGAATCGTTTCCAAAATAAGGTCAAGAATATCAAGAACTGAGAGATAAAAAGAAGAATATAGATGACTATCAAGAGGATATCGAGCTGCCACCATTTGATCAAATCGTGCAAGACTATGCAAATTTGAATCTGGATAGCGACACTGCGACAACAGACACAACTCAATATAATGATCGATCAAATAATGTGGTCTAGCTAAAAACAAATTATGGTAGTATTCAGATATATATATAGAGCGCGTGGAGTTTCCCTAGTGTAGTGTGTTCATGTAAATACTCTTTGTTTGTATCTCAACTAGAGAATATTATACGAAATCAAGAAAAGTTTTGCGATCTGAAAAGTTATTATTGCTTAAGTGGATTGCTTGCACTATGACTAACGTCTCAATTTTCCAAAATAAAACAATAGAAAAGACGATCAGAGGGGAAAAACAATTGATCAATGCGTACGGTCTTCTTTGGACGCAAAAAGAATCATTAAGTTACTAAAACCCCATTAAATTACTAGAAAAAAACAACTGTGTGTGAAAAATAGTACTAGTATGATATTTATATGTTTTAAAAATGTCTTCCTAACAACTTCCTAATTTAAGTACTTGTATAAATAAACACAAAAATTATCATTTATATGTTTTAGAAATATCTTCCTAAATGTGTATGACAATTTCCTAAATTTGAGTAGTTGCATAAATAGACACAAAATTTTCTTATTTATATGTTTTAGGAATCTCTTCCTAAATGTGTATGACAACTTCCTACATTTGAGTTGTTGTATAAATAGACAAATTTTCTTATTTATATGTTTTAAGAATGTCTTCCTAAATGTGTATGATAACTTCATAAATCTGATTATAGTGTCTCATTTGAAAAAGCGTCAGATTTAAATAAGTATTCTCTGCATTCTCGATTTGCGATGGACATCCTAATTATGTAGGATCTTGTTCCTTAAATGAACAACCAAACGACAAGAGAAAACTATGACTCATAATTTTCCAGAATGACTTTTTATATTTTATGAAGACCTTCCTGAATCTCTAAAAAAATCTGTTCAACTTTTTTTCTTGTTAATCATTTTTGAGATTTAGTTGTTTAGGAGATCAAATGAAGCTTATATCTATTCAGGATGGCCATCCTAAACTACTATGAATCCTTCCTGGAAATCATTTAAATTGTCTAAATTGATCTAAACTATCTAAATTTAGGAAGGTCTTCCTGATAGCTTAGAAATACTTCCTAAATGTTTATTCGATCTAGTAAGAACATACGATTTCGTAAGCCTTTTTTACTAGATTGTAAATTTAGGAAGACTTTCCTACATATGTAAGAATTCTTCCTAAAAATTCAAAAAGCCTTCCTAAATTTCATGTGGCAATATTTGTAGCAACAATAAATCTCTGGTAGTTTGGAGGTGGACTAATACACGAACCTGCAGAAAGGATGAAAGTCAAGAAAAATTACCAAAATCTTTGAGACCATCAAGAGATTATTTGATTTAAGATCAAACATTGTCTCAACTAAACTTACTTTTTAATCAAAATAAGAAGGGAACTTCTTAAATCCCAAACATAAACAGGTCACATTAGATCACTAATTCTTTATACTATTCAATTTAAGAAGTCTTTCCTAAATTTCTAAAAATTCTTCATAATCCGTATAAATGCAAACTTTTGTGTACCATTTAGACACAACTCAAATTAGGAAGCTGTTGTACACATTTAGGAAAGCTTTCCTAACACGTATAAATACAATTTTTTGTGTACTATTTAAACAACAACTCAAATTTAGGAAGCCGTTAGACACATTTAAGCAGGCTTTCCTAACACGTATAGATGCAATTTTTTGTGTATTATATAAACAACAACTCAAATTTAGGAAGGCTTTCCTAAGACGTATAAATCAAACTTTTGTGTCTATTTATACAATACAACAACTCAAATTTGGTCAGATATGTCAATAAACTAAAATAAACTTTTTATGTTTACTTGAATGTTTATAAAGTTTTTAAATGGTCATATAATTCATCCTAAAACTTCGGATTCACTTCGGAAGGTCTTTATAAATTCATAAATTAGCCATCCGGTTCTATTTTCACATCTCAAATCTTTGGTTAAACACTAATTAACGTTAATCTAATTTTATCTTTAACAAACACTAATGAAATTGGTTTTGTCTTTAACAAATACTGTTAAACTTAGGAAGTATTTCCTAAGTTTAGGAAGCCCTTCTAAAGCCTTTGCCAAACTTAGTAATTTTTTTCAACATGTGATCGATGATTATTTGAACAATCTGAAGATCATTCAGACATCATTGGTGTCATGTTGGATATGATCAATAAACAGAGCAAAGTCGGCTCTTTATTTTTGAAGTTAAAGTCGGCTCTTTTAAAGTCACTTATGATCATCTTAAAGGACTCATGTCGGTGAGTGTAACAATCTTTTCAAGTTTTATGTTTACAAATTTATTTGACGGTCAAATAATATTGTAACTAACATTAATTTGTTTGTTGTTGCAACTCACAATAACCAAATTTTTTGCAAATAATTGAACTAGTGTATTGTTTGTTATTGCAACTCACAATAACCAATTTTTTGCAAATAATTGAACTAGTGTATTGTTTGTTGTTGCAACTCACAATAACCAATTTTTTATCCAATTTATACCTAAAAACAAGAATCACGACGAAAACCAAAAATAATCATGTTTAGAAATTAGAATGATCTTCCTAACATAGGAAGACCTTCGTAAATTGTTGCAAATAATTGAACTAATGTATTGTTTGTTGGTATAACTCACAATAACCAAATTTTTATCCAATCTATACCTAAAAGACAAGAACCATGATGAAACCCAAAAATAATCATGTTTACCAGTTTAGAATGACCTTCCTAAACATTGGAAGACCTTCCTAAATTGTTGCTAAAAATTTAACTAGTGAATTGTTTGTTGGTGCAACTCAGAATAACCAAATTATTATCCAATATAAACCTATAAAACAAGAACTACGAAGTAACCCAAAAATAATCATGTTTAGAATGACTGATTATAAATTTCACATCATCGGTTTCATCCAATTACATTTCACAAACATTAATTGAAACATTTTCAGGAAGCCTTCCTACAAATTCAGGAAGACCTTCCTAAACATAGAAATTCTGAATTTTGTTTTCCATTTAGATGCATATATGGATGATTCATTCCTCTTAAAGATTTCACTGCCTTCATTACTATACTTTTGAGATTGGGTTTTAGTTACATGAGCACTAGTCCTTGAGCTACAAAGTCGGAGGCAAAACTCTTGATATAACAACACAAAGCAATGTCAAGTGGTTCAACAGAAAGAAACTCCAGCAGTTTTTACTTAACTCACCTTTCCATTAACCAAACCCCAACATTGATCAACAACACATTTTGATGTTTTGTATAAAACAAAGTTAACAACGACAAGGTTCTTTCTTTATTTGGTTACTTGACAATATAAACACAACACTCTCCTTTGTATTTTAGGACACCGGTTTCAGAGTTTCATCCAACGTCAGACCGTGGAAGTAATGACCAAGGTAAGATGTAGCCTGAATCAGAAAAAAACAAAGATTATATATTTCCAACATGCAAAACATGGTTACAAAATCCAGTCATAGCAAATAAATAAGGAAGACAGATCAAATTGAAGGAATTTGGTGGGTTTTAACTCTTTAAGACTGTCAAATTCCTATTGCCACAAGATCATGTTTATTGAATCTATGTCCTCAGATCAGGGATTTACCTGGTGATTAGCAGCGGAATGAGTAGGTAAAACAAGATCTGGAGCGCCTCAGATGCTGCGCCTCTATAGCTAGTCCACACGCACACAAGACTGGATTAGGGATGCTAGTGCCTCTGGGAGCTTCTGAGTTCTACTTGACGGCTAGGGCAAGTCACTTGGTTACCTCTCAATGATTTCGTGGCTCTGACTTACATATATAGGAGTCAAGCACGAAATCCCATAAACCCTTGGATTAACCGGTTTAAATTCAGTCATAAAATTAAACCCGGTATCATTAATCCCGAGTAGTGTCTATCGACACCAATAGGCTGTGTCGATCGACACTCTCATGTAAACTCAATATCAACGTGTAACAATTACACATTGATGAGATCATTACTTTAATGATCATTCCCAGTATTTGTTATCCAGTTTGCTTAGGTGTGTGACCCTATAGGATCATATGATGTTGGCAATGAGTTCACAACTCATAAGTTATAAGCGGCTTCTAGCAAAGCATTATAATTACCCAGCATCACATGATAGTCTTATCTCGACTTCACAACTATATCAGAGTGTATACAAGTATGATCTCCAGGACATTCCCTTCAATCTCCCACTTGTACTGGAATCAACTTATTCCAATAATCCCTTTGTCTCTATATCTCGATTCAGCATAAGGCAAGAACTCGTGTCATCCTTATAAAGCCAAATCATGTTTATCGAACTCTGATTTTGTACTGATACAAGCAAACGACTGACTTTCAGCTCGTTTGAGTGTGGCCACACTTTCTTTCAGTACCAAATCTTCGATAGGCCCAGAGATATTTATCTCCCGTTATATGGGAGGGACAAATTCCATCTTGTTCCATCCCCTGTTCCCCACGCACTTCATGATATGCCCAATCAATGTCTTAATAGTCACCAGTTACGGTTGACGTTTAACAAAGTCAAAGCAGACCAATTCATATGCAGGAAATCATGATGAACTCAGGTCTAAGGACTATACTCTATAGTCGTAATGAGAAACTCATATGACACTCATATAACAATCTTGTTGAGTTCTCATTAGTGGGTCATGTCCGATACTGTGTTCTCAACACATATCTATGTGATTGACTTTGATACCCCTATCAATGACACCATGAAACTTGGTCATCAGTCACATCACATACTAATCTTACGTGGTCATTAATGTCCCAATTTAATGACCTTCGACTAGGGACCTTAGTAATTTATGACATTTATAATTTATAGGGTTTCATGATCAAATCACGTATTTGATGACCTATAAGAATGTCTCAAATTATTTTGGGACTATTATTTGATTATTCAGTTATGCAATTAAATAATACTGAAAAATCTCATTAAATAAAACATAACCCAAGTATGTTTACATGAACATCAAAACAAAAAAAAATAAATAACTCCCACTCAAACTAAGATTACTGCTCAAGAAATCTAATTCCCATTGCAGCAACATGATACTCATGCTTAGGCCGTGGAAGTGGCTTGGTCAGAGGATCAGCAACATTATCGTCCGTCGGAACTCTGCTGACCCTCACATCACCTCTCTCGATGATCTCTCGTATCAAATGATATCTTCTCTCGATGTGTTTGGACTTCTGGTGTGATCTGGGTTCCTTTGCTTGAGCTATGGCCCCATTGTTGTCACACAGCAATGCCACAGGCTCAGATATGCTAGGAATCACACCAAGTTCAATGATGAACTTTCTGATCCAAACAGCCTCCTTTGCCGCTTCTGAAGCAGCAATGTACTCAGCCTCGGTCGTGGAATCCGCCACGGTGCTCTGCTTGGAACTCTTCCAACTAACTGCACCGCCATTCAGACAGAAGACATAACCAGATTGAGATCGGGAGTCGTCTCTGTCCGTCTGGAAACTAGCGTCAGTGTATCCACTCAGCACAAGCTCATCACATCCACCGTACACCAAGAACTTATCCTTAGTATTTCTCAAATACTTCAGAATTGTCTTGACGGCAGCCCAGTGATTCTCACCGGGATCAGATTGGTATCGGCTCGTCATGCTCAAAGCACAAGCGACATCCGGACGTGTACATAGCATGGCATACATGATAGATCCTATTGCAGAAGCATAAGGAATCCTACCCATACGCTCTCGCTCCGCAGGTGTCGAAGGACACTGCTTCTTGCTGAGAGTGATGCCATGTGACATCGGAAGCAAGCCCTTCTTGGAATCATGCATATTGAACCTGTGTAAGACCTTATCGATATAAGTGTCCTGACAGAGTCCAATTAGCCTCTTCGATCTATCTCTATAGATTCTTATTCCAAGAATGTATGCGGCTTCTCCCATATCCTTCATCGAGAAGCAACTTCCAAGCCAAGTCTTTACAGACTGAAGCAATGGAATGTCGTTTCCAATAAGGAGTATGTCATCTACGTATAGTACGAGAAATGCAACTGCGCTCCCTTTAGTCTTCTTGTAAACGCATGGTTCCTCTTCGTTCTTGATGAAGTCAAACATTTTGACCGCTTCATCAAAACGAAGGTTCCAACTCCGAGATGCTTGCTTCAATCCATAAATGGATTTATGAAGCTTGCATACCTTCCCAGCGTTTTTAGGGTCTGTGAAACCTGGAGGTTGTGTCATGTACACATCCTCCTCCAGAATCCCGTTAAGGAAAGCTGTTTTCACATCCATCTGCCAAATCTCATAGTCATGATGAGCAGCAGTCGCTAGGAGAATCCGAATAGATTTAAGCATGGCGACTGGGGAATAGGTTTCGTCATAGTCAATACCATGAACTTGTTTGAAACCTTTTGCCACCAATCTAGCTTTATAAATCTGAACGTTTCCATTCACATCAATCTTCTTCTTGAAGACCCATTTACACTCGATGGCTTTTACACCATCAGGTAAATCAACCAAAGTCCATACTTGGTTCTGTGACATGGAACCCATTTTGGATCCAGCGGCCTCAAGCCACTTTTCGGAGTCAGGGCCCATCATGGCTTCTTCGAAGTTCGCAGGTTCATCGCTGTCAATGATCAACAGATCATGGCAGTGAGTTACGAAAAATCCATATCTCTCGACCTCGTTGCGAATCCTTTCGGATCTGCGAACTACAGGCACCACAGGTGTTGGTTCCACAACCTCTTGTGAATCCAACGGCTGTGTTGGTTCCACAACCTCTTGTGAATCCAACGGCTGTGTTGGTTCCACAACCTCTTGTGAACCCAACGGCTGCTCTTCCTCATTAGGTTGAGTAGCGTCATGTGATTCTAGAATCTCTTCGAGTTGTATTTTACTCCCACTGTCTTTCTTGGAAAGAAACTCTCTCTCAAGAAAGACACCATTCCGAGCAACAAACACTTTGTTCTCAGATCGGTTGTAGAAATAGTACGCCTTGGTTTCCTTAGGGTAACCCACGAAGTAGCACTTATCAGATTTGGGTGCAAGCTTATCAGTTATCAATCGCTTGACGTAAACTTCACAACCCCAAATTTTAAGAAAAGACAGACTTGGAATTTTTCCAGTCTATATCTCATATGGAGTCTTTTCAACTGATTTAGATGGAACTCTGTTCAGCATAAACGCAGACGTTTCAAGAGAGTATCCCCAGAAGGATAACGGTAGAGATCCACATGACTCATCATCGATCGGACCATATCCAATAAAGTTCGATTCCTCCTCTCAGATACACCGTTCCATTGAGGTGTTCCATGAGGAGTAAGTTGTGAAACGATTCCACAATCCTTAAGATGATCATCGAACTCTTGGCTCAAGTACTCACCTCCACGATCAGATCGAAGAGCTTTGATACGTTTGCCAAGTTGGTTATGTACTTCATTTTGGAACTCCTTGAACTTTTCAAAGGATTCCGACTTATGTTTCATAAGATAAACATAGCCATATCTACTGAAATCATCAGTAAATGTAATGAAGTACATAAAGTTTCCTCTAGCACTTATGCTCATTGGGCCACATACATCTGTATGCACAAGGCCCAACAAGTCACTGGCCCTTTCATTTCTCTTATTGAAAGGGGTTTTAGTCATTTTGCCCATTAAGCAGGATTCACATTTTTCAAATGATTCATAATCAAATAAGTCTAAAAGCCCATCTCGATGGAGCTTTTGAATCCTCTTCTCATTAATGTGGCCCAAACGACAATGCCAGAGAAAGGTCGGGTTTGAGTCATTAGTTTTAAACCGTTTGTTAATTATGTTATAGACCGGCGTTTATTGGTTGAGAATATAAAGCCCATTCTCTAATGGGGCGCTACCATAGAACATATTATTTCGAATGAAAGAGCAACATTTGTTCTTAATCGAAAATTCAAAACCATTCATGTCTAAAACAGAAATAGAAATGATATTCCTGCTTATCGCAGGTACATAGTAGCAATTCTCCAACTCTAAAATCATGCCAGAAGGCAAAGACAAATGATAAGTTCCTACGGCTAATGCAGCAAGTCTTGCTCCATTTCCAACTCGCAGGTCCACTTGTCCTTTCTTCAGCGTTCTACTGCTGCGCAGGTCCTGCATATTAGTACAAATATGAGCATGCCTTGGCCTTTCCTTTGCCTTTAGCGGGTTTCTTAAACCCTTTACCCTTCTCTACCATAAGTACTTCAGGTTTGGCCTTCTTGATGTTGGGCTCTGCCGTCTTGAGCATGCCATGCAGCTCATTCAGTGACTTCGTCAGGTTGTTCATATTGTAGTTTAGAACAAACTGATCGAAGCTAGACGGCAGGGATTGCAGGATGATGTCCGTAGCCAACTCTTGGCTAAGGGGAGAGTCCAGTCGAGCCAGGTTATCAATATAACCCATCATCTTTATGACATGAGGACTCACTGGACAGTCCTTCGACAGCTTGCACTCGATGAGAGACCTGACCGTCTGGTACCTCTCAGTGACCGTCTGGTACCTCTCAGTGCGAGCCTGCTCCTGAAACATAGATTTCAGGGTTGTGATCATCTCGATCGGTGACCCCGCGTTCTTGAACTGCTTTTGCAGCTCCGAGTTCATCGTGGCCAGAATCAGACAAATCACATTTGTCACATCATCCGAATGCTTTTCCCACTTGTCCTTTTCATTACTGGGAGCATTGGATCTCGGCTTATCAGGAAGAGGCCTTTCAAGGACATAGTCCTTCTTTTCCTGTCTGAGAACTATTCTCAGATTCCGATACCATTCCAAGAAGTTGGATCCTTTCAATTTTTCCTTCTCAAGGACGGATCTCAATGAGAATGAGCTAGTGTTGTTAGTTGACATAGCTGAATCAATAAAAGAAGAGAGTTTAATTAGTTTTGATGTTTCAAAGGATGAGAAATCTTAACAATTAAGAAGACTCACATTATATTCTAAGTCAATTTTCCTCAATTAGAATATAATGATCCAAGATCCACATTTCACTGAAATCTGAGTGAGCTTTGGCTCATCGCCCAGACTTCAGCTATTTAGGTAAGCAACTCGTTTGCTAATCATATCCAATTTGACTCTTGTCTCGGATTGATATCATATATCAAAACCGATCATGTGTCTCCAGGCCCAAAACCATTTTGATAGCCCAGTCAAACAAACCAATCCTTTCAGTCATGTAGTACCACGATTACCACCTGCCGTACTCGTGTAATTGTGAATGCCTTGCTTTGGCAAGCCCATCACACAACAAAACAAGACTTGGCAGTTGACAGGAATTGGGAAGACTTAAATGTTTGATATTACGTTTGAGGAATGAAACATGTATCTCATTACATATCATATATGTATTTGAGAAAGATTAGAAATTATATTCTCATAAAAAAAAATCTTTTAATCTAATTAAGTTGATTAAGTTTGGAATGCCGAATCTGTTCTAGTGTCGATCGATGTAATCGCGGTTAAAAGTTTAACCCGATTAAACCAATCAATTTCGGTTCAATCCAATTGAACCGGTCTCGGTTTAACGCATGTGTCGATCGACACAACCCTTGTGTCGGTCGACACCAGCTAACCGGTTTAACCGTGATGAAATCTATTAATTCCGATCAGACCGATCGCATTAATCTGGTTCAATCCAATTGAACCGACAGCGATCGACGCGTGTCGATCGACACAACCCTTGTATCGATCGACACAGCGATTTCCGGAACGTCGATCAATAGATCGACACTTAGTGTTTTACGCTGCGTTTCAGGCCCGTGTCGATCGACACACGCTTGGTGTCGATCGACACAGCCGCGCAGAAAACCTAATTTTACTCTGCCCGTGTCGATCGACACACGCTTGGTGTCGATCGACACAGCCGCGCAGAAAACCTAATTTTACTCTGCCCGTGTCGATCGACACACGCTTGGTGTCGATCGACACAGCCGCGCAGAGAACCCTAATTTTCTCCTTTTCCAAAACGATTTTGAAAGAAAGATCTAACATGCAACTTTTAATGATTTCAAAACTCAAATTCGAATTCATTACACATGAACAGCATGTTACAGATTCAATTAAACATATGGCTCTGATACCACTGAAGGAATTTGGTGGGTTTTAACTCTTTAAGACTGTCAAATTCCTATTGCCACAAGATCATGCTTATTGAACCTATGTCCTCAGATCAGAGATTTACCTGGTGATTGGCAGCGGAATGGATAGGTAAAACGAGATCTGGAGCGCCTCAGATGCTGCGCCTCTATAGCTAGTCCACACGCACACAAGACTGGATCAGGGATGCTAGTGCCTCTGGGAGCTTCTGAGTTTTACTTGACGGCTAGGGCAAGTTGCTTATTTGATTTCGTGGCTCTGACTTGTATATATAGGAGTCAAGCACGAAATCCCATAAACCCTCGGATTAACCGGTTTAAATTCAGTCATTAATTTAAACCCGGTATCATTAATCCCGAGTGGTGTCGATCGACACCAATAGGTGTGTCGATCGACACCCTCATATAAACTCAATATCAACGTGTGACAATCACACATTGATGAGATCATTACTTTAATGATCATTCCCAGTATTCGTTATCCAGTTTGCTTAGGTGTGTGACCCTATAGGATCATATGATGCTGGCAATGAGTTCACAACTCATAAGTTATAAGCGGCTTCTAGCAAAGCATTATAATTACCCAGCATCACATGATAGTCTTATCTCGACTTCACAACTATGTCAGAGTGTATACAAGTATGATCTCCAGGACATTCCCTTCACAAATAACAAAGCTTAAAGCTTAATGATAAACAAAATCATTATAACAAAATCCTAGTCATAGCAAAAAAATGTGATAGAAGATTTCATCACAGCAAGGATCCAATTCAAAGAAACTTGAGATTGATCAAAAGTCAATGAATCATTATATTTCATTTTTCCAATTCCAACGACATCAAAGTCTAGGCAGCTAATCTAATTTGGCCACCAATATTGATGCAGCAATCAAGCTAGCCATAAGCCACAGACAATTATTACCAAACATTGAGAAATCAAATCAAAAATATCACATGCAAATCAAAAGAAATGAATGGGCAGCAAAGGAAGAAACATACAGATTCGTGGATGGACCTTTATTGCAGCAGATTCTGGCGCATAAGGAAGCAATGATCCCAACGATAACGAAGATTAGGGTTGTTACAAAGAAAACCCATGTTTGATCCTAATATGACAGAGAATTCTTGCTAGTAGAATACCTTCATAAATGAGTAGAATGGCTTCCTAAATTTAAGTAGTTGGATAAATGGAATCAAATCTAGCAAGTTGGTTAAGCCATTACCTTCTCCACATATCTCTTGTAACTAAACCGACTGTTTCCTTCTTGAAAGCAGTGTCAAGAATCTGAAGAAATGATTTTTTTTTTATTATAAAAACACAAAAATGTTAAACAACCAAAGTAGTCACAGCCCATATATCATATAAAAGAAACATTTGTAAATCAATGCCAACCAGTGAAAAAATTGGTAATTTGCTATATAATTTGTTAAACACCAAAGCTGCAGTTTCTGTGAATGATCTTATAAATTTGTTCTGAGAATCATCCCGTTGTAATCATGCTAAACCTTAAAATTTCCCTAAATATTGTGGGAGCTCCTAATTCAGTTCAGAGCCAGCAGAAGTTCTTAATACAGTTTAAACAACAATCCAACCATCCTCGAGAAGAATAAATCAAAGTAACCTAGAACTCGGAGAGAAGTCTATGATTGATTAGTGGTCACAGGGGGGTCTCGAGAGAGAAAGATATATAAAAAAAGAAGAAGATTGGTCGGGAACCTCGCAAGAGCTGGCGCCGAATTGGAGAAGACCTTATTGCTCCTGGCCGGAGGCAGTCTTGCTCTTCAATTCCTGGATTTAACGGCGTTCAGCCTCTCTTTGCTTCTGCAGCCGCCAAATCCTCCCGCATCTTGAGCCGTACCAAAATCAATGGACTCCGTTTCGATTCGAAACGATGGTCCAATGATCAATTGATGAATGAATATGGCGAGATCGAGAGTGAATGATCATTGAAGATGATGAAGATCAATTTTGTTTGACGGAGGAAACTAAACTTGATGAAATCAATTTCAGTGAGGATGAGGACGACGACAAAATTGTTTTTTTCTTTTATATTTTTCTTTTATTTTTATTAGTCAAGGGTAAAAATGTCTTTGTATTACATAATAATGTTACGTATGTCCATTTTTCGCGACAGATGTTAAAGTTGTCCTAAAAACTTAGTTTGATGGTATTTTAAGGAATTTTTCTAAAGAAAATATCTTTTATAAGATTTTAAAATCACCCTTTCCCTTTGTGGTCCAAATCAAAGGTAACATACATAATCGAAGAATATGATAAGTTAATTAGGTTACACAGTCATTAGTCTGGGTGGTGTAGACGTGTAGTCTGTTATCACGCTAGTCTCACACACTAGAGGTCTCCGGTTCAAAGCCGGGCTTAGACACTTTATTTACTTTTCGTACTTTTCTATAAGCCCATTTTATATTACGTAACAACAATAAGCCCAACTCATTTAAGGGATGTGTCACAGTGAAAAGAATTGTGGATTGGATATTATTAGTTGTGGAAATATTAACTGGATAATCTCATATCGACACGTGTCTCACCACTATTAGATCATGACATTCACGTTTCCTGCATGATGGCCAAATGTAGGCTAGCCAAAATGCATATGACCTTTTTTTAAATCAAAATATAACCAATTAAAATTACCAGTTACAATTCTGTAAATCTCACATCTATATATATTTTAGAATTCTCTAATCCTAATAACCTCATAGACAAATCTTAAAGATACATTTTTTTCAAAAAAAAAAGTTTGGAACCGGAGAAAAGCGCCGCCATGAAATTCACGAAAATAATGCTCATCACATTCGTGATAGTCGCCGTGCTGTCTCCTGTTCCGATCAGAGCACAACCGTTGTGTTTTCTATTGGAACTCTTCCCTTGCTTTCTGGCAATTACCATGGGAGCAGCTCCGATTCCAGCTTGTTGCGACAAACTTAAGGCACAACAACCGTGTATATGTGATTATATAAGAAATCCAAAATTTAGTACGATTTTTACTTCTCCAAACGCTCTTAAAGTCATAGAAACCTGCAAGGTTCCTCTTCCTAGTTGTTGAAGCTCTCAATATATTTGTAAGAAAAACTATTATCAATTCTGTAATAACAAAATATTAAAACTAATTCTTGTGTAAGAATGACTCAACGATGATGATGATCGGGAGTCTTGGAATTTGGGACTTGGATTTTATCATGATATAGTTGAAGCATTATATATAAACTAGGAGAGAACCCGCGCTAACGCGTGGGTTTTGTTTTAGTCTGTGAATACTTAATATATTTTTAGATTTTTATGTTAACTATCAATATTATTTTACATATTTTTTATAATTTTTTCCTTTTGATTCTTAGTAATATCCACTAGAGAAAACATGTGATTACTTTAGTTTTGGTTATAAGTGACATGTTTTATACTTTCATTTTGATTATCAATCTTTTCTTGCTTTTTCATTTACCAATTTTTATTTTGTTTGTTTTGTTACTGATCATTCTTTTAATATTTTCCGTATACTATTTTATAAATATTTAATTGTTTATCATGCTCTTTTCATTCATCCAAATTTTAATTTTAAAATATATATTGTTAAAATATGTATTGTTTTTAGAAAGATTGATTTAACACTTTGAGTTTTTTTTTTCTTTTCAAATATATTTTATTAATTTCATTTTTTAGGTTTTTAAATTTTGTATATTTTTTTAGTTCATTTTGTTTTCTTTCTTCTTTTTGTCATATTTTTCACTATTTTTGATAATTAGTTTTTTTTATTGATTATTACTAAACTAGGTGGTTTCTCCGCGCTTTGCGCGGAGTTCAGTTCATTTTTTTTTTTGACAACTCAGAGTAAATCTCAGGCCTATGGAGTTCAGTTCATTTTTTAAAAGTTAATAATATTAATTTATTTAGAGGTGGACATATACGGTTTTATAATCAAGCTAAATATGATTGAAAAAACAAATTAATGAAAAACAATATTGTTGTATCTTGTTTTCTAATATTTTTTATATAATCCGATAACAACTTAAAAGTATTTACGTAACATCAGTGTCGGCCCTGAGTCCAAGCAGACCAAGCATGAGCTTGCGGTCCTATTTAAGAATTTTTTGCAAAACAACCTTTTTTATCTCTATAGCTTGCGGTCTTTGTCAAAATTTTAAATCTCTAGAGCTGGTTATGCGTAACATTTTGATAACAACTCATACATCCAATTGAGAAAATCAATCTATAAAAAAGTTCTATTTATACGTCTGGCTTAAACTGCAGATCATGTATACTATCTTATGAGGTATTAGAGCCACTTTATAGTTTGTTTCCATCTAGAAATCAAACAAATGAATCAATTCATTATTCTCTCATGAGTTTTCATTATTCTCTTAGGAGTTTTCAGAAATTATCTATAATCAAAAACTTCCATGGATTTTTTTAATTACATGAGCACTCATGCATATATATAGTGTTAGTGTGTTGTAACTACTTAATAAGAGAAAATCAGTTACATTACACTATGATACATATGCACAATAGTTTCGAGACAAAATATGCGAAAAAGGTTTCATTACCCTAATATAAGTAAAGGTTTCATAAGCATGGACATGTCTAAACCATTTCTGTCACATGCTTTTCTTCAAACCTTCATCCCCATCCTTAGAAAACCTTAAAATTAAAAACAGATTTATTTCCACTTACCAATGATTTTAACAACTCTTAGAGATTTGAAGTAACCCTATATTTGTTTACCTCTCTCTGTAAATGAAGTAATTTCACGTCCCCAAAACCAAGCGTCATTTGATTCCGCGTCTAGCACCCCATACATCATTCATATGGTCATCTTCTACATGAACAGCATAATCAACCAAAAACTCTTAATACACATTCACTTCCAGACGTTTTCAGATCATCAACCAAAACCTCGCATAGAAGAAAAATCAAGAGAAAGAAACAAACTGTAAAGTATTCATCAAGCGTATGGAGAAATAGCAATGGAGACCAATATCTTATGTAGAAGCAGAATAAAAATTAATCATTGGCTTCTAAGGTAAGCGAAAGAGAATTCATCATGACTCTAAATCAAATCTAAAATTATAGTAAGATCTTTCGTTAAACTCTCAACCTTTTTCTATTTTTTGTTCTTTCTGGACACACTTTTTTCCTTCTCAAATGAGAAGAACACAATCATCTAGTTTCTAAGAAAAATTGTTAGAAATTATCAATACATTTCTTGACTAATTAGATTTCTTTGAGAACGCTCCAACTTTTTGGTTAAGGCATTTAGTTCTTGTTATTGTTGCTTCTTGAAATATATCTATGCAGTTGCATTCACAATTTTGCCAAAGTAATTCAAAAGAATAACCCACACGATTATATTCTACACCGATGCAAATAAAATTCTGTTTATTTATATGACCCACCCAAACAATCTTCTAAAAACTTCAAAATGCAGAGAAATGCAAAACCGTAATGATTTTTTTTTTTTGAATAATATGTTAAATTAATTCAAAGAAAAAAACACTTTTTTACATCAAATGCTTCAGAAAGTTGAGTTGCTGAAATTGAAATACACTTTAGAACTTAAATTGAAATTGAGTTTGCAAACCAAATTTGGAGTCCCTCTTCATAGCGTCTGTCGCCGATGCTTCGGATCGATTGAAGTTGGTTCCTCATTTGAATGTCGATGAGCTTGGTGATATGGCTTGACGAGGTTGGTGCTTCGCCATGCTTGCAGGCATTTCGTTCTCTCCAAATGGTATGAATCGAGGCTTGGAAAACGTATCAAGCAAGGAAGCTTGGGATACGGTCAAGTTTCTTATCGGTAATGTAGTTGCCAATCTCTTGACAATCTCTTGCCAAAACCGTAATGATTAAGTAAAGAGAAACAACAATATGTTATTTTATAAAAAGTTACCAACTTCTTTATTTCACGGATGTAAAAATGACCTTTCTGGATCCTTGATCTTATCCTGCGACGCCCCATTCACTCAAAGCTTCCACCTCAACATAAGAGAGCAAATTAGCTCTTGAAGAAAAATGAAGAACTCTTTTACCAACAATGTGAGATTAGCTCCCGTGGTTCAAAGGCCCTCGCCACTGTGAAATCAAACAAAATCAAGAGAACATTTCATCTTACGTGAGCCAGAAGTTCATTAATTACCACAAACAATTGACTACTTGAAAGACTGAAATTAAACGTATTCAGGCCTTTTTGTTACCTGGAATCAAAATAGACGATCACAAACCATATGAAATCGAGGACCTAAATCATCTTTGTAACGACATTCTGAATTTAACGCGCATCAAATAACCAACATTCCCACATAAAAACCCAAAGCTTGCAACACAAGAAACTCGTGAACACGAACACATTAAAATATGGTCATGTTCTCGACTTGTAAGTAACCGGTTCTCTGATCTTAAATGCTCATATTTTGCATGAACTCATTCATTCTGAGTTCAGCTTGTAATACTTCTCCCTCTCTTCGTATAACTCTTTCAGCTCTTCAACCTTGTTCTTTTTTTTATTCCTGTTTTTTAATCGTCTTCTTCCTCGTGTTTTCTAATTTCTTCTTTATCGGTTTTATAATTTTTTTTTTTTTTTTTTTATTTTCTGATTTTTTTTTCATCGCCTTTTCATTCTTCTTTTTCTTCATCATCTTCATATGCTCTAACTTTTTCTTGTTCTTTTTCCGGTTTTTATTTTTCTTCATCTTCTTCTCTCCTTCCCTTCTTTATTTCATTCATTTTCTCCGACATCTTACTTTTCCAGTTTTTTCTTGTCTTCTCTTTCTTCTACTTTCATCTTTTTTTCTTAATTTTCTTTCATTTTTTATTTGTCTTGTCTACGTCTTTTTCCTCAGGCTTTTATGACTTCCTCCTCTTCGGTTTCGTCTTCTTTTTCTTTCTCTTCTTTATCCTTCGATTTTTATCTTGTTCCTCGTCTTTTCATTCTTTTAATTATTCACCGGCTTCACATTTTTTTTCTCTTCTTCCTATTGACGAATAGAAAAGAATATAAAGAAAGAGAAATTCTGAATGTTTAGTATAATCAATAATCAATAACAAATTTTGTCTTTGTTCATTTCCTACTTTTCAATCCAAATTATAATATTTTAGAAGAATATTTTCAAAACCATATCTTTAATGACATCTTTATCAATGTCTTTTTCCATTTCATTTTTTTTTGTTTAACGTATTTTAATTTTAAATTCAAAAATTATAGTTTAATTTTTTTTTTTTGGATAACCAAAACATTCTTGCAAATACAATAGTTTGTCTCGTAGTCATATATATATATATATGCCGAAACATAATATAAATTAATCTTTGGCTTCTTAATTAAGCAAGTCTTAGAAGCAAAGTTGAACAGACGTAAATTCGTTGACATAGCCAAAGTGTTTGAAGCCGCACTTTTCTTCAGCTTATTTTGAGAGTAAAGAATAGAGGATGGCTCAAGAACAACGGAATCTCACGATCATTACAGAAACCTGAATAGCAAAAGAGCCGAAAAGGTGTTCCTTTACATGATATATGATCATTACAGAAAACAACACAACTAATTTATCAAAATTAATTTACGGTTAGACTAATGGAAAAGTGAAAACAATCTATTCCCTTGCATGTTGCCATTTACGATTACCAGTAGAAAACAACACAACGCTAGAGCTACGATTAGCAGTAGCCGAACCGCACAAAAACATAGACAATAATATCAAACTGTGAGTATGAAAGACAAAAAAAATTGAGATAGTTGTGGGTACTAAAACGCACACTTAGATATTTGTAGAGTGATTGAATAGATTGGAAAAAGGATTGGTAAGAATCTCTTTATGAACCGAAGAATATAGGGCTTAGAATAAATAAGTGGATTGTATTGATCAAAACGAGTATTTGAGTACAAGAGTATGAGAATACGAGAGCTCGAAGTAAATATAAGTTGAGAATTAGGTAAAAGTTACCCTATCTATGACGTTTCCTCCTTCTTATATAGGCACTCTCGTTCTCCAGCTGCTGTGTGAATATCAGGGGACATTGCACGTGATCCGAATATCTCGAGGACTGCTGTTGCACCGAGCTCCGGATCCTGCGGGATACCCGCCTAACTGCTGACTTAACCTCGATCCTTATCCGTATGCGGTAGCTCGATTGTCTGCTGGAGATCCGAAGGTGGGCCATATGTCAGTGGGTCGTCATAGATGGGCTTGAGGTGATTCCTTGGTGGGCTTCACAGTGGGCCGGATTTAGGTGTTAAATCCAACTCCAACAGTTGCCCCCAGCCCATGAAGTGAGGTGATGAGGTTGATGGGCGGAGAACAAATTTTCGAAACTATTTCTAATTCTCTCGATTGTAGCTCGGCGGTAACCCGAGAAGTTTCCGGGCTTTGAAGGTGTTTCGTACTTGAGATGAAACGTTTTAGGCTTATCCGGAAAAATTCAAATATTGTTTGGTAAATATTTAAATTAACTGGACGGATGCCGTTGAGATTTGTGGACACGAGCAGTTGCATTAAATGGATAACGCTGAATCTCGAGGTAAAAAAAAACAAATCCTAAGGATTTATCTTTAAACCGACGGTTGAGATTGGGGGGGGAGCGAAAAGATCTTTATCGATATTCGCCTGTAATGATGATGGCTGCATAAATACAGCCTCCCAACTCTCCATAAACCGCACGCGCTTCCACTACTTCTCAAGGTAACTTCTCTTTTTCTTTATTACTTTTCTCTTTTTTTTTTTGGTTTTCCTCGTCTCTTTCATCTCTTATTCGGAACAGTATCGAAAAAGAGAAGATAGAGAGGGATTTTGGTAATCGATCCGAGAGCATTTTTGTGCTTCTGTTTTTTTTGATTGCTCGCTTGGGTTTAGTGATTAGCTTTTGTTTCTTCCGATTTCTGTGTTTGATCTAATGGTTGACGCGGGTGTCGCAGAAGATCAAACTCCGGCCGCCGAGACTTTGAAGCGGCGAGTTAAACAAAAAGCGGGTCCGCGTCCGAACTCAAAGATCTCCCTTGAGGAAGTCGATACCCTTCGATCCCTCTACGGGGTTGAAGTTGAGGTTCCTCGCGGGTCTGAGTCGGCGCAGAACGTGAGGCCGGGTTACGGTTGTGCCTTCTGGCATTACTTTGAATCGTGCGGCCTCACCTTCCCGATTCCGTTGTTTCTGCTGGACGTTGCGACGGAAATGAAAATAGCGCTGCCTCAGATGCGTCCGAATTTGGTAAGGGTCCTAATCGGATTGCAGGTTCGATGTAAGGAACTCGCGCTCTCATTTGGGCCTGCAGAATTTCACGAACTATACATGGTGAAGAAAAATGCCTGGAGCGACGGTTCGTTCTACGTGGCTCCTCGATCCAATAGGAGGGTTATCGAGGGGTTGCCGGCGAGGGACGACCACTGAAAGAGAAGGTTTTCTTCTTCAGGCTTAGCCCGGCGTCAATTGGTGATTTTGACTTTAGTCGGCTTCCAAAGAAGTGGGCTGATGCAGTCGGTTAGATAGACTTGTTCTAGGATTGTTGGTTTTGCATGCGAGCGTTTGTGTTTTCTTTTGATGGATATCTGATATTTGATTCTTTCCGTTTTGCAGATTCTCCAGGCAGGATTCACTTCAACGCCGCACTTATAGCACGAGTTGGTTATCTTCGCGAGGGTGAGATCCAGTGGGATTCGTTCTCGAAAGACAGAATTTTGCGGGCTTATCAGATTCCGGCTCTTGTTCGAGATCTGCCTTCCGTTCCTGTTCGTCCAGGTATATTTACTTTTTTCGCGTCGTTCCTTGCTATCGTCGGGCTGGGGGTAGTCTCGATTTTGACCGTATTCTTTCTTATGTGGCAGAGAGACGAGAGCTTGCTGATAGAAATTCGTCTTCTGCTCTTAATTTGGTTCGAAGAATGTCAAAGAGACCGTCGCAGCGTCAACTGGAGAAGACCGCGGGGAAGGAGAAGGTCGATGATCGCGAGGTCCTGCGGTCCGGTGATGTGGCGAGCTTCTCGCGTGAGATGATGCATGATCCTCGGGAGGGTCGGTATCTATCGGGAATCACCGAGATGGCAATTCTCCGCCCTGGGGTGGTTCTCCGGCTGCTCGTCACGTGACCATTACAAGCTCTGACAGTAATGGCGGAAATCAGCCGCATCATAAAAGGCCGCGAGTCGAGAGGTCAAGAGGTGGCGCCTCCAGGTCGCGAGGTGGTAATCAGGCAAGCTCGAGAGGGAGTAGGCCCTTCCATTGGACCTACGAGCATACCTGGGATTCCCCAATCATGGATGATCCAGAGGGTCTTTCCCATCTGTTGAGGCACTGCAAACCCGCTGGTTGTGCGCTTCCTGCACTTGACGACATGGAGTTTTGCGAGCTGTACGTTGGTGTGGCCGTGGCAAACGCCAGGGTAAGTCGATCGATAGTTTGCGCTCACTCTTCTTGCTAGTACATTTAATTAAATGTGCTGTCTTTGCTTGTCTCCAGAGCATGGAGAGGACCAATCTGCTGTCCGCGTACTTTCACCGTTGTATGAAGGATGTGCCCACGGTAGGGGAGCTGGATCAGCTGAGAGGTGCGATCAGCGACATGAAGGCTGCGCTGAAGTCTGCTGAGGCTCGTGAGGAGGTCTGCAAGCGGGAGCATGCTCGCGCAAGTGACCTGAAGCATGAAATCGAGCTCCTAGAAGCTCGGGTTCGGGTTGCTAACTTCGAGCGGCAGGCCGCAGTCGATCAAGCCGCGCTTCTCAAAGCTCAGAACAGCGATCTCCAGGTCTCAAGGGATGAGGCGATTCGCCGCTCCGTTCGAGCTGGAAGACGTGAGACCGCTGAAGTCTACAACTCGTTGTTAAGGACTTTGAAGGAGATATGGGAAAAGCACAAGCTCGAGGTTGATTGTCAGATCACGCTCCAAGAGGCTGTTGCTAACCTTAACTTGATGGCGGAGTTGGCTGCCAGGGAAACGACGATCGAGGTGGAGCGTCCGAAATGGACGGCTAATGGTGATGAGCACGAGAAGCGTCTCGAGACTCTTGCGGTTTCAGACCTTACTATCTCGAAACTTAATGTGCCCCAGATCTTGGAAGACTCGGTCAGGATGGAGGTCGACCCGCAGACTCAAGTTACGATAGGCATGAACCAATTCGGGAGCAATGGTGACGAGGACCTCAGCGTTCTGGCGGTGGGCGCGACTCGCGGTGACGAAGGTGGTGCAGTCGGTGGCCCCCGGATCGGGGAAGACGGCGCTAGGAAAGAGGGCGAGGAGGGAACGGAAGGGGCTTGTCCCGCTGGGGAGTAGTCGTTTTGCTGGCTCGCCTCCCCGTGTTCTTTTAATTTTCTTTTCATTTGGACAATGCCCGAGGGGGTTTTAATCCGTTGATGTTTTAAGTTCGAACTTGGTTTTTCTTTTGGGCGTTTAGCCGATGCAAACTTTTAGAAAATGTTGCCTCGAAAGGCTTTTAAATCCTTTGTGCTTTTGGTTTTAATTTGATCTGATTTTTGTTAGAAATTTGATCGAGTTTTTGCTTGAGCAAAGTGTAGCTCGTTGATTTTGCTGGATTGAATATCCTTTGGGTTTTGATTGTCCTTCTTAGTTTGAGCGGGCCGTGCTTCGCAGGGTTTTCCTGTCGAGGCATTGGGTTTCCTTAGCACTTTGATTGTCCCGGTTTGTTCGGGCCGTAGCTCGCAGGATTTTTTTTCTTGATAAGGTACTAAATTTCCTTAGTTCTTTCATCATCTTTTCTCTTTTTGCGGGCCGCGAGGTGTGATACTTTCAGTGTTTGCGAAGGTTCGGCTCTTTTCCTTTTGGACTTGTTTTTTAACGGATCGCCATAGCTCGTCAATATTTATTTTGGGCTATGGATCATTGTCGTATCTGAGATTACTGTTGTTCGCCGATCCTTATGGATTTTGGCGTGGGGTAGTGCGCAAATTCTGGTGATTCGGCTTTCTATGATTCGGCTTTCTATGATGTGCGAACACTGGTGATTCATCTTTGAGGGTTTGCTTGGGTGCGAGCGGTAGCTCGTCACATGCCTGACTCGAGTTTCTTTAGGCGGTTGTGTTTTCAAGCGGTGTTAGATCGATTAAGAGTTCGATCGGGACACGGTTGAGATGAGCTTTCATTGTTTTGTCTGGCCAGACGTTGTTTAGCGGGTTGTCGTTATACCCGAGTGCTCGTTGCGTCTAAGTTAATTGTGTACCGATTTTAAGAGGTCTCAAAGTTTTCGATGGTTCGAAAATGTAATGGAGAAATTGCAAACTTGAACGAACGTGTAAACTTTATTTATAAAGCGAGCTTACAATTGTTATACACTATGTGAACCGTGAAAGGTTTTGGGAGTGTCGGGGCTGGACTCTAGGGACGAACTGCCTACGTACCCCTCCAGAGGATCAAGCCTTAACGTAGTTCGATTGTTTTACTATTTAGTAATAGTAGCGTTTGAGGTTCATGGAGTTCTATGGACGCAGTTCGGCTTTTTTTCTTCGCATAATCGAAGAGTTTGTAGACGTCGGGGGGTACTATTTCGGTGATCTTGTAGGGACCTTCCCAATTGGCTCCTAGCTTTCCACGTGTCCGGCAGGTCTTGTCGAATACATTTTTTAAGACTTGTTCTCCAACTTTCAACGTTCGTTCTTTGACGTTGGAATTGTAGTAGCGAGCGGTTGCTTGCTGATAGTTCTGGATGCGGACCAGTGCTTGATCTCGTTTTTTTTCGATCAGGTCGAGTCGGTCTCGCAGCAGTTCTTCGTTGAGTTCCATGTTTATGGGACATAGTTCTCTTCAAAGGGTCGGTACTTTAAATATGACAGAAATGATTGCTTCCATGCCGTAGGCTAAGGAGAAAGGTGTTTCCTTAGTCGCTTTGTGAGGTGTGGTTCGGCAAGCCCATAGGACTGAGTTTAGTTTGTCCGTCCACATCTCTTTTCTAGCTGTGAGCCTCTTTTTAATGTTGCTCATTATTGGTTTATTGGTAACTTCTGCTTGGCCGTTTCCTTGCGGGTAACGTGGCATGGAGTAGCTTATATGGATTTTCAATTTTTGGCAGAAGTTACAGAATGCTTTGGAGATGAATTAAGGTCCATTGTCCGTCACGATCTCGTGAGGGAGACCGTGTATGCAGATGATATCTTGCCAGATAAAATCTCTAACGTCTTCCTTGGTGGTTTGTTGGTAAGCTCGTGCTTCCACCCACTTTGTGAAGTAGTATGTTAGGACCAGGACGTATTGTAGTTGTTTGGCCCTGATGGGACCATTGGTCCAATAATGTCCATGGACCATCTTATGAACGGGTACGAGGCGCATATCGATGATAGAGCCTCCGTGGGTTGATGTCTGCAGATGATATCTTGCCAGATAAAATCTCTAACGTCTTCCTTGGTGGTTTGTTGGTAAGCTCGTGCTTCCACCCACTTTGTGAAGTAGTCTGTTAGGACCAGGACGTATTGTAGTTGTTTGGCCCTGATGGGACCATTGGTCCAATAATGTCCATGGACCATCTTATGAACGGGTACGAGGCGCATATCGATGATAGAGCCTCCGTGG
>JAHZTW010000001.1:392022743-392042271 GCA_020283515.1 Alliaria petiolata
AACTTTTACCTAATTCTCAACTTGTATTCATTACGAGCTATCGCTCTCTCATTCATCTTGTACTTGAATACTTGTTCTTATCAATCAAATCCATTTATACAATCTAAGTCTTATATTCTTCGGTTCATAGAGATTCTTACCCATCCTTTCTCCAATCTATTCAATCACCCTACAAATATCTGAGTGTTGGTTTTAGTGCCCACATTTTGGCGCCGTCTATGGGGAAAGATAAAAGTAATCTCTAACACAGTTAGCCAGATCTAAGGCTCGTTAGAACGATAATGGATCCAAGAAACCTCGAATCCAACAGATCGACCGCGCAAATCGCGGTCAACAACGAGGGAAACAATCTCTCAAGTCAAAACGCAAACCTCGGCTCGACGCCCACAGTGTCGCGAGCCGAACAAGTGATCATCGATCTCGTCACTCCGCCATCCGCAGCCGGTTCAGGGATAAACCCCTCGAACCAGAACACCGCTGCAACTGTAGTGATAAACCGACGAGAAGCGGTCGGGGGCGAGAGCCGGTCACTCGGATCTACGGATCCGACTCCACCTCCTCCTCCGCGTGCTCTCAGCAGTAACATTGATGCCGCAGCCCCCGGTTCGAATGTCACAGCATCTTGAACCGAAACGATAAACACAAACACGATTACTCAGGCTCTTGCAGTCGGTTCGGGAACACATATCCCGAATCAACATCCGAATCCCTCCGGATGGGGAAACCCATACGTCTGGACCCGAAACGGAGAACATACTCCCCGATTCGAAGATCCAACTCGAACAGCCCCACCCGGAACCGAATCGCATGACTCAGAAATAATGAGAATGCTGTGACAAGTGGCCCAAAGCCAGCAAAGCATGGCTCAAAGCCAACGACAGCTCGAAGCCCGATTAAATCAGCAAGCTAACGCCCTGAACGAATATCGGGCAGAAGTTTCGCGATCCACTGTTCGAGAAACCATTCACGACTCTCGACACGAACAACAGATCGACCTCGAGCAAAGCCCGTTACCCAGAACACGCCTTGACGTTTCTCAAGCGTTCACAACCCCGGAGTCCGCAAGACAGCAAAACGCTGCTTCGAGCTCTAGAGGACCGCAACCCCACATCACGAATCTAAGCGATTCAAGTCCGCGAGGAGCGGTACACGCTCAGGTTAGCGAACTACCGCCCCCACCGCCTCGCGGATCCCCAAGAGGGATCGGCACATCCTCTTTCGCTTTTGCCTCGCACGCCCAGGAGCACGCTCCAGGGGCAACCGCAAGCGTCTTGGATCAGTTACCACACTCCGAACGCCCATCATATGCTGACGACCGAATACACGATATTCCCGATACTCGAACGGCCCGGCAACAGCTCGCCGAGAATCCCAATTTACTATAATACGTTGACGCTGAACTCAGGCAAATAAGGCATGCCATGCACATTGCCAACAGCTCGGCACCCGACATCGATCGCGTGATCGAGGAAACACGTCGAACACCCTTCACAAACCGAATAGCAAACGCTAGACTCCGCGACGCTGGAAAAGTAAAATTTCCAGAATACGCCAGAACAACAGATCCAAAGGCACACATCAGGATATTCCGATCCACGATAGCCCGAGTTCATCTCCACCAAGACGAGCTCGAAGCGGGCTATTGTAGGTTTTTCGCGGAAAACCTCGTAGGCCCAGCGCTAGAGTGGTTCGGAAACCTAGAAAGCGGCTCGATCGATAACTTCAACCAACTCGTGACCGCCTTTCTAAAACAGTACTCGGTCTTCATCCAGACCCGGGTAACGCTAGCCGATCTATGGAAGATCAAGCAACAAGAACACGAACCTTTGCGAAGCTACCTAACACGGTACAAAGAATGCAAATCCAAAGTTGCTAACCTCAACGAGGAGCTCGCAATAGAAGCCTTAAGGCAAGGACTATGGTTCGAATCTGAATTCTTACAGGAACTCAAAGTGCGACGCCCTACCTCGACGCTGAACGACGCGCTACACCAAGCCCTTCTGTTCGCCCAATCCGAGGAGAAAAAAGCCTATGCCAAAAAGCAACACGAATTGCAAGCTCAGGCTTCAAATCCACAAAGAAAAACAAACGCCCGAGAACACTCCGGCAAAAGCCAGCAAACGCTCGTAATAAACAAGCTCAAAGCGGGCAAGAGATCGAAATACGATGCGAGCAAATTCTGCAAACATCACAACCGAAACGGACATTCCACAGAGGAATGTCGCACAGGACCTCTCCCCAAACCCACTAGGGATGAAGAATGTCCCGAACAGGAAGCAAGTGAAGAAGAATCCCCTCCACGAGCTCCCAAGCCAAAAAATTCTCAAAACGACAAAACTTCTCAAAATAGAAAAGAACGAACTGTAGAAGAGGAAAACTCTCCTCCCCCTGCAGCAAAGCTAAGAATCGATTCGATTTTCAACGGTCCAGAACTCGTCGGAGGTTCGACAAACTCAGTAAACACCCCCCCACCCGCATCTCACAAAACTCTTTGCCAACACATGCAAGGTTTGCGCCTTTGCCGGGGGGGAGAGGAACCATCCATCCCGAAACAAATCAACTTCATATCGGGAGGCTCGCTGTTCTGCCGTAACTCAATAAACTCGATTAAAGCCTTTCAACGAAAGGCCGAAAACACTTCCAAAGCAAAGAAATCCATGGAAGGTCCAAACCACGAGATAACATTTCTCGAAAGCGAAACGCTGGACCTAGACAAACCCCATGACGACGCTCTCGTAATCCGCCTCGACGTAGCCGGATTCGAACTGTCACAGATAATGGTAGATACCGGGAGCTCGGTAGACCTACTGTTCTACGACGCCTTTAAAAGGATGAGTTTCCCGGACTCCGCCTTAACAAAAAGCATAACCCCTCTAACTGGTTTCGCCGGCGAAGCGATATTTTCGCTGGGTTCCATCCGTCTCCTCGTGAAGGCCGAAGGAGTCCAAAAAGAGGTAAACTTCGTGGTAGTAGATCGCCAAGCTCCGTACAATGCCATACTCGGCCGACCTTGGATACATACCATGAAGGCAGTCCCTTCCACCTATCACCAATGCGTGAAGTTCCCATCTCACAAGGGAACCCAAACGATCTATGGCAGTCAGAAAAACTCAAGAATGTGTTACATGAACTGCTTCAAACAAGCTGCGAGCTCATCAGTGTAGCAACTACAGAAAGAGCAAGAGCTCGCAGAACAACTAATAAAGAAAAACAAGGACCCCACCACTCGTGGACCAAAAAAGACCTTGTCGATCAAGTCTGCATTGACGACGCTCACCCCGAGCGACAAGTTAGCATCGGAGTCGACCTCCCAAATTCAATTCGAAACGAGCTCATCGCTTTCCTCAAAAAAAACGTGAGTACCTTTGCATGGACGACCTCGGACATGCCGGGGATTAACCGCGAAATAACATTGCACGAACTGAACGTTGACCCCGCATTCAAACCGATAAAACAAAAACGACGCAAGCTAGGACCCGAAAGGGCAAAAGCAGTCAACGACGAAGTCGACAAACTACTAAAAGTCGGATCAATCAGAGAGGTAAAATACCCTGATTGGCTCGCAAATCCGGTTGTCGTCAAAAAGAAAAACGGAAAGTGGAGAGTCTGCATAGATTTCACAGATCTAAATAAAGCTTGCCCAAAGGACAGCTTCCCGCTCCCACACATAGATCGACTGGTTGAAGCAACCGCCGGTCACGAGCTGCTCACCTTCATGGACGCATTCTCCGGGTACAATCAAATCCTCATGAACCCGGAAGACCAAGAAAAAACGTCATTTATAACGGACCGCGGCACGTACTGTTACAAAGTCATGCCCTTCGGACTAAAAAACGCCGGAGCCACCTACCAGCGACTTGTAAACAAAATGTCCGCGGACCAGTTGGGCAAGTCCATGGAGGTCTACATTGACGACATGCTCGTCAAATCCTCAAAAGAGGAAGACCACGTAGCCCAACTACGAGAATGCTTCGCAATTCTCAACAAATACGGGATGAAACTCAACCCCACCAAATGCTCTTTCGGCGTAGCTTCAGGAGAATTCCTCGGCTACCTCGTAACAGAACGAGGTATCGAAGCTAACCCGAAACAGATCGCAACTTTCATCGAGATGCCGTCACCTAAGACCACTCGTGAAGTCCAACGTTTGACCGGGCGAATTGCAGCATTAAACCGCTTCATTTCCCGATCTACGGACAAGTGCCTTCCCTTCTACCAACTCCTAAAAGCGAATAAAAAATTCCAATGGGATGAGAAGTGCGAAGAAGCATTCCAACAGCTAAAAACATACCTAAGCGAACCTCCCATACTCGCCAAGCCGGTAGAGCGAGAACCGTTATACCTGTACCTCGCAGTATCGCCTGCTGCAGTAAGCGGCGTATTAGTGAGAGAAGAGCAGAACGAACAGAAGCCCATCTATTATGTAAGCAAAACGCTAATAGATGCAGAAACCAGATATCCAGCAATGGAAAAACTAGCATTAGCGCTTGTCATGTCAGCCTGGAAGCTAAGACCTTACTTCCAATCCCAATCAATCGTAATCATGACGTCACAGCCATTGCGCACCATCCTCCATAGCCCGAACCAGTCAGGACGCCTAACCAAATGGGCAATCGAGCTAAGCGAGTACGATATAGAGTATCGTACCAGAACCTACGTCAAAGCGCAAGTCCTAGCAGACTTCGTCATCGAGCTAGCACCACAAGCTCTCGACGACACGACAACAAATAAAAAATGGACACTCCACGTAGATGGAGCATCATCTAAATATTTATCCGGAGTAGGAATCAGACTCGCATCGCCTACCGGGGAACTTTTAGAGCAGTCATTCCGACTGGGCTTCAACGCTTCGAATAACGAAGCAGAATACGAGGCCCTGATCGCTGGGCTACGGCTCGCAATAGGAATCGGAGCTCGCGAAGTAAGCGCTTTTAGCGACTCGCAGCTCGTAACAAGCCAATTCCACGGCACGTACGAAACAAAGCACGAACGAATGGAAGCTTACCTAAAAATAGTACGTGACCTCACCGAACAGCTCGATAAATTCGAACTAACAAGAATTCCCCGCTGAGAGAATACTTCGGCAGATGCCCTATCATCTCTCGCATCCACCTCTGACCTTTTGTTAAAAAGAATCATTCCCGTCGAGGGAATCGACAAACCAAGCATAAGCATAGCCGTCAAATCCGCCACGACAGCAGAGATCGCTGTAATCACAGACGATCCAGCATCCGGCACTGATGAGCCATCTCAAACACCAGCTAGCTCGGAAAAAAATAGTACCCCAGAAACCGCAGCTAGCACCAGCGAATTACCCCAGATCCCCGCTAGCTCGGAAGAAGTCCACACACCGGAACCTGAAAGCAGCGAACCCGAATCTAACCAGTCGATGATGAATCAAATCGCGGAGGACGCAGCGGCCAACGAGACAGCCACTGCGGATAGACGGTTCATCACCGACGAAGAATTTCACGGCAGACCAGACTGGAGAATCCCAATACTCGATTACCTCCAAAACGGCACCTTACCCCCCGACAAATGGGAAGCCCGAAAACTAAGAGCTCGAAGCTCGAGATACTGCATAATCGAACAAGGATTATACAAACGCAACTTATCGGAACCATACTTCAAATGCGTTCACGGTCTGGAAGCTCTAGCCGTAATGGCAAACGTCCACGATGGTATCTGCGGGAGCCACTCCGCTGGACGAACTCTCGCAATACGAATCAAAAAACACGGCTACTTCAGGCCCACAATGGTCGCGGACTGTGACAACTACGCCGCGAAATGCGAAAGCTGTCAAAAGCACGCACCAACGATCCATCAACCCACAGAGGCTCTATCATCGATATGCGCCCCGTACCCGTTCATGAGATGGTCCATGGACATCATCGGACCAATGGTCCCGTCAGGACCAAAACAATTACAATACGTCCTGGTCCTAACAGACTACTTCACGAAGTGGGTGGAAGCGCGAGCTTACCAAAAAACCACGAAAGAAGATGTTAAAGATTTTATCTGGCAAGATATCATCTACAGACACGGTCTCCCTCACGAGATCGTAACGGACAATGGACCTCAATTCATCTCGACCGCATTCCGTAGCTTCTGCAAAAAGTGGAAAATCCATATAAGCTATTCCACACCTCGCTACCCGCAAGGAAACGGCCAAGCAGAAGCTACCAATAAAACCGTAATGAGCAACATCAAAAAGAGGCTCACAGCTAGAAAAGAGATGTGGGCGGACGAACTAAATTCAGTCCTATGGGCTTGCCGAACCACACCTCACAAAGCAACTAAGGCATGGAAGCAATCATCCCCGCCGAACTCAAAGTACCGACCCTGCGAAAAGAACTATGTTCCGTAAACACGGAACTCAACGAAGAACTGCTGCGAGATCGACTCGACCTGATCGAAGAAAAACGAGATCAAGCATTGGTCCGCATCCAGAACTATCAGCAAGCAACAACTCGCTACTACAATTCCAACGTCAAAGAACGAACGTTCAAAGTTGGAGATCAAGTCTTAAAAAAGGTATTCGATAAGACATGCCGCACAAGTGGAAAGCTAGGGGCCAATTGGGAAGGTCCGTACAAGATCACCGAAGTAGTACGCCACGGCGTCTACAAACTCTTCGACTATTCGAAGAAAAAAGCCGAACTGCGTCCATGGAACTCCATGAACCTCAAACGCTACTATTACTAAATAGTAAAATAATCGAACTACGTTAAGGCTTGATCCTCTGGCGGGGTACGTAGGCAGCTCGTCCCTAGAGTCCAGCCCCGACACTCCCAAAACCTTTCACGGTTCACATAGTGTACAACTGTTGTAAACTCACTTTATAAATAAAAGCGAACACATTCTTTCGAGTTTACAATATCTCTTTTACATATTTCGGACCATCGAAAACTTTGCGACCTCCTATATCGGTACGCAATCAACTTAGACGCAACGAGCACCCGGGTGTAACCGTAGCCCGCTAAACAATGTCTGGCCAGACAAAACAATGAAAGCTCATCTCAACCGCGTCCAGATCGAACTCTCGCTCGATCAAACATTGCTTGAAAATACAACCACCTAAACAAACTCGAGCTAGGTACGTAGCGAGCTATCGCTCGCATCCAAGCAAACTTTCAAAGCCGGATCACTAGCATTCGCACATCCTTTCGGGCCGAATCACCAGCATTCGCGCACCACCTCACGCCAAAATCCATAAAAACAGGCGAACTACGGTAATCTTCGTTGCAACAATAAGCCAAAGCCCGCAATCAACATCGATGAGCTACGACGATCCGTTCAATGGCAACCCCAAAGAACAGGGTAATCGAGATGTTAAAGAAACCTAACGCTTCGATAAGAAAACCCAGCGAATTACAGTCCGCTCAAACTAGGAAGAACGATCCAGAAAGATCGACGAGCTATAGCTCGTCCAAGTAAAAACTCGGTCAAATTCTTAAAGAAAAACCAGATCGAATTAAACCAAAAGCACAAAGGATTTAAATGCCTTCCCAGGCAACACTTCCTAAAAGTCTGCATCGGCTAAACGCCCAAAATAAACAACCAAGTCCAAACTTAAAACATTAACGGATTAAAACCCTCCCGGGTATTGTCTAAACGAAACGGAAAATAAAATGCAGGGGAAGGCGAGCTAGCAGAATGACTACTCCCCACATGGGTTAGTACCCTCCGCCCCCTCCTCGCCACCTCTCGTTGCATCATCTCCCTCGAGCTGGGATACCGCGATCGCGCCTCCTGCTTCACCACGAGCCTTGTTCACAACCAGATCGCTGAGGTTTTCGCCACCATTGCTCCCGAACTGGTTCACGCCCTCCGGAACCTGAGTCAGGGGATCGACCTCCATCCTAACCGAATCGTCCGAGATCTAGGGCACATTGAGCTTCGAGATAGTGAAGTCGGAAACCGCAAGAGTTTTGAGATGCTGCTCGTACTCATCAGCCTTAGCCGTCCACTTCGGGCGCTCCTCCTCAATCGTCGTCTCCCCGGCAGCCAACTCCGCGATCAAATCGATATTGGCGACAGCCTCTTGAAGCGTGATTTGGCAAACAACCTCGAGCTTGCGTTTTTCCCACTTCTCCTTCAGAGTCTTCAGCAGCGAGTTGAAAAGCTCAGCCTTATCGCGTTTTCCAACTCGAACGGAGCGGCGAATCGCTTCATCCCTTGAGACCCGCAGATCGCTGTTCTGAGCGTTGAGAAGCGCAGCTCGATCAACCGCGACCTGCCGCTAGGAGTTAGCAACCCGAACCCGAGCCTCAAGAATCTCGATGTCACGCTCCAAGTCGCCAGCGCGGACATGCTCCCGCTTGTAGACCTCCTCACGAGCCTCTGCAGATTTCAAAGCAGCCTTCATGTCGCTGATCACGCCCTTCAGCTGATCCAGCTCCCCTACCGTAGGCACATCCCTTATGCCATGGTGAAAGTACGCGAACAGCAGGTTGGTCCTCTCCATACTCTGGAGAAAAACAAATTCAGCATACTTTATAAACCAAAAATAAAGAGGAAAAGGAACGGACGTGAACCGTCGATCGGCTTACCCTGGCATTCGCTACGGCCGCATCAATGTACAGCTCGCGGAACTCCATATCATTAAGAGTAGGAAGCGCGCAGCCAGCGGGCTTGCAGTGCCTCAGCAAATGGGCGAGACCCTCCGGATCGTCCATTATTGGAGAATCCCGGGTATGCTCGTAGGTCCAGTGAAAAGGCCTGATTCCCCCCGAGCCAGCTTGGTTACCACCTCGCGACCTAGAGGCGCCACCTCTCGACCTCTCGACTCGCGGCCTCTTGTGCTGCGGCTGGTTCACGCCATTACTTTCAGAACTCGTAATGGTCACATGACGAGCAGACGGGGAACCGCCCCGAGCTGAGGAACCGTTATCCCGAGGAGTCCCAACCGACACCGACCCTCCCGCAGAAGGAATAACGGGGGGATCATGCATCACCTCGTTGGCGAAGCTCGCCACATCACCACACCGTAAAACCTCGCGGTCACCAACCTTCGCCTTCCCCGCGGTCTTCTCCAGTTGACGCTGTGACGGTCTCCTCGACATCGTTCGAACCAATTTGGGACCTGAAGACGAATTACTATCAGCGAGCTCTGGTCTCTCGGCTGCGTAAGAAAGACGACACATTTAAGCCGAGATTCTCTCCAGCTCTACAACAACAAAAAAAAAACAGCCCACATACCTGGCGAACAGGAGAGGGAAACGAATCTCGAAAAAGGGCCGAAATCCGATAGGCCCGCTGAATTCGCTCCTTCGTAAACGAGTCCCACTGGATCTGACCCTCGCGAAGATAACCAACTCGTGCTACAAGTGCAGCGTTGAACTGAATCCTGCCCGGCGAATCCGCAAAACAAAAATCAAATGTCAGATAACCGACAAAAGAAAACATAAATGCTCGCATGCAACGACCCTAAAACAAATCTATCTAACCAACTGCGTCAGCCCACTCCGTTGGGAGCCGATTAAAGTCGAAATCACCGACTGAAGCCGGACTCAGCCTGAAAAAGAAAACCTTCTCTTGCCAATGGTCGTCCCTCGTCGGCAACCCCTCGATAACCCTCCTATTGGATCGTGGAGCCACGTAGAACGAACCATCGCTCCGGGCATTCTTTTTCACCATGCATAGCTGGTGAAATTCCACAGGCCCGAACGAAAGCGCGAGCTCCTTGCACTGAACCTGCAGCCCGAAAAGGGTCCTGACCAGATTCGGATGCATCTGAAGCAGCGCCAAACGCATCTCCTCTGCGATCTCGAGCAAGAACGGCGGAATCGGGAAAGTAAGGCCGCACGATTCGAAGTAGTGCCAAAAGGCACAACCATAGCCTGGCCTCACATTCTGCGCCCACTCGGACCCTCGAGGAACCTCAATCTCAACCCCGTAGAGGAATCGGAGAGCATCGGCCTCCTCGAGGGAGAGCTTCGAGTTCGGGCGCGGACCCGATTTCTTCTTAACACGCCGCGACGAAGTCTCGACGGCCGGAGTCTGATCTTCCACGACACCCGATTTAACCATTAATCGAGCAAAAAAACTGCAAGGAACAAGAGCGATCCGCTACCCCCAAAAGCTAGACCCGCTATACCCAAGCAAACGATTGAAGAAAAATAAAAATACGCGAGGATTCTCGGATCGATTGTCAAAATCCCTATTCCCTCTTCCCTTTTTTGATACTATTCCGAGTAAGAAACGAAAGAGACGAGGACGATAAAAAAAAGGGGGAAAAAGTAATAAAGAGTAAGAGAAGTTACCTTGAGAAATAGTGGAAGCGCGTGCGGTTTATGGAGAAGTGGGAGGTTGTATTTATGCATCCATCATCATTACGAGCGCGCATCGCTAAAAGATTTTCCCCGTTTCCTGCAAATCCCATCCGTTGTATGAGAATAAATCTATAAAGATTTACTTTTCACCTCGAGATCCTGCGCTATCCGATTAAATTCAGCCGTTCGAAGATGTCAATCTCAAACAGCTTATTCCAAACAGTTCAAAATCTTTATTATAGTTCGGAAATATCCGTATTTTTATTCAGATAAACCACATACATTTTTCTACTAGTATGGAACGCATCCGGAGTCCGAAAATTTTCGGGCTATCGTCGAGCTAGAACCAAAGAAAGGTTAGAAACAATCCCAAACGCCGTTCTCCGCCCATCAACCTCGTCTTCTCACTTGATGGGCTGGGGGGCAACTGTTGGAGCTGGATTTAGCACCTAAATCCGGCCCATCGTGAAGCCCATCAAGGAATCACCACAAGCCCATCTATGACGATCCATCGATATATGGCCCCATCTCTGCACCTCAAACGGACACTCGAGCTACCGCATAAGGATAAGGATCGAGGCAGAGTCAACAGTTGGGTGGGTATCCCGCAAGATCCGGAGCTCGGCGCAACAGCAGAGCCCGAGATATCCGGAGCACGTGCAACATCCCCCGATATTCGCGCAGCAGCTGGAAATCAAGAGAGACTATATAAGGAGCACGAGCCGTCATAGATAGGGCAACTTTTACCTAATTCTCAACTTGTATTCATTACGAGCTATCGCTCTCTCATTCATCTTGTACTTGAATACTTATTCTTATCAATCAAATCCATTTATACAATCTAAGTCTTATATTCTTCGGTTCATAGAGATTCTTACCCATCCTTTCTCCAATCTATTCAATCACTCTACAAATATCTGAGTGTGGGTTTTAGTGCCCACAATGACCTGAAGTATTACAATGACATAGACAAGCTTTAGGTTTTGTTTAACCTGCTAAAAAGCTAATGACCTGAAGTATTACAATGACATAGACAAGCTTTAGGTTTTGTTTAACCTGCTAAAAAGCAAGTTATCAAGAACACTCAAGAACAAGAGAAAGCTTACAAGAACACTAAGAAGACTTTAAAAGAGAGAATAAGAAGACTTGATTAAAAACAGAATGAATATTACAAGCACACACACACTCCTTATATAGAGTTTTAAACATGGCTCTTGGCCTTAAAAGAGGGGTCAAGGGTCAAGGGACAAGGGGCAAGGGACAAGGGACCTATCTAATCCCACTTTTACTAAAGCATAAACACTTTTTTTGGAGCAACTTGCAAATGATATATTTTGGTTCCGGTGCATGGATTGATCGATCTGTATCTTTTGCACTACTGCACAGTTTGACTTGAAATCACCGCCAAATGAAAGCTAACACAATTTTCTAAGACTTTCATGAAGAACGTCGAGGCTAAATCGCAATCAAAACCCTTCATACGAGCTGATCTTTCAGTTAACGAAATTGGTCGCCAAAATTCCAGACGGACATGTTGTCACTTAAATAGCCATATCTTCTGAACCACTGACCATAATGGAATGAAACAATCTCGGAACGAAAGGTAACTCAATTTTCTATGAGTTTTATGAAGATTGCGGAGGCTGAATCGGAATGGAAAGTCTTTGTAGGGTCTGATCTTTAAGTCGCTTTAGGTGACTTGAATCGGTAGCAACATCTCAGTACAACAAGTCATATGACATCAGTTTGCTTCTTACTCTTCTCTACTTGTTCCTAGCTCATCATCTTATGTTTTTAGCTTCCACATTGTCGCCAAATCCATAGAATAACCTGAAATGATGCATATATACAAAAGAAAATGCAAATGCTAATGCAAATGTTCTAAATCCTATAAATGATTAAATACTATGATTATACTTAGTTATAATGAAATATGGATGAAAACTTATTATAAATGTATGATAAATATATAGAAAATATGAGTATATCAACTCCCCCAAACTTGCCTTTTGCTTACCATCAAGCAAACAAAATTCAAGCTAAGAAGAGATGATTAAAAACGGGGGCTCAAATCCAAAAGTGTTTTTCAAATGTATCAATTCAAATGTACTAATTCTCAATTCTAGGATGCAGTACACAAGAATTTACTCAAAAGGACTTAGCCATAATCATCACCTAACGAAATTCAAATCATGACTTGTTTATTCCAAGCAATTCAAGAATCATAACCTTTAACATTAATTTAGAGCTCAAACCGTGAATTACGCTTGTGCTTTTAAAACCGAATACATTTGGTGAGGGACAAGGTTATGAGATAAAAATGATCTCATTCAAGTGGGTACTCGAAGCATTGGTTTCTCTTAAAAATGTTTGAACTTATACATAATGCTAAAGGTAAAAGGCAATGCATGCATACATGACTAGACTCACATCTACCCAAGTTTATTAACAATGATCCTAATCCCTCTCTCATTCATTTTTTTATTTTCCAAGCTCACTCACCCTCTAGAGACTACTCAAATCAACAAGGCTATTAAAGCCAAGTATAAACCCACAAGAACTCCATCAAACACATTCTTTTCTTAGGGAAACTTCTTCATCCTTGCTAAAGTCTAGCGGTAAGGTCACACAAATATTAGCTCTTTTCTTTCTTTAGATAGCCCTCTTCTAGAAATTTTTCTTTTATGCGCTTGGCCTCTAGGGCTCTTTTTCTTTTAACTTGAGCTTTTTAACACAATTCAAGAC
This sequence comes from Alliaria petiolata, assembly GCA_020283515.1. NCBI lineage: Eukaryota > Viridiplantae > Streptophyta > Magnoliopsida > Brassicales > Brassicaceae > Alliaria > Alliaria petiolata. The sequence goes on from JAHZTW010000001.1 coordinate 392,035,763, forward strand.
CAACCACTTAGAAATATGTATCCCTTTTTCATATTTTTCCTTAACACCATCTCATTCTCAAACCCGTGAACTCCCAATTCCTAATCAAGCTTAAAACTAGCTTTAATATGCAAAGCCAGCATCATCATGAGAGCCTAAACATGTTGCCCTAAACTTAACACTTTATGCCAAGTTCAAACAGAAAATAAGGCCTCACGATCACACAAGAAATTTGGCTTGAAATAAGGCAAGGGTGAAGGTGTGGTATTTTATTTAAGCTTACAAAGAGTGGTGAAGTGAATAAGAAAGCCTAAATATTTGTTTTGTAATCCATGTATTCTTTTCCAAATGCACAAGTATGATAATTAGATGTTCATGTCAAGGTTCCGATTTTGAAGTAAGTATTCAATTCATGCTTGTTTCAACTTTAAGCCAAGAAAATCAAATAAAATGATCCAAGTATGGTTAGAACTTAATTTCAAAGTTGCACAAAGCATCAAAGAACTACTAACTAGGGCTTTGAACCAATACATGAGCTTAAAACACTTTAAAAGGAAAAAAATTCATCATTGCCCCCTATGCATATGAGTGATGTAACCTATATGATAAAAATCTAGACTCAATCCTACAATATTTAATAATGCAAATGCAAGCTATATGAATTTTGTTTCGAAATTTTTATGAATTTTTCTGATTTTGTTTTTTTTTTCTATGCAATATTTTTTTATGTATGCATGAAGACTCAAATATGCTAAAAGAAAAAAATATCAAATATGCTAAAAAAAAAAATAAGAGCACAAAACACAAAGTTAAATCTCTCAACCTCTCCCCCAAACTTAAATTACACAGTCTCTTGTGTAATTCAAGTTCAAGAGAGACCATCAACAAATATAAAAATAAAAATCCAAAAATGCATGATATTTACAAGGTTTGAAATGGTGTACCTTGGAGTTTGTTGTGGTTAGGCCTGAGGTCGAGCAGCTGGGTCAGTCTTAGGCACCCTTCTTGGCAATAGATCGAGTGGCATGGATCAATCCAGCCACCGCTTGGTGCTGGAGATCGATTAAACCAACTCCGTCTAGCCATTGATCTTTCTCGGCATGCCTCTTTGCCCTTGTTCTTTATCTCCCTAGAACTTGGTTTTTGACTCTTCATCTCCCTTGATCCCGCTCACACACACTTAAAAACATAATCTAGAAATGAAATAAAAATTTTATACACAAAGATAGACATGGGATTGCCTCCCAAGTGCGCTTTGTTTAAAGTCTCTTAGCTTGACTATACTTGGTTAGGCTTGTGTTCTAACTCCACAGGAAGATGACAAGACTTGCCATAGAGGAGGTTAAAAGGCGTGGTTCCAATGGGAGTTTTGTAGGTTGTTCTATACGCCCATAGAGCGTCATCAAGCTTGCTAGACCAATCTTTTCTAGTGACTCCCATTGTCCTCTCTAGTATAGTCTTGATTTGTCTATTTGAAACCTCCACTTGGCCACTTGTTTGAGGTTGATAGGGCGTGGCCACCTTGTGCTTAACACCATGTTTTCTCAAGAGACTTTCAAAAATCTTGTTGATAAAGTGGCTGCCTCTATCACTAATCACCACTTTAGGAACTCCAAATCTTGGGAAGATGATTGTCTTGAAGAGTTTAACCACCACCTTTGAATCGTCTCTTGGTGAGGCTATGGCTTCCACCCACTTAGACACATAGTCTACTGCCACAAAAATGTACTTGTTGCCATATGATGATGGAAATGGGCCCATAAAATCAATTCCCCAAACTTCAAAGACTTCCACTTCAAAGATAGGTACTTGTGGCATCTCGTTTTTCTTGGTTATGTTCCCAGCCCTTTGGCATGCTTCACATGACTTGATGAACTCATGTACATCTTTGAAGAGTGTAGGCCACCAAAACTCAGCTTGGAGAACCTTTGTAGCTGTCTTGAAACTCGCAAAATGACCCCCATATGTCATACCGTGGCAATGTAGCAGTATGTCTCTCGCCTCTTCTCTTGTGACACACCTCCGGTATATTCTGTCCAAACACCTTCTGTATAGGTAAGGGTCATCCCAAAAGTAGTGTGAGACGTGATAGGGCTCAGGTTTTACCCAAATAATCAACTACTGCAAGTGCACAGCAATGCATTTGAAGTATAAGGGGTATCGAATCCTCAGGGAAGTTAAAGCTACACTTATGGTTTCTAGGTTTAGATTATGCTAGGTCGAATAATGAAATTGAAAACTAAGCAATTAAAGCAAGTAATAAATCGGAATTAGATGGATTAAAATTCAGGAGACGAGGCGCTAGGCAAGGATAATTATCAGGTTTGAATCCAAGAATGCAGAATCTAAGTCTATTAGGGATTTATTAAGAACCGTCTAGAACTCGAAACTCTAAGGTAAAACCAATCAACTCTTGTTGCAGAAGTTATCTATGCCTAAATCCCTAAATTCCAAATCTCTTTGCGAATTTAAACAATCAAGGCAAGCAATAAGAACAGGTTCGATTTGTTCACAAATTACCTAGACCAAATCTCTTTGCGAATAGATAATTTGCTCACCTAAGATTAGTTCAAGTTATTAATAATGCTCTCGCATCTATTAAACAACCTAAGGTTTGATTTCTAAGTGATCAATTCAGAGAATCAAGTTAAGCACAAATCTAGGTGAAGATCCAATTGATTTCCCTAATAATTCTAGTGATTCTATAAACTCTTCATCAAACCCTAAATTACCCTAACCTAACAAGCAAACTACTCAGACATAATAATGCAAACACAAAACATGGCTGAATAATATTGCATAAAAGAATAGAGAATGATACAGGGGTTCGAAATCTGGCTCAGATGAGTTAGAATTGTCTCCCCAAAAGCTCAGGATCAATCTCTCTCTAAGTCTCAAAAACAGAAAATAATGATAATGTAATTGGCTAAACAATGCCTGAAAACTATTTATAGAAGGGGATTTTTCGTCCAGGGGTAGATTTGTAATTCTTCAGAACTTGCTCTTCTTTCCTTTTCCTGATTGGAAACCGTCACTTTTGGCCGTCTATCCTTGGTGTCGATCGACACTGAGTGTGTCGATCGACACTCAGCTCGTGAATTCCAGCCTCTTGACTTCATCACTTCGGCTGCTTCTCCAAAGTGCTCCAAAATGCTCCAGATTCTCCCATTTAGCTCCAAATGCTCTCCATCCTGTAAAGACTCTAAAAAGACTCCAAAACTAGCAAAAGACTCTATAAAAACACTTATATCATGGCTTAAAAACGGGTAAAAACCATGATATATCAACTCCCCCAGACTTAGCCTTTGCTTGCCCTCAAGCAAAACAGAAACTTAGACTGAAGTAGAAGTTTGAAAACAGGAACTTCCAATCACTTCTTCAAAACGCCACATGAATTAACACTTCTTGAATCCACATGATATTAGAGCCAACCTTAGGAAATGTTCAATGTACTTACCACAAGCTTAGCAATCTCCCAGTTCGAATCCAGATCCTTTCCTTGGTATAAATTTCGAACTCTAACATTGGTAATGCCATAGAACTTTTCTGATTCTTTCCCTTCCTTAGTACCTGAACAAGACATTCTCATACAGCTCCCCTATTTTCTCTTCCCTTAGTCAACTTCTGCCCATTTTCAGGGTGTTCTAAGATCTTTTCATTGACTTTTCTTATTCTTCTTTTTTATGGGATCTCTGGAATAATGCTACTCTCTACTTGTGTTCCTTGTTAGGAGACGTGTTCAAGAGCATCACTAATATTGTTCCTTGTGAGGAGACAGGCTCATGACAAAGGCACTATTCCAGACTTAGACTATTTTTCTTTATTTTCTTTTCTCTTAAGGGAAGATCAAGGAGAAACTGCAATTGCCTATCTGTTCGGACTGAAAGAGGAATCAAGTTCTGCACATACCTAGTTCTTATAAGGGGATCTGAACTCGCCCTGTTAGACTGATTCCACTTGTAGCTTTCTACTTAGTAAGTCCTGCAATCAACTCTTATAGCAATGGTTCTTCAAGTGCTAATTTTCTGTGGTTAGTCCCTAGAAAAACTGAAAGTTCCAACTAATTTTGACTCAATAAAACAGATTTTGAAAACTTTTGACTCAAGACTTAACTGACTCTCAAAACAAAACACTAAATTAGCAACTACCTCCCCCAGACTTGAATAACACTGTCCCCAGTGTTACTAAGAATGAGTTTGGATAGAAAAAGGAAAAAAAATGTGCCAAACTGTTACAAACAAAGAGAAGAATCAGATTACCTGACCTCTGCGCGTAGCGTCGATCGACACAGGTGGTGTCGATCGTTGCTGGGTCTGAAGGTGGTGTCGATCGACACAGATGGTGTCGATCGACACTCTGTCCGTAGACAGAGTTCTGCCACTCGAACATGATTGTTGCTAAGTCAGATTTGTTGTTAGATGTCTTCAAAGCTGTTAGAAAACTCAACAAAAGGTTAAAAGCACAAGATAATCCAAGAAGCTCAATAACTGCAACAAGTTTGAAACAAAGTACTCAAGCAAATGCAGACTCAAGAGTAAAAGAAAAACTGACTCAAAAGACTAAAAAGAAAAAGGATGGAAGAGTCACTCGTCGTCATCTTGGCGTGGCGGAGAAGATCGTGGTGGTGAAGGTGGGCGAACGCAGCTGCATGTAGACACAGTAGCAATGGCGCTCCAAATCGCCTGGAAACTCTGTACCACGTATCTCTGGAAGACGTCTGGCTCCATGGGAATCGCAGGAGGCTCAGGAAGTTGATGAGTACCAATGGCCTGTGGTACGCTGTGCCTCGAAGATGAAGGGCGACTGGTGGCTGCAGCTGGCCTGGATGATGTGCCTCTAGGTCTGGCATCAGGAATAGCCCTTAGCTTGCTCGGGCTAGGATGAAAGGCGAGGCGTCCTAGATCTGAAGTGATGCGAGTAAGGTCGCGGTCAGGTAGAAGTAACGAGTACTGTACTCTCTGCGCGTCAGCGAAAACCCAAAGCTTCTCTGGCTTCACCCAATGTGTCCTCTTCAGGTACTCCATGTCAATCAAAGATCGCGAAGTATAAATGGTGCAGCTTGAAGTATCAATCCCGAAATGCAGGAAGATAGGAGTAATAAGACTGCCAATGGTCTCGGGCTTCATCTGCGAACCAGAGAAGGGCGTGGTCTTCAAAGAAGCCAAATGATGGGCAAAGACCGCGCCAAGGTTCGCGCTAAGTGGCACCTGTGAATCCTCGTAGATCTCAGACCAAATACCTCGGTAAAGCAATACTAACTCAGCTACTCGCATCTTCCCTGGCTCGTACTTACACAGAAGTGTAGTGGAGAACAAACGTACCAAGTAGCGCATGGTGGGATGGCGAATGTCCGTGTGAGTGGAGGTCTTCGAATCATACTGCCCATTTCCGAAGAGGGACCAGAAATCCTGGTTGTCTAGAAGCTGTGTCTGAAGAGCAACTCCCGTTGCATGCTCATCATCGAACCCATAGATCTGGCAAAGCTCTGGAAGAGAAATGCGGTAACGGATCCCGCAGATGAGAAATGTGAGTGTCCCTTCCAGAGCGTTGCGGACTATCTCATTCCTGTAGTAGACTCTGGCAGTGGCGATGAACTGGCGGACTAGATAGGGGTACAAGTTGTACTGCCGCGTCGCAATGGTGCCCATACCAGTTCTGCGCAATAGCTGCAGAACATCCTCCTTGATGCCCAACACTGTCATCGTCTTCTCGCAAGCTAAGCGAGTCGGAGCTATCTTCACACCGATCCACGCATTATAGAAGAGCGTTTCGTAATCATCCCATGCCTCATTAATACCGCGAAGGGTACAGTCCTCCTTAGCAATCTTTGTAGCTGGTGGATCCTCCCAACGTCGTGTGCTCCGGATCTTTGCGTTTTCACGCTTTGGCCAAGGAGCAAGACACGGAATTGCCTCATCATTAGCTGTTCCTGAGGCGGAAGCTTCAGTGTGGCGTGGTCTCTTACTCACAGGAGCCATCTGCAAAAGAAAAGCAATCCAAATCAAATCCACAATCTAAGAAATGAAGAACATTGTGTTTGGTCGGGTCGGGTGTCGATCGACACTCATGGTGTCGATCGACACCTTGCGTGAAAATCCAATCCAACCCGAAAATAACAAGTGCAACTTCATACATCATCAAACATCAATCCCAGCAGCCCCAATAACAATAATCGACATAGCCTAGACCATAAAACCCAAAGAAAAACTCCAAATTCACAAACATTCATCATCAATTTCCAAAAATCCGAAAATTTCAAATTATGCAATTTAGAGGATGAAAAATGGTTGGGTAATGATGTAAACTATGGTAGACAACCTAAATGAGTATCATTCAAACAAGAAATCAAGCCAAAAAGGTCGGATTCGAAAATTTTCACCTTAGGGTCGAAATCAAAATTGGGAGATTTGAAGAACATACCTTTGTAGATCGAATGAATGGATGATAGATTATGGAAGAGGGTAAAAATCCGCACAGATTAGAGCAAAAAATTACTCAATTTGGTTAACTTTTGAGAAAAATCGGATTTG
>JAHZTW010000001.1:392054081-392086298 GCA_020283515.1 Alliaria petiolata
CCACCCTCATCCTAGAAAGATGATCCGCTACACCATTCTCTATGCCTTTCTTATCTTTGATCTCCATATCAAATTCTTGCAAGAGAAGGATCCATCTCAGGAGTCTTGGCTTGGTGTCCTTCTTGGAGTAAATGTACATCAGTGATGCGTGATCAGTGTATACAATCACCTTAGAGCCCACCAAGTATGATCGGAATTTCTCAAATGCAAAGACAACCGCTAGGAGCTCCTTCTCGGTGGTTGCATATTTTACTTGTGTATCGTTCAAGGTGCGACTAGCATAGTAGATAACATGCAACTTTTTGTCTTTCCTCTGCTCCAAGACAGCTCCTACAGCATAGTCACTAGCGTCGCACATGATCTCAAAGGGAAAGTCCCAATCCGGAGCTTGGACTATCGGTGCGGTTACTAGCGCTCCTTTAATGGTTTTGAACGCTTGGTAACATTCCTCATCAAAGTTGATCTCAGCCTCTTTGCATAGTAGTCTTGTTAGAGGACGTGCTAGCTTGGAGAAATATTTGATAAACCTCCTGTAGAAGCCGGCATGCCCCAAAAAACTTCTTATGCTTTTCACGTTAGCCGGAGGCGCCAAAGTGAGCATCACTTCCACCTTTGCTCTATCCACTTCAATGCCTTTTCCTGAGATTTTGTGACCAAGGACAATCCCCTCTGTTACCATGAAGTGGCATTTCTCCCAATTGAGCACTAGATTGGTCTCCTCACACCTCTTGAGTATCCTGCACAAATTAGACAAACAAACACCAAAGGAAGACCCATACACGAAGAAATCATCCATGAATACCTCAAACATCTCCTCAATCAAATCAGAAAATATAGACATCATGCATCTTTGAAATGTAGCAGGAGCATTACATAAACCAAAAGGCATTCTCCTGTATGCATATGTTCCATAAGGACAAGTGAATGTTGTCTTTTCTTGGTCATTGGGGTGAATCGGGATTTGAAAGAAGCCACTATAATCGTCTAGAAAACAGTAATAGGGGTGGTTGGCTAATCTTTCTAGCATTTGATCAATGAATGGCAGTGGGAAGTGGTCTTTCCTAGTGGCTTTGTTGAGTTTCCTATAGTCTATGCACATTCTATGGCCGGTTATAACTCTAGTAGGAATTAATTCATCTTTTTCGTTTTTTATAACGGTGATGCCCCCTTTCTTAGGTACCACATGGACTGGAGAGAACCACGTGCTATCACTGATAGGGTATATCACGCCAGCCTCTAAGAGTTTTAGGATTTCTTTTTTAACCACTTCTTTCAAATTAGGATTCAAACGTCTTTGGTGTTCAATTGAAGAAGTGTTCTCATCATCTAAATGAATTCTATGAGTACAAAGTAATGGTGAAAGGCCCATGATGTCACTTAGAGAGTACCCAATGGCCTTCCTATACTTCCTCAATTCACTAAGGAGAGAGTCTAACTCATCATCATTCAGATTGTCATTAACAATGACCGGGTAAGTCTCATTCGGTCCTAAGAAAGAGTACCTTAGACCAATTGGTAGCTGCTTGAGGTCCACCTTTGGGGCTAGCAGCTCACTCCAGTCCTCCTCTTGGTTCTTGTTGAGAATTCTGTCCTCATTCGCTTCCTTAGACCTCGAGTCATGAGCCTCCATACTTTCTTCTTCAAGCGTCTGCCCGCTGTGATCGAGTTGATGGGTCGATCGACCACTCGATCTTATGTCGATTGAGTTGTTTCCCTCGATTGGCTCAGTCGTTCTTCCTTTGATCGAGCAGGAGATCGTGTCGGTGGATCTCTTCCCTGGATCGAGTGAATTGGTCGATCGGGCTGTCGATCTTGTCTTCAGATCGAGTGAGTGGCTCGATCTCTTGGTCGATCTCCTTGACAGTTTTGCGAGAGTCAAGGATGCAAATGTATTCTTGGGTCTGATCACTTAGGTAGCCATACTCTCCACACTCCTTCGTCAGCGCCACTAGTAGATGATCTTCTTGACCCAATTCCTCTAGCAATTCATCAGCTAAAAGATCCATAGCTTCTATGTAGAAGACTTGTCCATCGATCGTCGGTTTCTTCAAAACTTCATTAATATCGAAGTTGAGCTTGACGTCTTTGCCCAAGTGCAATGAATTTTTGCCATTCTTGACGTCAATTATAGCTCCAGCAGTCGCTAAAAACGGTCTTCCAAGGATTAGGGGATCCTTAGGTTCTTCATCCATTTCAAGAACAACAAAGTCTGTGGGGACACTCACATTGCTTATCCTCACCGGTAAGTCTTCAGGCATTCCTACCGGGAGCCTTACACTTCGGTCGGCCAAGATCAACGAGATTTGGCACTCCTTAAACTTGGTGAAGCCTAGATTCTTTGCTATGGAGTAGGGCATTAGATTAATGCTTGCCCCTAAGTCGCACAAACAGTTGCTAAACCTCAACGGCCCTAGCGCACAAGGTATTGTGAACGAGCATGGATCTCCTAGCTTTTCGGTGCTATCTCCTTGTGAATGATTGCGCTGCATTCTTGGCTCAACACCATGACTTCTTGGCAACCCTTAGATGTCTTGGCGAGTGTATCCTTCAGAAACTTGGCATACTTCGGCACCATGGGTAAACAATCGAGTAGTGGCAATTTCAGCTCCACGTTTCTCAAATGTTTTTCAAACAAGGCTCTGTGCTTCTCTACCAGCTACTTCTTGAAGCGTCCAGGGAAGGGGATCTTCGGTTTGTAAGGTGGAGGTATGAAAATATTTTTTTCTTTGCTCGTTTCCCCCACTTGTTTTTCCAAAACCGCTTCCTTGCCTTTCCTTGCCCTTTCGATGTAGACATTGTCGAAGGTGATCTCTTGATCATTTGAAAGATCACTCTCCCCCTCTTGAAACACAATGTCCTCATTGTCTTTTTCTGTAGACGTTGGTGTGACTTCCTTTCCACTCCTTAGAGTGATCACATTCGCATACTCCTTGGGATTTGTTTCGCATTGGCAGGGTAGTGTAGCATGACCGCTTGTACTCGCTTTTCCCTTCTCTAACTGGCGAATCTTGGTGTTGATGTTGCTGATATGTGTAGAGACTTTAGTAAGGGAGGAGTCTAGCCGATTGTTCATATCCATAAATTTTTGATTTGTAGAAGCTTGGCCTTGTAGAAGTTGTTGAAACATGTCTTGTACCGGATCTTGAGGTGGCGCTTGATGTTGTTGTTGCTGTGGCACGAAACCAGGAGGGTAAGCTTTGTTTCCTTGCTGTTGGTTGCCTTGGTAGTTGCCTTGTCTTTGCCCTTGATACCCACTGTTTTGTGGAAATCCTCCTTTGTTGTAAGGTACAAACGGTTTGGCTTGATTGCTTTGTTGTGGAGGGTAGACTTGGTCCTTTGAATTTTCCACATTGGTGCTTCTGTAAGAAGCATTCCAACAGATAAAAACATACCTAAGTGAACCACGCGTGGACCGAAAAAAGACCTCATCGATCAAGTCTGCATTGACGACGCTCACCCCGAACGACAAGTTAGCATTGGAGTCGACCTCCCAAATTCAATTCGAAACGAGCTCATCGCTTTCCTCAAAGAAAACGTGAGCACCTTTGCATGGACAACCTCGGACATGCCGGGGATTAACCGCGAAATAACATAGAGGAACTGAACGTCGACCCGGCGTTCAAACCAATAAAACAAAAACGACGCAAGCTAGGACCCGAAAGGGCAAAAGCAGTCAACGACGAAGTCAACAAGCTACTGAAAGTCGGGTCGATCAGAGAGGTCAAGTACCCCGATTGGCTCGCAAATCCAGTTGTCGTCAAAAAGAAAAACGGAAAGTGGAGAGCCTGTACAGATTTCACAGATCTAAACAAAGTCTGCCCAAAGGACAGTTTTCCACTCCCACACATAGACCGACTGGTCGATGTAACCGCCGGCCACGAGGTGCTGTCCTTCATGGACGCATTCTCCGGGTACAACCAAATCCTCATGAACCCGGAGGACCAAGAAAAAACATCATTTATAATGGACCACGGCACATACTGTTACAAATTCATGCCCTTCGGACTAAAAAACGCCGGAGAAACCTACCAACGACTTGTAAACAAAATGTTCGCAAACCAGTTGGGCAAGTCTATGGAAGTCTACATTGACGATATTCTCGTCAAATCCTCAAAAGAGGAAGACCATGTAGCCCAACTACGAGAATGCTTCGCAATTCTCAACAAATACGGGATGAAACTTAACCCTACCAAATGCTCTTTCGGTGTAGCCTCAGGAGAATTCCTCGGCTACCTGGTAACCGAATGAGGTATCAAAGCTAACTCGAAACAGATCGCGACTTTCCTCGAGATGCCGTCGCCTAAGACCACTTGCGAAGTCCAATGTTTGACCGGACGAATTGCAGCATTAAACCGCTTCATTTCCCGATCTACAAACAAGTGTCTTCCCTTCTACCAACTCCTAAAAGCGAATAAAAAGTTCCAATGGGATGAGAAGTGCGAAGAAGCATTCCAACAGCTAAAAACATACCTAAGCGAACCTCTCATACTCGCCAAGCCAATTGAGGGAGAACCGCTATACCTTTACCTCGCAGTATCGCCTGCTGCAGTCAGCGGCGTACTGATAGAGCTCAGGTTTTACCCTAATAAAACTACTGCAAGTGCACAGCAAATGCAATCGTAGTATAAGGGGTATCGAAATCCCAAGGGAAGTAGATGCTACTCTAAGGTTTCTAAATTCAGATTATGCTAGGTAAAAAGATTAAATTAAAAGACAGCAAGCAATTTAAAATACTTTGTAAATTCAGAAGACAAAACGCTAGGTTCAGGGAAATTCTCAGGTGATATAAATTTCAGGTCTAGACAGAATGTTAGGAATTTTTAAGATCTGTTCTCGAACTCGAATCACTAATGTAAAATCAACCAACTCTCGCTTCGAAGACTTTCTATGTCTAAACCCTAGAATTCCAAATCTCTTTGCAAATTCTAACAATTCAAACAAGCATTAAAGTTCAGGTTCGATTGTTCACAAAATCCCTAAACCAAATCTCTTTGCGAATACGTATTTTGCTCCTAACACTAGTTCAGGCAATCAATAATACTCTCGCATCTATTAATTAACCTAAGATCAGATTCTAGGTCATGAAGCTAGAATAAGCATTAAACACAAATCCAGATGAAGAACTCTAATGATTTTATCCTAACAATTTAATTCGACCTAACAATTCATCAATCACCTTTGAAAAACCCTAAACCTACAAGCAAACTACTCAGACATGGTGAATAAAGAAAATATCATGAATAAAATAGTTTGCATAAAAGAAATCAATATAAACAAAGGAGTTCCAAATTTTCTCTGAAGGAGTCAAATTCTTCTCTCTAAAATCTCTCTAAAAATCTCTCTCTAAAATAATGTGTGTGTTGTAAAGTGTAGCCTAAACAATGGCTGAAAACTATATTTATAGGCTCAAAACACGAATTGGGCACTTTCACAAATAAGGAAAACTTTTTGGGCAATTTCCTTTTCTTCAATCTTGCAAAACTCATGATCGCCTTCTGATTTTGAGGGGTGTCGATCGACACCATGAACAGTGTCGATCGACACTGTTCATCCATCTTCAATCCGAGTTCATCTTTTCAGCAGCTTGTTCCACAATGCTCCAAAATGCTCCAAAATCTCCAATTATGCTCAAAACGTAGCTGAACCTGCAAAGACTCTAATAGGACTCTAAAAATACCAAAAGACTCTATAAAAAGACTTATATCATGGTCCAAAAACGGGTAAAAACCATGATATATCACGTACTAGTAAGGGAAGTGCAGAGCGAGCAGAAGCCCATATATTTTGTAAGCAAAACACTAATAGACGCAGAAACCAGATATCCAGCAATGGAAAAACTAGCACTAGCGCTCGTCATGTCAGCCCGGAAGCTAAGACCTTACTTCCAATCCCACTCAATCATGGTCATGACTTCGCAGCCATTGCGCACCATCCTCCATAGCCCGAACCAATCAGGACACCTAACTAAATGGGCAATCGAGCTAAGCGAGTACGATATAGAATATCGTACCAGAACCTGCGCCAAGGCGCAAGTTCTAGCAGACTTTGTCATCAAGCTAGCACCGCAAGCTCTCGACAACACGACAACGAACAACAAATGGACGCTCCACGTGGATGGAGCATCATCTAAACAGGGATCCGGAGTAGGAATCAGACTTGCATCACCTACTGGGGAACTTTTAGAGCAGTCATTCCGACTAGGCTTCGACGCTTCGAATAACGAAGCAGAACACGAGGCCCTAATCGCTGGGCTATGGCTCGCAATAGGAATCGGTGCCCGCGAAGTAAGCGCTTTCAGCGACTCGCAGCTCGTAACATGCCAATTCCACGGCACGTACGAAACAAAGCAAGAACGAATGGAAGCTTACCTAAAAGTAGTACGTGACCTTACAGAACAGCTCGATAAATTCGAACTAACAAGGATCCCCCGGGGAGAGAATACTTCGGCAGACGCCCTAGCATCTCTCGCATCCACCTCGGACCCTCTGTTAAAAAGAGTCATCCCCGTCGAGGGAATTGAAAAACCAAGCATAAGCATAGCCGTCAAGTCCGCCACGACAGCGGAGATCGTCGTAATCACGGACAATCCCGCATCTAGCATCGACGAACTATCTCAAACCTCCGCTAGCTCGGAAGAAACCGGTACCCCGAATCCCGCAGCTAGCACCAGCGGATTACCCCAAATACCCGCTAGCTCGGAAGAAACCGATACAGCGGAAACCGAAAGCAGCGAACCCGAATCTAACCAGTCGGTGATGAATCAAATAGCAGAGGATGCAGTGGCCAACGAGGCAGCCACCGCGGATAGACGGTTCATCACCGACGAAGAATTCCACGCCAGACCAGACTGGAGAATCCCAATACTCGATTACCTCCAAAACGGCACCCTGCCTCCCGACAAGTGGGAACCCCGAAAGCTAAGAGCTCGAAGCTCGAGATACTGTATAATCGAGCAAAGATTGTACAAACACAACTTATCGGAACCATACTTCAAATGCGTTCACGGTCTGGAAGCGTTAGCCGTAATGGCAAACGTCCACGATGGTATCAACCCACGGAGGCTCTATCACCGATATGCGCCCCGTACCCGTTCATGAGATGGTCCATGGACATCATCGGACCAATGGTCCCATCAGGGCCAAAACAACTACAATACGTCCTGGTCCTAACATACTACTTCACGAAGTGGGTGGAAGCACAAGCTTACCAACAAACCACCAAGGAAGACGTTAGAGATTTTATCTTGTAAGATATCATCTTCAGACACGGTCTCCCTCACGAGATCGTGACGGACAATGGACCTCAATTCGTCTCGAAAGCATTCTGTAACTTCTGCAAAAAATGGAAAATCCATATAAGCTACTCCACGCCATGTTACCCGCAAGGAAACGGCCAAGCAGAAGCTACCAATAAAATCGTAATGAGCAACATCAAAAAGAGGCTCACAGCTAGAAAAGAGATGTGGGCGGACGAACTAAACTCAGTCCAATGGGCTTGCCGAACCACACCTCACAAAGCGACTAAGGAAACACCTTTCTCGCTAGCCTACGACATGGAAGAAATCATTCCTGCCGAACGCAAAGTACCGACCCTTCGAAGAGAACTATGTCCCATAAACATGGAACTCAACGAAGAACTGCTGCGAGACCGACTCGACCTGATCGAAGAAAAACGAGATCAAGCATTGGTCCGCATCCATAACTATCAGCAAGCAACCGCTCGCTACTACAATTCCAATGTCAAAGAACGAACGTTCAAAGTTGGAGACCAAGTCTTAAATAAGGTATTCGACAAGACATGTCGGACAGGTGGAAAGCTAGGAGCCAATTGGGAAGGTCCCTACAAGATCACCGAAGTAGTACGCCCCAGCGTCTACAAACTCTTCGACTATGCGGAGAAAAAAAGCCGAACTGCGTCCATGGAACTCCATGAACCTCAAACGCTACTATTACTAAATAGTAAAACAATCGAACTACGTTAAGGCTTGATCCCCTGGCGGGGTACGTTGGCAGCTCGTCCCTAGAGTCCAGCCCTGACGCTCCCAAAACATTTCACGGTTCACATAGTGTATAACAATTGTAAGCTCGCTTTATAAATAAAGTTTACACATTCGTTCAAGTTTGCAATTTCTCCATTACATTTTCGAACCATCGAAAACTTTGCGACCTCTTAAAATCGGTACGCAATTAACTTAGACGCAACGAGCACTCGAGTATAACGACAACCCGCTAAACAATGTCTGGCCAGACAAAACAATGAAAGCTCATCTCAACTGCGTCCCGATCGAACTCTTAATCGATCTAACACCGCTTGAAAACACAACCGCCTAAACAAACTCGAGTCAGGCATGTGACGAGCTACTGCTCGCACCCAAGCAAACCCTCAAAGACGAATCACTAGCATTCGCACATCATAGAAAGCCGAATCACCATCATTTGCACACTACCCCACGCAAAAATCCATAAGGATTGGCGAACTACGGTAATCCCAGATACGACAATGATCCATAGCCAAAATAAATATTGACGAGCTATGGCGATCCGTTCAAAAACAAGTTCAAAAGGAAAAGAGGCGAACCTTCCGAAACACTGAAAGTATCACACCTCGCGGCCCGCAAAAAGAGAAAAGATGATGAAAGAACTAAGGAAACTTAGTACCTTATCAAGAAAAAAAAATCCTGCGAGCTACGGCCTGAACAAACCGGGACAATCAAAGTGCTAAGGAAACACAATGCCTCGACAGGCAAACCCTGCGAAGCACGGCCCGCTCAAACTAAGAAGGACAATCAAAACCCAAAGGATATTCAATCCAGCAAAATCAACGAGCTACACCTCGCTCAAGCAAAAACTCGATCAAATTTCTAACAAAAATCAGATCAAATTAAAACCAAAAGAACAAAGGATTTAAAAGCCTTCCGAGGCAACATTTTCTAAAAGTCTGCATCGGCTAAACGCCCAAAAGAAAAGCCAAGTTCGAACTTAAAACATCAACGGATTAAAACCCCCTCGGGCATTGTCCAAACGAAAAGAAAATTAAAAGAACACGGGAAGGCGAGCCAGCAAAACGACTACTCCCCAGCGGGACTAGCCCCTTCCGTTCCCTCCTCGCCCTCTTTCCTAGCGCCGTCTTCCCCGATCCGGGGGCCACCGACTGCACCACCTTCGTCACCGCGAGTCGCGCCCACCGCCAGAACGCTGAGGTCCTCGTCACCATTGCTCCCGAATTGGTTCATGCCTATCGTAACTTGAGTCTGCGGGTCGACCTCCATCCTGACCGAGTCTTCCAAGATCTGGGGCACATTAAGTTTCGAGATAGTAAGGTCTGAAACCGCAAGAGTCTCGAGACGCTTCTCGTGCTCATCACCATTAGCCGTCCATTTCGGACGCTCCACCTCGATCGTCGTTTCCCTGGCAGCCAACTCCGCCATCAAGTTAAGGTTAGCAACAGCCTCTTGGAGCGTGATCTGACAATCAACCTCGAGCTTGTGCTTTTCCCATATCTCCTTCAAAGTCCTTAACAACGAGTTGTAGACTTTAGCGGTCTCACGTCTTCCAGCTCGAACGGAGCGGCGAATCGCCTCATCCCTTGAGACCTGGAGATCGCTGTTCTGAGCTTTGAGAAGCGCGGCTTGATCGACTGCGGCCTGCCGCTCGAAGTTAGCAACCCGAACCCGAGCTTCTAGGAGCTCGATTTCATGCTTCAGGTCACTTGCGCGAGCATGCTCCCGCTTGCAGACCTCCTCACGAGCCTCAGCAGACTTCAGCGCAGCCTTCATGTCGCACCTTTCAGCTTGATCGCACCTTTCAGCTGATCCAGCTCCCCTACCGTGGGCACGTCCTTCATACGACGGTGAAAGTACGCAGACAGCAGATTGGTCCTCTCCATGCTCTGGAGACAAGCAAAGACAACACATTTAATTAAATGTACTAGCAAGAAGAGTGAGTGCAAACTATCGATCGACTTACCCTGGCGTTTGCCACGGCCGCACCAACGTACAGCTCGCGAAACTCCATGTCGTCAACAGCAGGAAGTGCACAACTAGCGGGTTTGCAGTGCCTCAACAGATGGGAAAGACCCTCTGGATCACCCATGATTGGGGAATCCCGGGTATGCTCGTAGGTCCAATGGAAGGGCCTACTCCCTCCCGAGCCTGCCTGATTACCACCCCGCGACCTGGAGGCGCCACCTCTTGACCTCTCGACTCGAGGCCTTTTGTGATGCTGCTGATTTCCGCCATTACTGTCAAGGCTCGTAATGGTCACGTGACGAGCAGCCGGAGAACCACCCCAGGGCGGAGAATTGCCATCTCGGTGATTCCCGATAGATACCGACCCTCCTGCATAAGGAACGACGGGAGGATCATGCATCATCTCACGCGCGAAGCTCGCCACATCACCGGACCGCAGGACCTCGCGATCATCGACCTTCGCCTTCCCCGCGGTCTTCTCCAGTTGACGCTGCGACGGTCTCCTTGACATCCTTCGAACCAAATTGGGAGCAGAAGACGAATTGCTATCAGCGAGCTCTCGTCTCTCTGCCACATAAGAAAGAATACGGTCAAAATCGAGACTACCCCCAGCCCGACGATAGCAAGGAACGACAAAAAAAAGTAAACATACCTGGACGAACAGGAACGTAAGGCAGATCTCGAGCCTGCAATCCGATCAGGACCCTTACCAAATTTGGATGCATCTGAGGCAGCGCTATTTTCATCTCCGCCGCAATGTCCAGCAGAAACGACGGAATCAGGAAGATGAGGCCGCACGATTCAAAGTAATGCCAGAAGGCACAACCGTAACCCGGCCTCACGTTCTCCGCCGACTCAGACCCGCGAGGAACCTCAACTTCAACCCCGTAGAGGGATCGAAGGATGTCGGCTTCCTCAAGGGAGATCTTTGTGTTCGGACGCGGACCCGCCTTTTGTTTAACTCGCCGCTTCGAAGTCTCGGCGGCCGGAGTTTGATCTTCCGCGACACCCGCGTCAACCATTAGATCAAACACAGAAATCGTAAGAAACAAAAGCTAATCGCTAAACCCATGCGAGCAATAAAGAAAAAACAGAAGCACAAAAACTCTCTCGGATCGATTACCAAAATCCCTCTCTATCTTCTCTTTTTCGATACTGTTCCGAATAAGAGATGAAAGAGACGAGGAAAACCAAAAAAAAAAAAGGAGAAAAGTAATAAAGAGAACGAGAAGTTACCTTGAGAAGTAGTGGAAGCGCGTGCGGTTTATGGAGAGTTGGGAGGCTGTATTTATGCAGCCATCATCATTACGGGCGAATATCGATAAAGATCTTTTCGTTCCCCCCCAATCTCAGCCGTCGGTTTAAAGATAAATCATCAGGATTTGTTTTTTTTACCTCGAGATTCAGCGTTATCTAATTAATGCAACTGCTCGTGTCCACAAATCTCAACGGCATCCGTCCAGTTAATTTAAATATTTACCAAACAATATTTGAATTTTTCCGGATAAGCCTAAAACGTTTCTTCTCAAGTACGAGACACCTTCAAAGCCCGGAAACTTCTCGGGCTACCGCCGAGCTACAATCGAGAGAATTAGAAATAGTTCCGAAAATTTGTTCTCCGCCCATCAACCTCATCACCTCACTTGATGGGCTGGGGGGCAACTGTTGGAGCTGGATTTAACACCTAAATCCGGTCCACTGTGAAGCCCACCAAGGAATCACCTCAAGCCCACCTATGACGACCAACCGACATATGGCCCACCTTCGGATCTCCAGCAGACAATCGAGCTACCGCATACGGATAAGGATCGAGGTTAAGTCAGCAGTTAGGCGGGTATCCCGCAGGATCCGGAGCTCGGCGCAACAGCAGTCCCCGAGATATTCGGAGCACGTGCAACGTCCCCCGATATTCGCGCATCAGCTGGAGAACGGGAGTGCCTATATAAGAAGGAGGAACCGTCATAGATAGGGCAACTTTTACCTAATTCTCAACTTGTATTTACTGCGAGCTCTCGTATTCTCATACTCTTGTACTCAAATACTCGTTTTGATCAATACAATCCACTTATTCATTCTAAGCCTTATATTCTTCGGTTCGTAAAGAGATTCTTACCCATCCTTTCTCCAATCTATTCAATCACTCTACAAATATGTGAGTGTGGGTTTTAGTGTCCAGAGTGATTGAATAGATTGGAGAAAGGATGGGTTAGAATCTCTTTATGAACCAAAGAATATAGGGCTTAGAATGAATAAGTGGATTGTATTGATGAAAACGAGTATTTGAGTACAAGTGTATGAGAATACGAGAGCTCACAGTATATACAAGTTGAGAATTAGGTAAAAGTTGCCCTATCTATGACGGTTCCTCCTTCTTATATAGGGACTGTAGCGCCCCGACCCGGATTTCCTAACTCGCAGCCGGACCAAAGTAAATTTTTGCCTTTCTAATCGATATCCTAGATGAAGTTTAATACATTCCTTCCATCTAACAACTTAACAAAGTCCATTCTCATCGACTATCCAACAACCTACGCAGTCAGAATAATCAATACAAGTTTCGGCTTAGTAATTACCTTGGCCATTCGCAGACTTGGATGCACTGACCCACGCTCCAATTGTCTCAGCCACAACGCTGTCCACCCACAAAGCACATATCCCCCCCGTACTTAGTCACTCAACCAACAATCCCCACATGACCAAGTACAGAAGAGAGACGGCTCGGATCCCCGATCCCTTGCACGTCCAGACACGATCCACATGATCGCCAGACACGATCCATACGATCGCCAGACACGATCCACACAGACCGCCAGCCACGATCCACACGGACCGCCAGACACTCCAGTCACGATCAATCCTGATCGCCAGTCAGTCCAGCCACCATCAATCCTGATCGCCAGCCAGCCCAGTCATGATCTCCTTGACCATATCTACGTTTCTCATGACCACGGTCGTGGTACTCTCGGCTATCTCTCGGATATAGCCGACTCCTCTTGACTATTTCTCGGCTCACTCGGATATAGTCGAATTCTCTCGACTATCTCTCGGCAGCCCCACTTTCTCTCGATCAGAACATAAATCTCTCGGTGAAAACTCGACCAGAACAGAAATCACTCGGACGTAGTCACGCGTCTCTCAGATCCAGTCGACTCGTCTCGGCTATTGGTCCGATATCACTTTGCCTGATCAGCATCTCTCGGCTATCTCTCAACCCGTTCAGAATTCATCGGACAAACTTGATCCTTCCCTCGGTAAATCGACCACTCCAAGTCGATTCTCTCGATCAGAATTCCCAGAAACATAACCGAACACGCGATCTCTCGATGACCCTTCTTTTCTCTCGGACGAAGTCGACTTTCTCTCGGCCGAAACTTCTTTCTCTCGGATAACTCTCGATCCAGACAGGATTCATCGGACAAACTTGGTCCTTCTCTCGGTAAATCGACCACTCCAAGTCGATTCTCTCGATTAGAATTCCCAGAAACAGAACCGAACACGCGATCTCACGACGACTCTTGATTCTCTCGGATGAACTCGACTTTCTCTCGGCCGAAGCTTCTTTCTCTCGGATAACTCTCGATCCAGGCAGAATTCCTCGGACAAACTTGATCCTTCCCTCGGTAAATCGACCACTCCAAGTCGATTCTCTCGATCAGAATTCCCAGAAACAGAACCGAACACGCGATCTCTCGATGACCCTTCTTTTCTCTCGGACGAAGTCGACTTTCTCTCGGCCGAAACTTCTTTCTCTCGGATAACTCTCGATCCAGACAGGATTCATCGGACAAACTTGGTCCTTCTCTCGGTAAATCGACCACTCCAAGTCGATTCTCTCGATTAGAATTCCCAGAAACAGAACCGAACACGCGATCTCACGACGACTCTTGATTCTCTCGGATGAACTCGACTTTCTCTCGGCCGAAGCTTCTTTCTCTCGGATAACTCTCGATCCAGGCAGAATTCCTCGGACAAACTTGATCCTTCACTCGGTAAATCGACCCTTTTGAGTCGTTTCTCTCGAACAGAATTCTCAGAATCGTCACGAACAGAACAATCTCTCGAACAGCTCGGATTTCTCTCGGCGAAATCACCCTTCTCTCGAGCCAAATCGCTTCTCAGGTGTTTCTCTCGGGATTTTTCACTTTTCTCTCCAGAACAAATGCGGCCCCCCGTGAGAAATCCCCTAAAACTCACTTATATAGGTGAAACCCTAAGAATAAACCGCTTGGTCAAGCCTTAGCCGACGCGTCCTGGTTTTTTCTCGGTTATAGTCGGTCTGTTTTAAGTTTCTCTCGGCTTAATCCTGACTTATTCCTTTTCTCTCTACTAAAACCTGAACCGCTCGACCATTCACGGGATAAATCCTTCTCTGCCAATGATAATCTTAAATCTCTCGAGTAAAAACCACAGCCAACGGCCCAGCCTTAGTTTCTCTCGGCACTTAGATAATTTCCTGACAATTCCATAATATTTACTCGGTCCAACCATTTTCACTCGGTATTAGCCATGGTTCCGTCCATTTCTCATGGACACAGTCACGGTACATACATTTATCACATACATGAACTAACCTCACTCGAATCAGAACGTATACACAATGGCCATCCCATGACCCGCATGACCATAATCAGGATTTTTGGTTTCGTATGCTACAATTCTCCCCCACTCAGTTTGGATTCGTTTTCGAATCCTGTTCTTCCTCCGGAAGTTTCTCAAACCCTTTCGGGAACCTTGTACTCATCCTTGACTCTACTTCCCAAGTAGTTTGCTCGTCGCCATTATAGTCCCACAGAACTTTGATCATTTTGACCACGTTATCGCGCTTAAGCTTTTCCTTCCGGCCAACAACACCGATCGGTCTACCTTCCACGGTTAGATCATCTTGTAGCTCCGGAGGTGATTCAGATATAACATTCTCACGTTTGGTCAGGTGCTTTCTCAGCTTGTGACACGTGAAACACATCGCGGTACGCATTCATTCCCGGCGGTAAGTCCAACTTATACGCCACTGTTCCAAGCCTTTCCAGAATCTGGTACGGTCTCATGTACCTCGGGCTCAACTTAGCATCAAACGTTGCTCGGCTTTGCCATTTATAAGTCATAGCCTTCAGATAAACCAGATTGCCCACACTGAACTCCAAGTCCTTACGGCCCTTATCGGCATAACTCTTTCGTCAGTCTTGAGCCTCTTTCAGCTTGACCATCAAAAATCGGATCTTTTCAGTAGTCGTCGCGACCACTGCCAGTCGCAATACACTCTCCCACTTGGGTTAAACATAACAGCTCTCTACGCAACCCAGCCAAAGGTAGACAACTCTCCCAGTGAGCACCATAATCGAGCACTCCCACTCTTATATGGCCTCCAATAGAACTTCGTGATGCCTCATGATGCGTCCCAACGTTGACCTGGCCAATGCCCTTATCCAGATTGTAACGCAACACTCTTCATACCTTGTGTCGTTACCATATCTGAGTCCCCCTCCTCGGACTCTATCCACTCTTAATTTAGCTGTACTAAACTCTTTTTCCCAATCACAGCCTTCTCAAGACTCGATCTCAGATACTTGACCTTAGACCATCTCGGCCTTGGTCCATATTTCCATCCAATCAGAACACAAGTACGGCACATCTGGCCGAACACTAGTCTACAGAACAGCCTACACAGCTTTACAACACAGAGCCCTTGTCCGACCACTTCCAAGTCGAACAAACTCTTATCAGACAGACTTCTCTTTCCGCACTAGTCAACTCAAGACTTGCCCATTTTGCTTTTCATCATGCTAAACCCTTCCATTCTCTCGACAATCTCTTGGTGTGTGTACATATCTTAGAAAACTTCTCAAGTTCCTAAGTATTTCCACTCGCCCCACTTCAACTTCCATTTAGTCAGAATGCTTAGCATAATCAGTTAGCTTTGGACTTTCTCCAAAAGCTCAGTTATCCTTAATGATAGGTCATCCTTATGGTCAGTCCATCTTGGCCCATTGACTTGCCTTAGCGAACTCCCGAGTTCCTAAGCGTTTGTCTCATCCTCGCCTCAACTACCATTGCCACCATCATAATTGTCAACCAAGATACACAGATCCTTATTAACACCACTAACGAATCACTCTTGATTCTTTACTCGAATTTTCAAAACTCTCTTAAGTTCCTCCTTAACTCTTTCCAGTTAGGAACACACACTCAACCATTCATAACAATCCCATTGTTTGAAGTTTGACATTTCTTTTGGTTATTCTTTGACACCTTGGTCGGATTCTCATCCTCCTCTTAATCCAGTCGGATCCTTGATAACAATTCAGCTTGATCCGCGGTTCTCGAACACAACGGTTCTAACCTTTCAGTAAAGACATTTAACCGCAATGTCCTTAGTAGATTTACCATTCCATCTACTTTATTTTCAGACGATACACTAGCCTTCCACCGGCTCAATGCATCTGCAACCAGAATAGCCTTACCCAAATGATAAGCTATATCCACGTCATAGTCAGCGACTATCTCAATCCACCTATGTGGCCTCAGATTCCCCGGATCACTCTTTGATCCTCGGATCACTCCTCGATCCACGGATCACACCTAGATCCTTACAGACATAATGTCTTTGGCAAACTCACCAAGTTTCCAAGAACAATCTCACGGTCACGTCTTGGCTAATCCGCAGATTTTCACAGATGCTAGCATCTAATCGCCTTGGCAACCCGCATGCCACAATCATGTCCCATCGATACTCTCGACAAAAGGGATCAATGACTCAGCCAGTACATGGCATACCATGCCATCACTCGGCTCACAAAGCCTCGACTCACAAGGCCTCGACTCACATGGCCATTACAAGTCCTCACTTGTATCTTGATTTGGTACCATGCCTTAACCAGCAAATATCCGGCACACCAGCCAATCAGTTCGTACAATGCTTAACAAGCAAGTACTCGGCACACTAGCCAATCCATTAGTACCGTCACACCACATTACTAATCCCACGATGGCGAACTTCTTTAGTCCCCACCGACACAGTCATCACAACATATCTGTTGCAAACTAAGGATCACATCATTCATTGGCGAATCCACCGATTCCCACAGATGCTACCACTACCGCGCTTTGGCAAACTTAATGGTTTCCGAAGTCGCCTTCACTTCAGTCATGCATTGGCAAACCCACGATTTCCAAAAATGCATCTCAGAAAACATCCGTCTTGGCCGACCCTCTTGGTTCCAAGAACGAATCCCCGAAGTATTGGCAAACCCACTTGATTTCCAATAACACCTATCAGAAATAGTCACACTTGGACAACCCACTTGGTTTTCAAGGACGCATCTCAGACACTGTCACGCCTGGACAACCCACTTGGTTTCCATGGTCGTAACCCAGAACAGTCATGCTTTGGCAACCAACTCCGGTCCCAAAGTCGGAACACAGACAGTCACGCCTTGGCAAACCTACATGGTTCCCAAATCGTAACACAGAACCAGTCACACCTTGGCGAACATATCCAGTTCCCAAAGCTGTAACCAAAAACAGTCACACCTTGGCAAACCTACCTGGTTTCCAAAGTCGTAACACAGAACAACCACGTCTTGGCCAACCTACCTGGTTTCCAAGGACGCTAGAACAACACACGGCTTACAAGCCCTTACTAGTCACACAGACTTTTACCACGGCTCACTAGCCTCTTACGGCACACAAGGCCTTTGGCACACAATGGCCCCGGTCACCCAGACCCTTATCGGCACGCAATGGCCCCGGTCTCCCAGACCTTTATCTCGGCTCCCAGCCTTACTACGCTTAACCAGCGTGTCTTTGCTTAACCAGCAGAACAAAAGAATGCAAGCAATGCATTACAGAACATATATGATCATATATCCTAACTCTGACCCTAGTCTTACGGACTCGGTTCCGCACTAGCGTGAATCACACATCACCCAGGCAAGAGACACGATCCTGCCTCGATCACAAGTCAGTTAGACACCATGTATTCCCACGGTTACCACAACCGAACAACAATCACATAAATAGGCATGATCATCTATCCTAACTCTGACAATCTAGTCTTATGGACTCGATTCCACACTAGCGTGAATAACACATCACCTAGGCAACGAAACGATCCTGCCTCGATCACGAGCTAGCTAGATACCATATCAGCCTCGGTAATTGCACATACAAACTTAATCTTATAACCAAATCCGATTCATCATAGTCACGAATACCTCCGAGAAGTTTCTTGATCATTAATCAAGTATTTGGGGAGGACACATGACTCCCAATCTCTTGCTCTCTTTGATCTGAACTCTCGAACTGCACTCATACTATATGATCACTTAGCAAGCATATAAACAGTTTGGTCCTATGATCATCTCAACTACTTGTGAAGCCTCACAAGGCATCGGTTCTACTCCAAGCGAGAATCAGACATCCCCTTGAACACGAACTCAATCCGGACATTCACAGAGCAAGTTAGATACCACGTTTTGACCACTCGGTACCTCGTACCATTCATATTCATTCACAATCATAGAAACAAGATGATCATCTACCCTAGCTCGCGGACCATGACTTATGGACTCGGTTCTGCTCTCGCGTGAATCACACATCACCCAAGCAAGACACTCGATCCGGCTATCCAAACGAGCTAGTTAGACATCATGTATTCTCACGGTTCACACTTAACCAAATCACAATAACAGAACATTGACCTTGCTAAGCTTATTCACTAACTTACACAAGCAATCAATAAAAATCAGATAACCTAGCAATCATACGATCCAAGATACCAGTCACTTAAGCAGATAAAACATTTATTCCCTTTACCATTTTCCGCGTCTAAGTCATTCTAGACAAGCCCAATTCACATCAAGACTTTGTCCTAGAACTGACCACGCTCTGATACCACTTGTAGCGCCCAGTCATGATCTCCTTGACCATATCTACGTTTCTCATGACCACGGTCGTGGTACTCTCAGCTATCTCTCGGATATAGCCGATTCCTCTTCACTATTTCTCGGCTATAACTCGGATATAGTCGAATTCTCTCGATTATCTCTCGGCAGCCCCACTTTCTCTCGATCAGAACATAAATCTCTCGGTGAAAACTCGACCAGAACAGAAATCACTCGGACGTAGTCATGCGTCTCTCAGATCCAGTCGACTCGTCTAGGCTATTGGTCGGATATCACTTTGCCCGATCAGCATCTCTCGGCTATCTCTCAAGCCGGTCATAATTCATCGGACAAACTTGATCCTTCCCTCGGTAAATCGACCACTCCAAATCGATTCTCTCGATCAGAATTCCCAGAAACATAACCGAACACGCGATCTCTCGATGACCCTTCTTTTCTCTCGGACGAACTCGACTTTCTCTCGGTCGAAACTTCTTTCTCTCGGATAACTCTCGATCCAGGCAGGATTCATCGGACAAACTTGGTCCTTCTCTCCGTAAATCGACCACTCCAAGTCGATTCTCTCGATTAGAATTCCCAGAAACAGAACCGAACACGCGATCTCACGACGGCTCTCGATTCTCTCGGATGAACTCGACTTTCTCTCGGCCGAAGCTTCTTTCTCTCGGATAACTCTCGATCCAGGCAGAATTCCTCGGACAAACTTGATCCTTCCCTCGGTAAATTGACCCTTCTGAGTCGTTTCTCTCGAACAGAATTCTCAGAATCGGCACGGACAGAACAATCTCTCGAACAGCTCGAATTTCTCAGGTGTTTCTCTCGGAATTTTTCCCTTTTCTCTCAAGAATAAATGCGCCCCCCCCCCCCCGTGAGAAATTCCCTAAAACTCACTTATATAGGTGAAACCCTAAGAATAAACCGCTTGGTCAAGGCTTAGCCGACGCGTCCTGGTTTTCTCTTGGTTATAGTCGGTCTGTTTTAAGTTTCTCTCGACTTAATCCGGACGGATTCCTTTTCTCTCGACTAAAACCCGAACCGCTCGACCATTCGCGAGATAAATCCTTCCCTGCCAAGGATAATCTAAAATCTCTCGAGTAAAAATCACAGCCAACGGCCCAGCCTTAGTTTCTCTCGGCACTTAGATAATTTCCCGACAATTTCACAATATTTACTCGGTCCAACCATTTTCACTCGGTATTAGCCACGGTGTCGTCCATTTCTCACGGACACAGTCACGGTACATACATTTATCACAGACATGAACAAACCTCACTCGAATCAGAACGTATACACAACGGCCATCGCATGACCCGCATGACCATAATCAGGATTTCTGATCGCGGATGCTACAGGCACTCTCGTTCTCCAGCTGCTGCGCGAATATCGGGGGACGTTGCACGTGCTCCGAATATCTCGGGGACTGCTGTTGCGCCGAGCTCTGGATCCTGCGGGTTACCCGCCTAACTGCTGACTTAACCTCGATCCTTATCCGTATGCGGTAGCTCGATTGTCTGCTGGAGATCCGAAGGTGGGCCATATGTCGGTGGGTCGTCATAGATGGGCTTGAGGTGATTCCTTGGTGGGCTTCACAGTGGACCGGATTTAGGTGTTAAATCCAGCTCCAACAATAGTAAAACCGAGTACCGCCGACCTGTGTAGCTACAATCTCGAAAGTGTCGATGTGCGTAACTTCGAGTCAAAGAAGAAGAACAAATCCATAACGGAGTAATCTAAACTGATCGTGTACGAAGCGTGATAAGGGTGTTGACTTGTGTTTTTGAGCCTTGCACACCAACTGTTCCAATACCACATGAGAAAAACACAGAATTAGTACTAAATCTCGAATCCAAATTACTGTCCCAAACATTCAGAACAACTATCAAGAATAAAGAAATATAAGTTTCAAAGCAGAAATTTAAAACAAGCAACAAATAACAAACAGCGATCCATGTATGGTTCAAGGACATTCGCCATCTCACGTGGCACAATCTCATCACCAACCCAAGCAAGAAGTTTAGCATTTTCAGGAACTGGAAGACTGGGAGGAGTTAAGTGTGCTGGTCAAGAGAGATGACTTTTGCTTCGCGTAGCGCCTGAGAATGTTGTATAGTAAACCCGGGACCATACATGAGGATATTTCCTCGGAGATGAAAATTTTGTTGATTTGTGAAGAGTCTTGTACCACCATGTAGCACATTGTCCGTCTTCTGGTATACCCAGGCTCCCATCTTTAAGAAAAGACAACAATGAGTCATGGGTTTTCTGTTTATAGTCAAATCCAAGATAATGCTAAGGAGTTTTACTTAAGCATGGGATCTCCAAGTTATTGCAAAGACCACGTAATGTAGCCTGAAAATAGACGAATGATACAGAAATTAAGCATCGTCTTACATAAAATTTATGGGTCCCCAATGTTTAAGTTCTGATAAAATTAAGCACAAACACGTTGGAACACGAGAATAAAAATTAAATTAGGATCCAAACGAAAGCAATGAATAAAAACATAGCAAAACAAAACACATACTAAACTATAACCTACACGATAAAAAAAAAATTAAAACTAAGCCGCTTAGAAGAATGAAACTCAAGTTAGTATATATAGTTTTTCTAGAATCTAGGGTTTCAATTTTTTTAATGTAACTTCGATAATTAGCCGACTTAGACAAATAATCAATGGATGTTGATATGGTTTACGTCTTAGTGCTAGAGAAATCCGAAAACACATATCACTAAACATCAATTTGTGATTTAACTTATAAACAAAAGTAAACGCATATGTTGGCTTAGAAACTGATTTAGGAAAAATTAAAAATATTTAGTAATCAAAGGACTAATGGAGGGGATGGATTAATTAATTGGGTTAAACAACGTACGTTGTAGAACGCACCCTCATGTCACATCTATACATGTCGCCCTTGTAGCATAAATATATACGCACCTTGCTGAAGACGACACTATAGGGATCAAAAGACAAATATGAAGACGCAGGAGACGCAGAACTAAAAATAAATAAGAAGATACACCAAAGAGAACAAAAATATAGTATGGAAGAACTCACCGTGAAAAAAGAATTAACGATGCTAAAATATAAAATAACTAGGTGGCTGCGCGGACTATTATTTTTTCATTGTATTACATTCTATATGATGATGTTGATCTCATAACTTATCCTAAATTTTTTTATAAATTTTGAGATCAATTATCTTTGTAGAGCTTTCATACCTATTTATACTAAAATCAAATCTTAAACCTGGAATACAAATGAGTATTTTTAAAAAATTCCGAGTATTGCATCCATAAGACAATATCCCATTCTGAATACGAAAATAGGTAAAAATATTATTGCATTACAAATATCAAATCTAATTCTCAATAAAATAACTCAAAAAAAAAATCACACATCTAGGGTAGGCAGAACTATTTGCGTGTCGTGCAATCAACCAGTCCGGATTATCGTAGCTCGCATCCGCCGAACTTCAGGAAGCTCAGGGTTCAGCACAATCTGGGTACAATTGTACATTGTCATAGCCTTCTAACCATCACGCACCTCGAAGATTCTAGCAAACCTTACAACACAAATGTTTACTTTATGCCTACTACGTGACAAAGAAGTCACGATCTAAAAAGCAACATCGTTGCGCATGAGCAATTGCAAACGAACATCACTGCGCAATATTAAACGAACTCTAAATACAATGTTGCTATTTCAAAAATATCAAACCAAAATACAAAGGAGAAAAATTTCGTACGATTCATTACGAAGTTCAAGATACACCTCTTCCCAGTCTTGATCAAACGTCGGACAACTATGCGTAAAAGTTCCAACCACCGCAATATGACCAATCAGATCTACCAAACACAAATTTACTAATCGAATTCAGAACGATTCAAAAACACACACAAAAAGTATATAAAATACGGAGTGCGTACGACAAATATACCAACACAAAAGGTAGGATCGCGAAGACCAACATGAACATCACCGAACTCAACGATACCAAAACAGTTATCACCAGTAATGGATGGAATTTTAATAAAAGAAGTCGATGAGTTCCACAAGACTTTAAAATCATGCAAGGTCGGCCTTTGATCGCCAGTTGCAGGTATAGGCCCAAACCCATCTAAAACAACCGAATCACCCTCTTCGACCTCGGAATAAAAAGGATAGATAAATTCTCTCGGTAATGAAGCGTGAATCTTGTCACCCTGCATCACAAATTAAATGGGTACTGATTATTTCTTTACCAACCGTGGAGCTAAAAAAATCGATAATTCCATAGTCGTTGCCCAGAACAAATTCACAAAATAAAGAATAATACAAACATGTTATTGACAATACCTTATCATCAGCCAATACCAAATCCAATGTTACTTTGTTTTCAAAACAATGCTTGAATTTACGAATAACTTTGACTTGAACACGACATGGAAGCCGCGACGGTTTCAACTCCGATATCACCTTGA
This sequence comes from Alliaria petiolata, assembly GCA_020283515.1. Lineage (NCBI taxonomy): Eukaryota > Viridiplantae > Streptophyta > Magnoliopsida > Brassicales > Brassicaceae > Alliaria > Alliaria petiolata. The sequence goes on from JAHZTW010000001.1 coordinate 392,077,413, forward strand.
AAGACATGAAGTTTTAGAATCGGAACAGGAAGAGTTATTGGAAGACAAACAAAGGGATATCAGTACTTATATATAAATTTGAAATTTAAATATAACAATCCAAATCACTAAAACCGGAACCCTAATTCCAAATCTAAGCTTATCGTCTATAACCTAAATTTTAGTTTACAGCCTATGCATTATATCAAAATTATCACCTACGATTTCAACAATATATATAGGGAATAAACAATTACCTTTTTCAGATAATAGCGAGATTGGTAAACATATATACACTTTTCGAAAACGACAGTATTTACATTTTTACTGTTCATTTTTTTTAGGGGGTGGGGGACGATAAATGTTACAATGGATGATAAATGCTACACTTATAGGGATGATAATTATTTCGGTAATTTATTGGATCTACGTAATTAGATAATAATATCTCCTAAAACTTATGTTGACAAAAGTAAAATCTAGCATATAAAATAGATCATAATTTCAAATAATGATGATGAAACTACTCTATAAAACTCAAAATCATGAATTTCAAATGTTGCAAAGGACCAAAACATTACATTTTCATGCTATAATAAAACTAACCCTCAAGTTTCGGGAACACTTCTTCGTAAACAACATTCAACGTCTTCCGTTGTGGCTTATTATCTTTATCCGTTACCAAGATCTTTAACCCCGACCTCGAAGTTACCCTTGACAAAGCCACGTACAATAGGCCATGTGTAAAAACCGGTTTTGGCAGAAACACCCCTACCTTTGCAAGTGTTTGACCTTGGCTCTTGTTTATGGTCATCGCAAAAGCCAAAGTGATTGGAAACTGTTTACGTCTCATCCTAAACGGGAGGCTCGTTTCCGTTGGAGACACAAAAATCCGGGGTATAAGAACCTTCTCTCCAACCTTATCACCCGTAATGACTCTAGCTTCGATAACATAATTGGCCATCTCGGTTATAAGCAATCTTGTTCCATTGCACAAACCATTCTTAGGGTCAATTTTTCGGAGCAACATTATCGGCGTTCCAAGTTTCAAACGCAGCTCGTGGTTTGGCAACTCGGATATTTTCACTGAATTCAGAAATTCGTCGGTACAGATCATATTACCAGGTACACGCTCATTTTTGGGGCCGGAGCTTAGGGATGGAACCTCAGATTTCTCTTCACTATCGAGCTCTCGATCGGTCGTGTCAATACTATCACAACTTCGATAGGTTCTTTCGACACCTAGCGCATGCAAAAAAATCGTTATTATACACGATTTAAACCCATAACACACTGTTATAATTTTAAATACAATAAAAGTAAGAAAAAAACATGGTAGCTGCGATAACATGTAGTTATTTATGACTTCTACGTCATCGTTCCATGGACTTAAAATAGCTCTTTCTTGGAAGAACCTGGGATCTGTTTTCCCCGCATACGATCGTCCATAAACTTCGGTGACTATTGCTTTAATCGGATCTCCACCGTCCATAATCACCATATCCTCTGAAATGTCAATCTCTGATTCGCCTAAACTATTCTCGTTTATCTTCCCGTCACCAATATCCAATATCCATTGTGAAAATTCTACCAGATCATCCATTTCCTTACTATTATCTCCTGGTATTAACCGCATATTCTATGTAAGTCTCAACAACTCACAATCTGGCCAAAGGGTGGACGAATTCAAAATTGTCATGACAACTTCTACCCTCCCAGCATTCGGCATAACCGGCAAGATCTGCCTAAAATCTCCACCGAAGACGATTACTTTACCACCAAACGGCTTGTCGCATTTCATGACATCGCGTAAGGTCCTGTCTAGGGTCCCAAAGCAATCTTTGTTCATCATCAACGCTTCATCCCATATTATCAGTTTCGTTTTCCTAATCAAATCCGCTAAATTAGAATGGGATTTAATGGAGCACGTTGTAAACTTGTTGACCACGATAGGTATTCCAAACATAGAATGGGCAGTCCTACCACCTTGCAATAACAACGCGGCGATGCCACTCGACGCAACATTGAGAACAATTAGACCCTTAGAACGTAGAGCAGCACCAAGCAAACTCCAGAGATACGTTTTTCTGGTACCCCCGGAACCATACACAAAGAACATCTGTAGCATCCGCGACCAGAAATCCTGATTATGGTCATGCGGGTCATGGGATGGCCGTTGTGTATACGTTCTGATTCGAGTGAGGTTAGTTCATGTCTGTGATAAATGTATGTACCGTGACTGTGTCCGTGAGAAATGGACGGTACTGTGGCTAATACCGAGTGAAAATGGTTGGACCGAGTAAATATTGTGGAATTGTCGGAAAATTATCTAAGTGCCGAGAGAAACTAAGGCTGGGCCGTTGGCTGTGGTTTTTCTCGAGAGAATGTGGTTTTTCTCGAGAGAAAGAGGATTTTTCCCATGTTTGGCCGAGCGGTTTAAGTCTGGCCGAGAGAAAAAGGAAATTTGGCCGGTTTGGCCGAGAAAAACTTAATTTGAACCGAGAGAAAAGTAAACCGTGTGGGATAAACCGAGGGAGGACGGTCGAGCTAGGGTTTTCGGGCCTATATAAAGGATTTATCTCGCGGCCGCGTGGGACAGGTAGATTTTTCCCGAGAGAAAACCCTTGAGGCGATTTTTACCCGAGAGAAAAGTGAGCCGCTCGAGAGATCGGGAGTTCCATGCCGATTTTGGGAATTATGTTCGGGATAAACCACTTGGAAGGGTCGATTTACCGAGAGAAGGGTCGTTCGTGTCATGGAATCCCGATCGGATCGAGAGATAGCCGAGCGAGTGATCCGATATCCGAGAGAAAGTCTAGTCCGTCCGAGAGATTCGAGAGCCGTCGTGAGATCGCGTTTTCGGTTCTGTTTCTGGGAATTCTGATCGAGAGAATCGACTTGGAATGGGCGATTTACCGAGGGAAGGATCAAGTTTGTCCGATGAATTCGGTCTGGATCGAGAGTTATCCGAGAAAAAGAAGTTTCGGCCGAAAGACAGCCGAGTACGTCCGAGCGATTCCGGTTGCATCCGAGAGATCATGTGTTCGGTCTTGATTCTGAGATTTCTGTCCGAGTTATTCGATTTGAAATAGGTGATTTACCGAGAGTGGGCTCGATTGTTGCCGAGGAATTCTGCCTGGATCGAGAGTTGCCGAAGGTTTAAGGAGTTAACCGAGAGAGAGGAGTTTATCCGAGAAATCACCGAGAGATTTATGTGTTGCGCGTGAGATCGTATGTTCCATCGAGTTTCCGCGAGTTTGGATCGAGAGATTCGATCAGGAATGGCATTTGCCGAGGAAGGGCCAAGTTTGTCCGAAGGTTTTCGACTGGTTCGTAAGTTATCAGAGAGATAGCCAAGAGGAGCTGACTATAGTCGAAAGGGATCTGACCATAGCCGAGAGATAGTCGAGCAGTTCGGCTATATTCGAGAGGAAGCTGACTGGATCAGGTTTCTACCGAGAGATCATGACCGTGGTCATGAGGAACGTGGATATGGTCTGGGAGATCATGGACTAGGCTGACTGGCGGTCAGGATTGATCGTGACTGGGTAACTGGCGATCGTGTGGATCGTGTCTGGCGATCGTGTGGATCGTGTCTTGCGATCGTGTGGATCGTGTATGGCGATCAGTGTGGATCGTGTCTGGACGTGCAAGGGATCGGGGATCCGAGCCGTCTCTCTTCTGTACTTGGTCATGTGGGGATGGTTGGTTGAGTGACTATGTACTGGGGGGAGATGTGCCTCGTGGTTGGCCGGCATTGTGGCTGAGCCAATTGAAGCGTGGGCCGGTACGTCCAATATCTGCTAGTGGCCAAGGTATTGTTTAGCTGACGCTTGATATTGTAATTCTAATGCGTAGCAAGTTAAGCTGTGAATGTGTTAAGACCATGGGATGGACTTTGTTAAGTTGTTAGATGGAAGGAATGTTTTAAACCTCATCTAGGATATCGGTTAGAAAGGCAAAAATTTACTGTGGTTTGGCCGCGGGTTAGGAAATCCGGGTCGGGGCACTACAAGTGGTATCAGAGCGTGGTCGGTTCTAGAACAGAGTCTTGATGTGAATTGGGCTTGTCTAGAATGACTTAGACGCGGAAAATGGTAAAGGGAATAAATGATTTATTTGCTTAAATGGCTGGATCCGTGAATGATCTAGTCTATCTGGTTGGATTTCTGTGAATGTGTGACTGTGGCTGATCTAGAATCGTAGGATTGCAAGGTTATCTGATTTTCATTGATTGCTTGTGTAAGTTAGTGAATAAGCTTAGCAAGGTCAATGTTCTGTTATTGTGATTTGGTTAAGTGTGAACCGTGAGAATACATGATGTCTAACTAGCTCGTCTGGATAGCCGGATCGAGTGTCTTGCTTGGGTGATGTGTGATTCACGCCAGAGCAGAACCGACTCCATAAGTCATGGTTCGCGAGCTAGTGTAGATGATCATCCTGTTTCTGTGATTGTGAATAAATGTGAATGGTACAAGGTACCGAGTGGTCAAAACGTGGTATCTAACTAGGTGTGTGAATGTCCGGATCATGTTGCTAGTTCAAGGGGATGTGAGATTCTCGATTGGAGTAGAACCGATGCCTTGTGAGGCTTCACAAGTAGTTGAGATTATCATAAGACCAAACTGTTTATATGCTTGTTAAGTGATCATATAGTATGAGTGCGGTTCGAGAGTTGAGATCAAAGAGAGCAAGAGATTGGGAGTCATGTGTCCTCGCCAGATACTTGTTTGATGATCAAGAAACTTCTCGGAGGTATTCATGACTAGGATGAAACGGTTTTGTTGTAAGATTAAGGTTGTATGTGTGATTACCGTGGTTGATATGGTATCTAGCTAGCTCGTGATCGAGGCATGATCGTTTCATTTGCCTAGGTGATGTGTTATTCACGCTAGTGCGGAATCGAGTCCGTAAGACTTGATGGTCAGAGTTAGGGTAGATGATCATGCCTGTTTATGTGATTGTTGTTCGGTTGTGGTAACCGTGGGAACACATGGTGTCTAACTAACTCACGATCGAGGCAGGATGGTGTCTCTTGCCTGGGTGATGTGTGATTCACGCTAGTGCGGAAACGAGTCCATAAGACTAGGGTCAGAGTTAGGGTAGATGATCATATCTGGTTTGAGTGCTTGCATTCTTTCATCCTGCTGGTTAAGCAAAGACACCCTGGGTAAGCGTAGTAAGGCAGGGAGCCGAGATAAGGGTCTGGGAGACCGGGCCATTGCGTGCCGATAAAGGTCTGGGAGACCGGGGCCATTGTGTGCCGAAGGCCTCGTGTGCCGTAAGAGGCTAGTGAGCCGTGGTAAAAGTCTGTGTGACTAGTAATGGCTTATAAGCCGTGTGCTGTTCTGGCGTCCTTGGGAATCTGCGGATTCGCTAAGGCGTGACTAGCGTCCTTGGGAACCTTTGGGTTTGCTAAGGCGTGATTGTTTCTGAGTTACGACTTTGGGACCGGGGTTGGTTGCCAAAGCGTGACTGTTCTGGGTTACGACCATGATATTCAAGTGGGTGTCCAAGCCCGACTGTTTCTGAGATGAGTTCTGGGAAACCAAGTGGGTTGTCCAAGCGTGACTGTTTCTGCGAGGTGTTATTGGAAGCCAAGTGGGTTGTCCAAGCGTGACTGTTTCTGCGAGGTGTTATTGGAAGCCAAGTGGGTTTGCCAATACTTCTGGGATTCATTCTTAGAACCAAGAGGATTGGCTAAGACGAATGTTTTATGAGATGCAATTTGGAAACCGTGGGTTTTCCAATGCATGACTGAAATGAAGGCGACTTCGGAAACCATTAAGTTTGCCAAAGCGCGGTAGTGGTAGCATCTGTGGGAATCGGTGGATTCGCCATTGAATGATGTGATCCTGAGTTTGCAACGGATATGTTGTGATGACTGTGTGGGTGAGGACTGGGGAGTTTATCACCGCATGACTGAAACCGTGAGCTAGGAACCTGCGGTTTGCCAAGGCGATTAGATGTTAGCGTCTGTGGAAATCTGCGGATTAGCCAAGACGTGACCATGAGATTGTTCTTGGAAACTTGGTGAGTTTGCCAAAGACAATATGTCTGTAAGGATCAAGGTGTGATCCGAGGATCTAGGAGTGATCCGAGGATCGAGGAGTGATCCGAGGATCAGTGTGTGATTCGAGGATCAAAGTGGGATCCGGGGAGTTGAGGCCACGTAGGTGGACTAAGATAGTCGTTGACTATGATGTGGATATAGCTTATCATTTGGGTAAGACTATTCTGGTTGCAGATGCATTGAGCCGGTGGAAGGCTAGTGTATCGTCTGAAAATAAAGTAGATGGAATGGTAAATCTTCTAAGGACATTGCGGTTAAATGTCTTTACTGAAAGGTTAGAACCGTTGTGTTCGAGAACCGCAGATCAAGCTGAATTATTATCAAGGATCCGACTGGTTTAGGAGGAGGATGAGAATCCGATCAAGGTGTCAAAGAATGACCAAAAGAAATGTCAAACTTCAAACAATGGGGTTGTTATGAATGGTTGAGTGTGTGTTCCTAACTGGAAAGAGTTAAGGAGGAACTTAAGAGAGTTTTGAAAACTCGAGTAAAGAATCAAGAGTGATTCGTTAATGGTGTTAATAAGGATCCGTGTATCTTGGTTAACAATTATGATGGTGGTCAATGGTAGTTGAGGCGAGGATGAGACAAACGCTTAGGAACTCGGGAGTTCGCTAAGGCAAGTCGCTGGGCCAAGATGGACTGACCATAAGGATGACCTATCATCAAGGATAACTGAGCTTTTGGAGAAAGTCCAAAGCTAACTGATTATGCTAAGCATTCTGATTAAATGAAAGTTGAGGTGGGGCGAGTGGAAATACTTAGGAACTTGAAAAGTTTTCTAAGATATGTACGCACACCAAGAGACTGTCGAGAGAATGGAAGGGTTTAGCATGATGGAAAGCAAAAAAGGCAAGTCTTGAGTTGACTAGTGTGGAAAGAGAAGTATGTCTAATAAGAGTTTGTTCGACTTGGAAGTGGTCGAACAAGGGCTCTGTGTGGTAAAGATGTCTAGGCTGTTCTGTAGACTAGTGTTCGGCCAGATGTGGCGTACTTGTATTCTGATTGGATGGAAATCTGGACCAAGGCCGAGATGGTCTAAGGTCAAGTATCTGAGATCGAGTCTTGAGAAGGCTGCGATTGGGAAAAAGAGTTTAGTACAACTAAATTAAGAGTGGATAGAGTTTGTGGAGGGGGACTCGGATATGGTAACGACACAAGGTATGAAGAGTGTTGCATTACAACCTGGATAAGGGCATTGGCCGGGTCAACGTTGAGACGGATCATGAGGCATCACGAAGTTCTATTAGAGGCCATATATGAGTGGGAGTGCTCGATTATGGTGCTCACTGGGAGAGTTGTCTACCTTTGGCTGGGTTGCGTAGAGCGCTGTTATAATTAACCCAAGTGGGGGAGTGTATTGCGACTGGCAGTGGTCGCGACGACTACTGAAAAGATCCGATTTCTGATGGTCAAGCTGAAAGAGGCTCAAGACCGACGAAAGAGTTATGTCGATAAGCGTCGTAAGTACTTGGAGTTCAGTGTGGGCGATCTGGTTTATCTGAAGGCTATGACTTACAAGGGGAAAAGCCGAGCAACGTTTGATGCTAAGTTGAGCCCGAGGTACATGAGACCATACCAGATTCTGGAAAGGCTTGGAACAGTGGCGTATAAGTTGGACTTACCGCCGGGAGTGAATGCGTACCGCGATGTGTTTCACGTGTCACAAGCTGAGAAAGCACCTGACCGAACGTGAGAATATTATATATGAATCACCTCCGGAGCTACAAGATGATCTAACCGTGGAAGGTAGACCGATCGGTGTGGTTGGTCGGAAGGAAAAGGTTAAGCGCGGTAACGTGGTCAAGATGATCAAAGTTCTGTGGGACTATAATGGCGACGAGCAAACTACTTGGGAAGTAGAGTCAAGGATGAGTACAAGGTTCCCGAAAGGGTTTGAGAAACTGCCGGAGGAAGAACCGGATTCGAGAACGAATCCAAACTGAGTGGGGGAGAATTGTAGCATCCGCGACCATAAATCCTGATTATGGTCATGCGGGTCATGGGATGGCCGTTGTGTATACGTTCTGATTCGAGTGAGGTTAGTTCATGTATGTGATAAATGTATGTACCGTGACTGTGTCCGTGAGAAATGGACGGTACCGTGGCTAATACCGAGTGAAAATGGTTGAACCGAGTAAATATTGTGGAATTGTCGGGAAATTATCTAAGTGCCGAGAGAAACTAAGGCTGGGCCGTTGGCTGTGGTTTTTCTCGAGAGAATGTGGTTTTTCTCGAGAGAAAGAGGATTTTTCCCGTGTTTGGTGATATACACATATATTTCCCATATCTACCATGCATTTAGAATAAATTTTCATCCATATTTCATTTATAGGTAAGTATAATCATAGTATTTGATCATTTATAGGATTTAGAACATTTGCATTTTCTTTTGTATATATGCATCATTTCAGGTTATTCTATGCATTTGGAGACAATGTGGAAGCTGGAAACATAAGATGATGAGCTAGGAACAAGCAGAGAGAAAATTGATGTCATATGACTTGCTGTACCAGATGTTGCAACCAATTCAAATCCATGCCACCTAAAGCGACTTAAAGATCAGACTTTACAAAGACTTTCCATTCCGATTCAGCCTCCGTACTCTTCATAAAACTCATAGAAAATTGAGTTATCTTTCGTTCAGAGGTTATTTCAAGTCATTATGGTCAGTGGTTCAGAAGATACGGCTATTTAAGTAACAACATGTCCGTCTGGAAGTTTGGCGAACAATTTCGTTAACTGAACGATCAGCTCGGATGAAGGGTTTTTCATTGTGATTTAGCCTCAGCAGTCTTCATGAGAGTTTTAGGAAATTGAGTTAGCTTTAATTT
>JAHZTW010000001.1:392104171-392114191 GCA_020283515.1 Alliaria petiolata
AGGGATACAACTGAACGAATATAACTTGCTATAGAATATTTAATATAAAGCAATTAAGTAAAGATTTGGATAGAATACAAACTTAGGTATTATCTATTTACATTTTTACTTCGCAAAATCAAAATTTAACTTTTTTTCGCACGGTATAAAGTAACACATGGATTCAGCCAATATCTATTCTATGTTTTTCGCAAAATAGAAAATTGACATTTTTATCGCGTGGTATAAAACTAACATTATAGTTCGCAAAATACATTATTGTAACATAGATTAAAACCAAATATAAATTAAATATTCTCTAAACGCAGTTTCTATTGAATGGAATATTATAAAAATCTTAAATCTCGAAAACCGAACGAATATCAAATAACCATATATAAGAATCTTAAGCAAATATCATATTTCAAATAATTAGAAAATATCATATTTCAAATAATCGGCAAAGAATGTTATCTATTCTTTATCAAATGTTTAATCCCTCTTCCCATTATCGTGTTAAGTTATTTTTCAACAAACCTTGACATTCCATCAAACCTACCTCTACTTATCGTGCATAAATTATCTCACAGCCTACTCAAATATCATATATAAAATACTCAGGCAATACGTATTCGTACATTCATTCCATGTTACTCTGAATTTCGTGGTCATCACATGGCAACATTTTACCCTAATTACCGATAGTTAGTGCAGTCGTAAACACAACACGGCTATTGCATTATCATTGCCACACCGACTCTCGCATCGGCTCCAACAACCAGTATTTTAATTTTTCGGGTTACATCAATACAACATTTTTTTCTTTTAGGGTTGATATTTTTCTACGCGATCACGCTATCACACCAAAAATCGAAACAAAAACCTCGATTATAACGAAATAGTAATTAAAAAATCTAAGACCTTGTCTCAAACGCAGTACGTAACAAAATAACAATGTTGCATAAAAATAATTAATCCTTAATGCCATAATCTCCGTTTAGGTTACTGGACCTAGACTTCATCACGACCTTGCTACCCTTCTCGTCCTTTTACTTGGTAAGCTGCAAGACAAAGGAAAAACTATCACATAGAAAACATATGTTTATCGTAAACAACAGCCAAAACAACACATCGATAATACAATAACTTACTTTCCTTTGAGATCGGATGCTTCTCTTATAGGAGGTTCTACAATGATCTGGGCTGGATAATCAGAAGTTACTTTCCTCCTCCCTGGAAAAAAGTACTAAATAAATAAGTGTTCAAAGACAGACACGATGACATCCGTAAATTCTCGATACACTATCGAATTGAACAAACGCCATATCAATTACCCGAGAAAAGCTTTATGACACCCCACCGAATCAAAAAAATGATTGGGCCACCAGCACAATTGTTAATATCAATATAGAATTTCAGAGCCCTATCTCCATGCAAGATACACGGTATATGAACATGACTACGATCAAAACACAACACACGTTAAGAAGTTTGAGCTGGGTATCCACCCAAAAACACATACAATAAACAACAATTCCCACGTATATAATTCTGGATTACCTGGAGTTTCTTATCTCGAAAGTTATTTTTGAGACATCAAAATCCTCGGTAAGCATATTATGATTTGGGTTGAATTTACCGACGTTAATAACTTCTCCGATAAGATCTGCAAATCATTCAATCAGTTCTAATGCTACACATCACTTCCGAAGTTACGATAATAGCATGAAAACGTACCACCCAAGTAATTAGCTTCAAATGATGGAGCAAGGACGTCGCTGAAAGCAATAAAATCAAAAATGCCCTTCCACACTTCGCCGTCACACATACGACTTTAGTAGATTCATGGAAGTAGATTCTTGGAAAAAACGATGTATAACCACCCCGAGACTTCTGGTGAATCACATCAAATTTTTGTATGCTAACCCAATCACCTTCACGAAGCTTATCATTAAAGATTCCATAAAGATCTTTCGTCACACTCACAGTTGAATGCATGCGCTTGCCCTAGTAAAAACAATAAAACCCCAATATCTATCATAAGTTAACAATAAATTAACTTATGTACAAATTCCAAACACATTGAATATCAAATCCACCTCTCACATGTTCATCGCATAGGATGAGCTCGATAACTCTACCGATTAGGTTTGTAGAATAAGTCCATAGACGTAGGATCTTGACGAATATCGCTGTCGCGTATCTCATCGGAACCAAACACTCAACACCATGACCATATAAATGCTCGTTAGACAGCACGCACTCCTGTACCTTATCTAGACTCTTCAAATAGGTCCCGAACTCCGCTTCTGCGGTTTTGACGTCGCTCACGTTATCACACATGTCAAGAGAGTTTTTTTCTAGAAAACTATCCAAACCTTCTGCATAGAGATGTATCATATTATAATCGATACCGGCGACAAAAAAAAAACAAAGACGTGATCCCAAAAGTATCCCACGTGCCACACACGGTAAAATCGCACCTCTGTTGTAACACAGAGCAATGATACAAATAAAAAAAGAAATGACACAAAATAAAAACATAACCAAAACAGAATCTTACGCATGATCAAGCAACTCAAAACGTAGATAGCATTTTGGCTCTTAGTAACATCTGTAGATATCATTTTAAGTGTCGACGATTTATTTTTATTCCAACTCCGTTTTAGAAGAGGAAGAACATGATGACGGTGAAGATCAATATGCTTCTTCGTAAAAATAAATAATTACAACAAAAAAGGCGGTATGAAGTTTTATAAAAAATTTAAAAAGTGGTTTAGGGGCTTTTTATAATAACATTTATTTTTTTTTTATGTTTTTAAATTTTTAATAAAACAAAAATGTGTACAGATTGTTTAGTACATATTGAATCACATAATTTAAAATAGTCTTTGAAATCAATATTATCATAAAATCTATAACTTATATAATGGATAACCAGTAACCAGTAGACATAACAAAATTTAGATATCCAAGAAAACCTTTAAACTCTTGTCATGCAGAAACAATGATTAGCATTTAAATAAATATTGAAGCCTCGAACATCGTAAATAAACTAATTCATATATCATAAAATTAACACTACAAACATATAATCTTCTCCGTTTCTATCCCCCTTTTTAAATTTCCTTCTTTTAAAGAACTTAATATTTTCAAGAGAAGATTTTACAAATATCAATATTGCAACTAATACGATTAAATGCTGCTCCCTTGTTCTAAATATATTTAAACGACTATTTAAGCAACGACGCTGATTAATAGCCCTCTCTAATATTAGTCCCATACCGACCGACGAATATTAACAACAGAAGGTCTTACAAATTTCAACATTGCAACTAATACGATTAATAATTATACATGTCGGGCGATATATTAGAAATCCAAACGAACTATGGAAGTGGCTCTACACACTAAAGAGCTTACGTCCGAATCCCAAAGTTTTAGAACGAAAATGTAGTTTTCAGTTTCGAACGAAAATGGGTCATATATTTTTGTATCCGAAAACCCGGAACCGAACCGGAACCGAACCGGGAACCGAATGGGTACGTTAAAGACCCAAAATATAATTATATATCCAAAACATTTGTTGTATTTATACTTTAAATAACTTAAATACTCAAAATTGCAATTATAAACAAAATATATTAGTTATGTTTCGAACAAAATAACTAAAATACTCAGAATATTTGAAAATTTTTAGTTATATTTATCAAATTTTAATTATTTAAAAATTTTTTTAAATAATTTGGATATCCGGAACCGACCCGGACCCGAACGGAACCGAACCAAACCCGAACTAAAAAAGCAAAATACCCGAATGGGTTCTATTCTCTAGAACCGAAATACCGGAACCCGAAAAGAGCCGACCCGAACCCGAACGGGTACCCGAATGCCCAGGCCTAGTAGCAGCTATTCGGAAACCCTAGCCATAAATTTGCGATTACCAAATTAAACTACCAAATATTTTTTCGGTATCAGACAAAACCCGATATACTTAGTGATTGTGCACAAAGACAAAAGAAAAACCTAACCTTCAGGTCACCGAGGATCATCTCAGGTGTGTCTCCAAAAAAGTTATGTTCCTTCCAAATCCGGAGTATTTGAACACATATTCGCCAATCTCTTCCCCCGGTCTTTAGATCGGATAGATTATCATAATACGCCATATTGCAAGTATTCACTGATAGTAGAAATCACTTCCAAATTTTTGTCATAAATATAACATTCCAAGACGGGATTTTTTGATAGCAGCAAAACGACCATAGAATTCTAGAAGAAAAAGAAACTGTAAAGATCACAAACACGATTATTATAATAACTCTAAAAATTGAATAGACAGACACATGTTACAGAGTTTCACTCCATTAACTCCCAAATTTATCTGAGTATAAATTCTACCTTGAAATGGGTTTAAATGATATCAGCCCATTGTAAATAAGCTAACCGATACTTATTACCCAGTGGACTTATTAACGTAAGTATTTGGGCAAACAAACAAATAAAAGGGCCACAAAGGCACTATAGACGAATCCAAACAATATTCTTTTTTGTTGGTAATCAATCCAAACAATATTCTTAAACTCGTAATAATTAATCCGCGAAAAACCTTAGAATACGAAATATAAATAATACTTCGCACAAATCCCGATATCAATTGCAACAAACCCAAAAAGTAAAAGATAAAACCAAAGCAACATAAATATAAATTGTATAGAATTTTTCAAACGACATCAGGCTTAGTAGGCACGTTTGTCTTTTCTAATATATTTGTCCCATTCAGAATTCAAATGTACACACGTTTGTACACTTGGATGTCTATAAGACTATCTACAATAGTTTACACTTTCAACATCTTACCTTTTATTTTTTAACACTGCACATCATTTTTTCTCTCTTCAACATACTTATTCAATATCTTCTCATTTTTTACATTTTACAATAGTTTATTTAATAAAATTTAACATCTTGCCCTAACAGTCCACATCATATTTTTATTTTCTTTTATGTTTTTGTTTTTGTGATCATATAATAATAACAAATGACAATTATTGATTATAATTAAGAGTTAAATAACGTTTGTAAGCAAAAAAAAAATTACTTTTTGTTTTGCAAGGAAGAAAAACAAGAACTAAAGATATGAATTATTAAAATAAAAAAATTACAAAAAAAATTAAAATGGAACAGATGATGGCATGAGAAAATTTGGTGCAAAACCATAACTTGGTATATTTTGGGGTTGGTTGGAAGATTGATTTTAAAATTGATAATTATTGGGATTTAGGTAGTTAAAAGGGAAATAAGTATAATTTTGGGTAGGGGTGGGCGTTTGATGCGGGGTTTCTTTTACTTCAAGTTTTACCCCTAAGATAGCTGCAAGTGCACAGCAATCACAGTAGTATATTAAGGGATCGAATCCACAGAGATTGTTGTTTTGCGAAAGACCTAAGATTTCTAACTTCTTTAAACCAAAAGGCAACTTGGGGGATGCAGTGTGTCACGATTTGCAGTAATGATATCAAGCAGCATAAAAGGATTAAACGGTTGTAAATCAATGAATAAAAGGCGTTGGGTTCAGGGACATTCTCCGGGGTTCATTGATCGAATTTAACAAGCAACATGATAGGTTTTAAATGATTTAATAGGTTAGGTTCTTAAGCTGAAACGGTCGACTATGACTACCGCCTTCACGGATCTAGCCACCTGCGTTTGTCTTTCACTGCGGGTATGATTTCTCATCCCACGATGCAAGACAACCGCACATACGTATCATTCACCTATTTGTAAACACTCACGGTGCGGTCCGTCGATATGCCTAAACATCCTACGGTGCGATCCGCTCGTTAACCTCTAGATCCAGACGATAGACCACATGTTCATGTATCTAGTCATCCTAGAATCAGTTGCTAATTGATCAGAGAAGCAAACATGCAATAAGAACAAGACATCAACGAAGATACCTAAAAGAAACTCTATCTCTATCAACCTAGCGAAATCAATCCATGATTAAACCCCTTCGAAAATCCCTTTAAAAACCCAACTGGACGACTTTAAGGTATGAATGGTGCGAATTGTATTAATAAAAAGGACAAAGTGAGAAAACTTCTTTAAGCGAAATCGTCTGAAGAGAGGTTTTCTTAAGGTATTAAAAAGCAAAAGAACTAAGAACAAAAGATGAAAGGGAAAAGAAGGAAAAGTAGGCGGCTGCAGAAGAATTCTCTCTCGAGGTCTTCAACTCCGGGGCCGTTGAACTCTCTCTCTTTCTCTCTCTGTGCGGCACAGATGTGTTTCTGGAAAAGTTCTATGTGTGGTCACGCCTCTTCTGAAACCCTAAGGTTCCTTTATATATGGTCCCAGTCTTCAGAAAGTGGGCTTTGCGTTTTAACCTCGGGAAAATATCGGATAAGTGCAAACGGGCTCGGGATGGGCCGGAGTGGTGTGGCCGCGCGAGCGACCAGACGTGGCGCGGCCACTGGTCTTCTGAAGATCTGTGGCGCGGCCATCCTTCTTCTGGGAATGTGTCTGACGGGCCTTCTTGCTTCCTTCGTAACTTGAGATCCAACCGTGGGATTGAACTCAAATCGCCTTGGCATAAAAGACAGCTGGAAGGGCTATCTTATCTCCAAATATGAGCTTGATATTGTGGTGGGAAGGTCGTCATCTGATGCTGAACTTATGGCTCCGAGCACATGTCTTTGAAGTTCCCGTTTTGCTCTAAAATGTGTCCTTTTTGTCCAATTTTCCTGAAATGACTTTTAAAACTAGTAAACGTAGAAATCACTTTAAAACCGTTGAAAACCTGGTTAAAACACATATAAATGATCTTGAAATAATAGGTTTTAGGAGTACAATATGAGTGTTATCAACTTCCCCAGACTTAAACCTTTGTTTGTCCTCAAACCAGACGCAGACAAAGTCTGGAAAAGAGGTTTGAAAATATAGGAACTAGCAAAAAGTCAGCGACCGTCCTTCTAAACCATAAGTCATCGAACAAGTCTATCCAAGCTCAGACTAGAAAATTCTCACTATAGTTCCTTCAACACTAGTCCCTTGCGAAACTTTCACTATCTAAACTTCAAGTTTCAGTCTACTAGCTCTCTAAGTAGTATTAAGTTTGGCGTGATCCTTGTCAAGGGATATAAAGCTAGATTCAACGAGGTTAGGTATATAAAGGCCTTTATTGGTGAGGTTTAGAGTGTTTAGGGTTACCGTATAAATCTCTGGTGGGTGCGAGATATTATGCAAAACAGCAAGAGAAGGTGGAACTATTGAGATCCACGATTTCTAATCACTCTCCGCACATACACATCCGCGAGTTCTCCTTGATACAGCCATCCCCCCCCCCAGACTTAGTATCTTGTTTCTGGCTCGGATTGGATGGCGTTTAAAACTTCTCACCATATCGCCCAGGCTCTGCCTCTATGCATGTCACGATTCTCTTAAGGCTCTTAGGCATTTTCTTCCCGTTTCTTTTCTCTTTTTTATTGTGTAACTCTCTTTTTATGGATAAGTACCGTCATTACTCCAAAGAATTCGGGTCCTCTATCCGAGTTATTTTTTTTTTGTTTTTTGTTTTTTTATAAAACGGGAAGTGCCTTGTTGTGAGAGTCTTAAGGATCGCAAGAATATTACCATTCTTTCGAGTTTTCCGAGGCATGAGTCGTCTTGTAGCTAACACTTCCGTTCCTTAACCATTCGATCCTTCGTCTTGAGTGACTAGAAATTGTGTCGTTCCTCCCTCTCCGGCGTTTTTGCACATATCTGCATATGGTGAAAACAAGAGAGTTGCATGAGGTATGAAAAGATGGTAAGGGTTTCGGGTATGGTACCAACTATTGATGAGTTGGCCGTTCGGGAACAACAAGGGAGTGTGTTTAAATGGAAGAAGATGTCCTGAATGTTCTGGCTTTTTCGTTGAATGTTTACATCTGTTGACAAGGAAATTAATAGTTAGTTTAAAGTCCAATGAAAATAGAGCTAGTGTGTTCCTTCCCCTGAAGTCTCTATAGATCGGCATTCTCCAGGATTTCGCACCTCTGGCTTTCTAGCTACTGCCTAGTATAGTACTAAAGCCTGAAAGATCTGTCATTAGAAATAGCGTAGAAGCACACTGGTCGGATATCATCTTTGGTTTTGCGTCATAATCCCTAAAACCATATTTATATATCGAAATACATCGTTCTTAGTTCTTAAAAGAAAAAGACTCAAATAAAAACCAAAACAAAAGCAAAGTCATAAGTACGAAATCCCCCCAGACTTAAATCACACTGTCCCCAGTGTGAAAAAGTGGTGACAGGTCGTAATAGATGAAAGATAAAGCAGAAATGAAAATAAAGGGTAGGGGTGGAATAGATGGAACCATGCTCGTAAGCAGGAAGAGTATTGGCCGAGACGCGAAGTCTTCTAGGCATCTGAACTCAGGGTCTAAAGGTCGCCATCTATGTGTCCTCTCTCTCGAAGCTGTCGCGCCATCTTCTCAAGCATCTCGTTTTGGCGTGCTAGTTGCTCCTAAAGTGCGGTGATCGCGGGATCAATCGAGGTGGACGGTGCAGCGGATCGTGAGGTACTGCACATGGAGGAGGATGAGGTGTGGTGAGTCCTCTGACGGATCGCTTCTCTCCTAGCCTTAGCGTCTACATACTCTCCAATGGTAAGCGGTAGAGGTGAGAACTCGGTACGGAACTCATCATGGTTCGGGATCCACTGTGGTGAACCTTCTGAAAGGCGCGGGACTGTAGGAGACGGTAAGTAGACCGTGCGGTTGTCTCTCTTTCCCAATCGGTAGCGGTATCCGAACCTGTCCGGATCCATGGCTGCGCCTGTCAAGTTCCTGTCCGTCTGAAACTGGGACAAGTCAAACCAAGCCTCAACTAAGGGCGTCTCAATGTTGGTGTCTACTCCTGCAGCCTCCATGATCGCTGTGATGATGCCTCCATAAGTCGTGAAGGCGGCCTCGCATCGAGGTGCGGTGACGTCGTGCTTCACTCGCACGAGTCTCTCTGCTAGGATGCATCCAAAGCATGCTGAAAGTGGCTCATCCCTAAAGGTGGACTGAAGTAGGACGAGCTCTGGAATGAGAATGGATGATTGGTTGCTGCGAGAGTAAAGTCGGTGTGCTATGAGGCGGTGCATGAAACGCACGGCTGGATGTGAAAGAAAGGCGGACGGATGCCTTCCCTTGTCGTAAATGTCTCGGCCCATGAGTTCCCAAATATCAGCACTCCATTCTTCTTCAATGGTTGTCTCGCTCCTCAAGTCAAAACCAAATATCTCGCAAAGTCTAGGGATGCTCAGCTCATAATCCCGAGAGCCAATGGTGAAATAGAGAGTACCGTCTCTCGGATGTGATTTCCTTCCTCTCTTGTATGACAGCTGAACCGAAGCTAAGAACTCTTGGGCGAGTCCCTTGTAGGTGGGTCGATCAATTTCCATGAAGGTCATGAGCCTTAGCTTATCCATGTACCACGTGACATCCTCGGTGATGCCCAACGCATCTAAAGCGGAGTAGTCGATCTTCAAGGTTGTTCTTATATCCATCTTCTTCATTTCCTTCAAATAATCAATGTTTGGGTCCATTGGTGCTCAAAAATTTCGGACCTTGCGCTTAGGAGGAGAAGGGTTCAGCTCTCTTGTTGGCTCTTGAGGTGGAGGATCGTCGCGGCTTGTGCGTGCTATCAATGAACCGCGGAACCTTCTTCTTTGTTCCTCCACGTAGCTCCCTAGAGTGGTGTCTAGGCTCGGGTTTCCTAGCGCTGTCACGTGTTCTTGCTGTCGCGAAGAACTCCTTGAAGAGCTTAGTTGCTCTATATTCTTCGAACGTATCTCGAAGTTTCGGTCGAGACTCATTGTACCTTGCAAAACAAAAACTCGACCAAATATGTGATTGATGTGCCTCAAGGATTCTCAGGTGCAATGATATGCAAGACATATACCAAGTGATGAGGACATCGACCTAGCCGAGACCAACGAGCTAGTACCGACGGTCAAGTCTTCACCAATGACACGGTCCAAGACCAGGAGACTTAGAGAAGGGTTCAATGTAGC
>JAHZTW010000001.1:392184771-392195758 GCA_020283515.1 Alliaria petiolata
ATGGAAGACCCACTGGAGCACTTGGACAACTTCGAACAAGTGTGTGGAATGATCAAGATAAACGGCATCTCGGAGGATAGCTTCAAGCTACGGCTGTTCCCATTTTCTCTAGGGGACAAAGCCAGACATTGGGAGAAGACCTTACCTCAAGGCACCATCACGTCCTGGGTTGAATGCAAGAAGGCCTTCCTGTCAAAGTTCTTCTCAAGCACAAGGACGGCTCGGCTGAGAAGTGAGATAAACGGTTTCACGCAAAGGCACAATGAGACCTTTAGTGAAGCAATGGAGCGCTTCAAGGACTACAGCATCCAGTGTCCTCACCATGGCTTCACTGAGGAGACACTCCTCAGCACAATATACCGTGGAGCATTGCCAAAAATTCGCATGCTACTTGACACGGCAAGCAAATGAAACTTCCTTGGACAAGATGTGCAATACGGCATGGAGCTCTTTGAGAATTTGGCATTGAGTGATGGTAACTATTGTGAGGATTATGACAGAGCACCAAGAGGTCATGACCTGGAGGCACACAAGAAGGAGATAAAGTCACTCCAAGAGAAGATTGACAAGCTGATGCTTGCTGGCCAAAAACATGTGCACTTTGTTGGTGAAGCTGCGGAATTGTTCCAAGAGAGGAATCATGAGGAGTTTCAAGAGGCAAATTGGGTTGCTGGCCAAGACTATCCTGAGCCACAGAGATATGCTCCAAGGTATCAAGGCCACAACAACAACAACAACAAGTTGTCTTACAGAAGCACAAATGTGGACAATCCAAAGGACCAAGTGTACCCTCCACAACAACCAAATCAAGCCAAACCGTTTGTACCATACAACAAAGGTGGATTCCAACAAAATGGTGGGTATCAAGGGCAAAGACAGGGAGCCTACCAAGGACACCAACAGCAAGGGAACAAACCATACCCTCCTGGTTTCGTGCCTCAGCAGCAACAAACTCAAGCGCCAACTCAAGATTCGGTACAAGCAATGTTCCAACAGCTTCTCCAAGGCCAAGCGTCTAACGATCAAAAATTTGTTGCTATGAACAACCGGCTGGACTCCTCTTTCAGTGAGGTCTCTACACAGATCAGCAACATTAACAACAAAATTCGTCAGCTGGAGAAAGGAAAAGCTAGTACAAGCAACCAAGGTACTTTAGCCGGCCAATGTGAGGCAAATCCAAAGGAGTATGCACAAGTCATCAATCTAAGGAGTGGAAAGCAGGTAGCACCACGGTCTACAGCTAAAGACAATGAGGACATTGTCATTCAAGAAGAGGGGAGTGATCTTTCAAATGATCAAGAGATCACCTTTGACAATGTCTACATTGAAAGGGCAAGAAAAGTGAAAGAAGCGGTTTTGGAAAAAGAAGTGGGGGAAACAAGCAAAGAAAAAAATATTTTCGTGCCTCCACCTTACAAACCAAAGCTTCCCTTCCCTGGACGCTTCAAGAAGCAGCTGATTGAGAAGCACGGAGCCTTGTTTGAAAAACATTTGAGAAATGTTGAGCTCAAATTGCCGTTGCTTGATTGCTTGGCCATGGTACCGAAATATGCAAAGTTCCTGAAGGACACGCTTGCCAAGACAGCTAAAGGTTGTCAAGAGGTCATGGTGTTGAGACAAGAGTGCAGTGCAATCATCCACAAAGAGATAGCACCAAAGAAGCTAGGAGATCCAGGCTCATTCACCATACCTTGTGCGCTAGGGCCGTTGAAGTTTAACAATTGTTTGTGCGACTTAGGGGCAAGCATTAACCTAATGCCCTACTCCATTGCAAAGAAGCTAGGCTTCACCAAGTTTAAAGAGTGCAGGATCTTATTGATCTTGGCTGACTGAAGTGTAAGACTCCCGGTAGGAATGCTTGAAGACCTACCCGTGAGGATAAGCAACGTGAATGTCCCCACGGATTTTGTTGTTCTTGAGATGGATGAAGAACCCAAGGATCCTCTAATCCTTGGAAGACCGTTTTTGGCATCTGCTGGAGCCATAATAGACGTCAAGAATGGTAAGATTTCATTGCACTTGGGCAAAGACAACAAGCTTAACTTCGATATCAATGAGGTTTTGAAGAAACCAACCATTGGTGGCCAAGTGTTTTACATTGAGGCAATGGATGCTCTAGCTGATGAGCTTCTTGAAGAACTAAGCCAAGAGGACAACCTTCTGCTAGCCTTGACCACGGAATGTGGAGATTTTGGATATCTTGATGAGGAGATACAAGAGTATGCCAAACTACTAGACTCCCGCAAGGTTTTGAAAGAAGAGGAAGACGCCTACTTGGAGCTGGATATGGAACATCCTGCTTTTGGAATTGATTCTGGCTTAAGAGAGAATGAAGAGGACAGTAGCCTCAACACAAGCCAAGGAGAGGAGTGGAGTGAGCTGCTTGCTCCAAAGGTGGACCTCAAGCAACTTCCAAATGGGCTAAGGTATGCTTTCTTAGGTACAAATGACACATACCCAGTCATTGTAAATGACAATCTGAATGATGATGAGTTAGACACACTCCTTAGGGAATTGAGAAAGTATAGGAAAGCCATTAGGTATTCTCTAAGTGACATCAAAGGCCTTTCACCATTACTTTGTACTCATAGGATTCATTTAGATGATGAGAACACTTCTTCAATAGAACACCAAAGGCGCTTGAATCCTAACTTGAAAGAAGTGGTTAAAAAAGAAATCCTAAAATTCTTAGAGGCTGGCGTGATATACCCTATCAGTGATAGCACGTGGGTCTCTCCAGTCCATGTGGTACCTAAGAAAGGGGGCATCACGGTTATAAAAAATGAAAAAGATGAGTTAATTCCTACTAGAGTTATAACCGGCCATAGAATGTGCATAGACTATAGGAAACTTAACAAAGCCACTAGGAAAGACCACTTCCCACTGCCATTCATTGATCAAATGCTTGAGAGATTAGCCAACCATCCCTATTACTGTTTTCTAGACGGTTATAGTGGCTTCTTTCAAATCCCGATTCACCCTAATGATCAAGAAAAGACAACATTCACTTGTCCTTATGGAACATATGCATATAGGAGAATGCCTTTTGGTTTATGTAATGCTCCTGCTACATTTCAAAGATGCATGATGTCTATATTTTCTGATTTGATTGAGGAGATGGTTGAGGTATTCATGGATGATTTCTCCGTGTATGGCTCATCCTTTGGTGTTTGTTTGTCTAATTTGTGCAGGGTACTCAAGAGGTGTGAGGAGACCAATCTCGTGCTCAATTGGGAGAAATGCCACTTCATGGTAACAGAGGGGATTTTCCTTGGTCACAAGATCTCAGGAAAAGGCATTGAAGTTGACAGAGCAAACGTGGAAGTGATGCTCACTTTGGCACCTCCGGCTAACATGAAAGGCATAAGAAGTTTCTTGGGGCATGCCGGCTTCTACATGAGGTTTATCAAAGATTTCTCCAAGCTAGCACGTCCTCTAACAAGGCTACTATGCAAAACAGCTGAGTTCAACTTTGATGAAGAATGCCACCAAGCGTTCAAAACCATTAAAGGCGCGCTAGTAACCGCACCAATAGTCCAAGCTCCGGATTGGGACTTTCCCTTTGAGATCATGTGCGATGCTAGTGACTATGCTATAGGAGCTGTTTTGGGGTAGAGGAAAGACAAGAGGTTGCATGTTATCTATTATGCCAGTCGCACCTTGCACGATACACAAGTGAAATATGCAACTACCTAGAAGGAGCTCCTAGCGGTGGTCTTTGCGTTTGAAAAATTCCGGTCATACCTGGTGGGCTCTAAGGTGATAGTATACACTGACCATGCAGCACTGAGGTACATCTACTCTAAGAAGGACACCAAGCCAAGGCTCCTGAGGTGGATCCTTCTCTTGCAAGAATTCGATATGGAGATCAAAGATAAGAAAGGCATAGAGAATGGTGTAGCGGATCATCTTTCAAGGATGAGAGTGGAAGAAATCTTACCTCTGGACGACTCACTCCCTGAAGAGCAGCTTATGATGGTCAACACCGTGGTATGTGCAAAGCTAGAAGAGAAGCTTGAAGAAGTTTTGAGTCTAAGGGAAGAAGATCTCCCTTGGTATGCGGATATTGTTAACTTCTTAGCATGTGGAGAGCAACCTATTCATTTGGACCGGTACCACAAGAAGAAATTTATGAGGGACGTCTCACACTACTTTTGGGATGACCCTTACCTATACAGAAGGTGTGTGGACAGCGTATACCGAAGATGTGTCACAAGAGAAGAGGCGAGAGACATACTTCTACATTGCCACATTATGACATATGGAGGTCATTTTGCGGGTTTCAAGACTGCTACAAAGGTTCTCCAAGCTGGGTTCTGGTGGCCTACACTCTTTAAAGATGCACATAAATTCATCAAGTCATGTGAAGCATGCCAAAGAGCAGGGAACATCACCAAAAGAAACGAAATGCCACAAGTGCCAATCTTCGAAGTGGAGATCTTTGACGTGTGGGGGACTGATTTTATGAGGCCATTTCCATCATCATATGGCAACAAGTACATTCTTGTGGCAGTAGACTATGTGTCTAAGTGGGTGGAAGCCATAGCCTCACCAACAAACGATTCAAATGTGGTGGTTAAACTTTTCAAAACAATCATCTTTCCAAGATTTGGAGTCTCTAAGGTGGTGATTAGCGATGGAGGCAGCCACTTCATCAACAAAGTTTTTGAAGGTCTCTTGAGAAAACATGGTGTTAAGCACAAGGTGGCCACGCCCTATCACCCTCAAACAAGTGGCCAAGTGGAGGTTTCAAACAGGCAAATCAAGACCATCTTGGAGAGAACCGCGGGAGTTACAAGGAAGGACTGGTCTAACAAGCTTGATGACGCTCTTTGGGCGTATAGAACAGCCTACAAAACTCCCATTGGAACCACGCCTTTCAACCTCCTCTATGGCAAGTCTTGTCACCTTCCTGTGGAGTTAGAGCACAAAGCTCTTTGGGCCGTGAAGCAACTCAACTACAATCTCAAGACTGCCCAAGAAAAGAGATTAATACAACTTCAAGAGCTTGATGAGTTAAGGATGGACGGTTATGAGAGCGCCAAGATTTACAAGGAAAGGACCAGGGCCTTTCATGACAAGAAGCTGGTACCCAAGGAGCTCAAAGAAGGAGGCATGGTTCTACTCTATAACTCAAGATTGAAGCTGTTCCCCGGAAAGCTCAAGTCTAGGTGCTCCAGACCATTTGAGATAAGAGAAGTATTACCATATGGAGCTATCACTTTGGTTGGGAAGAATGGAGAACATTTCACAGTGAATGGACATAGGGTCAAGCCCTACATGGCGAGTGACTGCAGTAAGGAGAGCACCACATTGCCTCTCCCAGACCCCCCACTAGCCTAACCAAGTAAAGTCAAGCTTAGAGACTTAAAACAAGCGCACTTGGGAGGCAATCCCATGACTATCATTGTATATATTTTTGTTTCAAATTTATGGTTTCTATTTTGAGTGTGTGTGAGCAGGAACAAGAGAAATGGAGAACCAAGAATCGACCCTACAAGGCCTAAGCACAACAAACTCCAAGGTACCAAAAACTACAACCCTGTAAATATCATGCATTTTTGGATTTTGATTTCTATTTTTGATTGATGGTCTCGCTTGAATTTTTATTACACAAGAGACTGTGTAATTTAAGTTTGGGGGAGAGGTTGAGAGATTTAATTTTTTGTTTTGTGCTCATAATTTTCCTTTTTCATATTTTGAGTCTTCATGCATAAAAATTGCATAGAAAAATAAAAACAAAATCAGAAAAACTCTTAAAAATTTCAAAAAAATTCATATAGCTTGCATTTGCATTGTCAAATATTGTAGGATTGAGTCTAGATTTTTATCATATAGGTTGCATCATTCATATGCATAGGGAGCAATGATGAAATTTTTTCCTTAAAAAGTGTTTTAAGCTCATGTATTGGTTCAAGGTCCTAGTTAGTAATTCTTTGATGTTTTCCACAACTTTGAAATTAAGTTCTAACCATCCTTGGATCATTTGACTTGATTTCCGGTGCTTAAAGTTGAAATAAGCATGAATTGAATCCTTACCTATAAATCGGAACCTTAACATGAACATCTAATTATCATACTTGTGCAATTTGGAAAAGAATACATGGATTACAAAAAAATAATATATATTTAGGCTTTCTTATTCACTTCACCACTCTCTTGTAAGCCTAAATAGAATACCACACCTTGACCCTTGCCTTATTTCAAGCCAAAATTCTTGTGTGTTTACAAATTGTGAGGCCTTATTTTCTGTTTGAACTTGGCATAAAGTGTTAGGTTTAGGGCGACATGTTTAGGATCTCATGATGATGCTGGCTTTGCATATTAAAGCTAGTTTTATGCTTGATTTGGGATTGGGAGTTCACGGTTTTGAAAGAAAAGGTGCTAAGGAATTGAATGAAAAAGGGATAAATAGTTCTAAGTGGTTGGTCTTGAATTATATTATGAAAAACAAAAAGCTCAAGTTAAAAGAAAAGAAAAAAAAACCCTAAAGGCCAAGTGCATAAAAGAAAATTTTCTAGAAAAGGGTTATCTAAAGAAAGAAAAGAGCTATTATTTGTGTGACCTTACCACTAGCTATAAGCAAGGTATAAGAAGTTTCCCTAAAAGAGAGTGTGATTAAAATGGAGTTCTTGTGGGTTTATGCTAGGCGTGTTTTGCCTTGATGGTTTGGGTAGTTTCTAGAGGGAAAGTGAGCTTGGAAAAAAAAATGAATGAGAAAGGGATTATGATCATTGTTAGTATACTTGGATAGATGTGAGTCTAGTCATGTATGCATGCATTGCCTTTTACCTTTAGCATTATGCATAAGTTCAAACCTTTTTGAGAGAAACCAATGCTTGGAGTACCCATTTGAATGAGATCATTTTGTTTCTCATAGCCATGTCCCTTGCCAAATGTATTCGGTTTTAAAAAGCACAAGTTTGATTCACGGTTTGAGCTTATTGAATGTTAAAGGTTAGAATTCTTGGATTGCTTGGAATAAACAAGTCATGATTTGAAATTTGATATGTGATGATTATGGCTAAGTCCTTTTGAGTAAATGCTTGTGTACTGCATCCTAGAATTGAGAACTAGGACCGCCGAATTGATACATTTGAAAAACACTTTTGGATTTGAGCCCCCATTTTTAATCATCACTTCTTAGCTTGAATTTTATTTGCTTGAGGGCAAGCAAAAGACAAGTTTGGGGGAGTTGATATACTCATATATTTCGCATATTTAGCATGCATTTAGAATAGGTTTTCATGCATACATCATTCACAATAGGCTAGTTTGCATCATTTATCTCATTCTAAGTCCTAGAACACTTTGCATTAGCATTTGCATGGTTTCTTGCATGTCTGCATCATTTTTCAGGTTGTTTAGAGTACTTGGAGCTGTGATGGATGCTGAGCATTGCCAAGAAGATGAAACAAGAGCCTAGGAGTTGACAGGAATCAAAGGAAAACTCGGACATAAGCAAAGAAGTTAAGATCGAGTGGCAGATCGAGCACCATAACTCGATCTAAGGCCGATCGAGTGGCCGATCGACCAAGCTGACTCGATCTAAGGCCGATCGAGTGGCCGATCGACCAAGCTGACTCGATTTAAGGCCGATCGAGTGGCCGATCGACCAAGCTGCCTCGATCTATGGACGATCGAGTGGCCGATCGACCAGTCTGACTCGATCGGCCAGTCCATGCGCACAACCTCTTCAAAAATCACTGTGATTGTCTTCTACTGAGGGGACCACCTTGGCATGAAAGTCTCGTAAAAGACAAGCAGCCCTTGTTTTAGGGAAAGGGTGGAGAATTTTCTAATGTTTTCACCTTATGACAAAGGGGAGAAAACTTTTGTGCACACCATCACTTATCACCTTATCATAATTTACTCTCACTTGCAATATTGTAAGTGAGGCGTGGAGAGAGAGTTCTTACCTTGTTCTTGAGTGTTCTTCATTTGTTCTTTATTGTTCTTGCTTGTTCTTCATAGTTCTTTTTTGTTTCTTGTTTATTTCTTTTGTTAAAACTCTTGTATTTTGTATATGATTCAAGTATCTTTGTCTTTCTAATGTCAAATCTTTCTTCTTGTTAAAAACCAATTATGTTCATCTGCTCTAAACTTATGTTTAAGAGAGGCATGAACATGATTTGTGAGTAAACCACCAAGGTTTGGGGTTGGGATGATTAAGGNAAAAGCACAAGTTTGATTCACGGTTTGAGCTTAATGAATGTTAAAGGTTAGAATTCTTGGATTGCTTGGAATAAACAAGTCATGATTTGAAATTTGATATGTGATGATTATGGCTAAGTCCTTTTGAGTAAATGCTTGTGTACTGCATCCTAGAATTGAGAACTAGGACCGCCGAATTGATACATTTGAAAAACACTTTTGGATTTGAGCCCCCATTTTTAATCATCACTTCTTAGCTTGAATTTTATTTGCTTGAGGGCAAGCAAAAGACAAGTTTGGGGGAGTTGATATACTCATATATTTCGCATATTTAGCATGCATTTAGAATAGGTTTTCATGCATACATCATTCACAATAGGCTAGTTTGCATCATTTATCTCATTCTAAGTCCTAGAACACTTTGCATTAGCATTTGCATGGTTTCTTGCATGTCTGCATCATTTTTCAGGTTGTTTAGAGTACTTGGAGCTGTGATGGATGCTGAGCATTGCCAAGAAGATGAAACAAGAGCCTAGGAGTTGACAGGAATCAAAGGAAAACTCGGACATAAGCAAAGAAGTTAAGATCGAGTGGCAGATCGAGCACCATAACTCGATCTAAGGCCGATCGAGTGGCCGATCGACCAAGCTGACTCGATCTAAGGCCGATCGAGTGGCCGATCGACCAAGCTGACTCGATTTAAGGCCGATCGAGTGGCCGATCGACCAAGCTGCCTCGATCTATGGACGATCGAGTGGCCGATCGACCAGTCTGACTCGATCGGCCAGTCCATGCGCACAACCTCTTCAAAAATCACTGTGATTGTCTTCTACTGAGGGGACCACCTTGGCATGAAAGTCTCGTAAAAGACAAGCAGCCCTTGTTTTAGGGAAAGGGTGGAGAATTTTCTAATGTTTTCACCTTATGACAAAGGGGAGAAAACTTTTGTGCACACCATCACTTATCACCTTATCATAATTTACTCTCACTTGCAATATTGTAAGTGAGGCGTGGAGAGAGAGTTCTTACCTTGTTCTTGAGTGTTCTTCATTTGTTCTTTATTGTTCTTGCTTGTTCTTCATAGTTCTTTTTTGTTTCTTGTTTATTTCTTTTGTTAAAACTCTTGTATTTTGTATATGATTCAAGTATCTTTGTCTTTCTAATGTCAAATCTTTCTTCTTGTTAAAAACCAATTATGTTCATCTGCTCTAAACTTATGTTTAAGAGAGGCATGAACATGATTTGTGAGTAAACCACCAAGGTTTGGGGTTGGGATGATTAAGGGGGTTGAAAACTAGATTTTGGGTATTTTATTCTTCTTCATCTAATTCTCTTCTTGGATTTGGGGGTTTTAAGGTCTAAGGATTCTCGATGGAGATCTCTTTAATCTAGGGATTTCCTTATCCTAAAAAGACTTAGGAAATCCCTTAAAACCAAATCCAAGAGACTAGCTCATCCTTTCCCAAACATCATGGATGCTTAGGGAGCTAATTAAGCCAATTTTTAAAGATCCATGCTTAATGTTCTTCACCTTATCTTTCCACCATACATCATGGGTTTGGAGGAAAGGGTGAAGAAAGGATTTACACCATACACCATGGGTAAATCTAGTTTGGTTTCTTAAGGCTTAGAAATAGCACTAAAAAGTGTAAAAAAATATGTTTTCAAAACCCAAGTTCGAATTTTCAACCTCCCTAAGAATCTGTTTTTAATACTTGAAAACCAAAAACTCTTTTCTCCCTGTTCAAAGATAATTATTTTCATTGAAATTCTCATAGATATGCTTAGCTTCATAGAACTCTTGTATTCTTAGTACCTTTTACCCCAAGGTTGGATTGACACCTAAAGTACTACAACTACAAAAAGAGGCTTTATGTTTTGATTAAGAACCGGTAAAAAACTTGCTTATCAACCTGCGATCGATCGCCTTGGTCGATCTTGACCTCGATCTTCTTCCTTGGAACGACCCGCTTGTCTCGATCTTCTGGTCGATCTCCTCTAGATCGACCTGTCTAGCTCGATCTCCCTCTCGATCTCGGTCCCTTTGTTGCATAGCCGAGCTTTCCCAAGTGTCCAAAATTATTAACAATAATGATCAACTCAATATCCTAGTTCTTAATTCTAGAATGAATGTGAATCTATCCTACTCCAAAAGAGTTAGCCATGCCCATCTCAACATTCAAGTGCACTAAGAATTTAATCAAAACAAGTCTCCCTATCAAACGAACTCTTTAACATTCATTAAGTGTGAAACCGTGAATCATGACATTGCAAGGTGAGTAAATTCATTTGGCTAAGGGACTGGGTTTTGAGATAAAAATGATCTCAATTCATCCGGTTTTGCATTTAAGTAAGGGTAAAACTCAAAAAGATTGAACTATATGCATAATGTTAAAGGTAAGAAACAAGTGATGCATACAAGAATTGACTATCATCTACCCGAAATGCTTTCAATGATCCTAAACCCTTCTCATTCATTTTTTAGCTCACTCAACCCTCTAGAATCTACCCTTTTTCTCAAGGCTTTTTGTGCCTTGCTAAACCCTTTGAATTTCAAACACTTTTCTTCTTTTTAAAGCTCTAAGGGAAACTTTTTCAACCTATTATTCTCGGCGAATGGAGTAGTCTTAACTTATTCACTTAGCTCTTCTTCTTATCACTAGGTAGCCTTCATATATATATTTTTTTGAATTTGGCCCTTTTCTTTATACACAAGACTCTCCATTTCAAACCAATGTTTCCCCTCATTTTCACCAAGCCCCTTATTCACCATCCCTTTCTTTCCAAACTTTTCCACCAAGCATCAAGTAATTCCACGGCCAACAAACCCCCC
>JAHZTW010000001.1:392203760-392217137 GCA_020283515.1 Alliaria petiolata
GGGTTCAGTTCGAGCAAATGGTTCGACGAACTCGAAGAACCGAACATCCAGGGGTTCAGTTCGAGCAAATGGTTCGACGAACTCGAAGAACCGAACACAGACGAATTTTTTTGTCCACATGTTTGGGAAAATGCACGTCTTCTTCTCATTCTTCTCGTCCTTGAACAAGTAGGCATAGCAGCCTATAGCTGGAGTAGGTCCTACGGAACCCGTGAGTGACATGTAAGCTTGATCCATATAAGCACGATCTGTGCAAGCGTCGAAATCTCTAAGGACCACTCCCGCTTGCATGAACAAAGGCGTGAGGAAATCACCAATGAAAGCTGAGGGTGCTTTACATCTCGTAGCCCATGCCTTGTACTTCACCAACGAAGAGGCTAGGATGCAGCAGTAGTTCACATCATCCCCTTGATCATCTTCTAAGGGTTCGTCATCTTCCTCGCTATCGCACAAGACCTTTTCACTCCTTAGAAGAGGAAGCACAACTCGTTCTTGGTCACCGTTGGGGTTGTGGACCTCCACCGGTGCAAAACAACAACTTCGAGATCAAGCCTGGATTTGTCTCTATGGTCCAGAACAGCAAGTTCCATGGCCTGGCAATGGAAGACCCACTGGAGCACTTGGACAACTTCGAAGAAGTGTGTGGAATGATCAAGATAAACGGCATCTCGGAGGATAGCTTCAAGCTGCGGCTTTTCCCATTTTCTCTTGGGGACAAAGCCAGACATTGGGAGAAGACCCTACCTCAAGGCACCATCACGTCATGGGTTGAATGCAAGAAAGCCTTCCTGTCAAAATTCTTCTCAAGCACAAGAACAGCTCGGCTAAGAAGCGAGATAAGCGGTTTTACAAAAAGGCAAAATGAGACCTTTAGTGAAGCAATGGAGCGGTTCAAAGACTATACCATTCAGTGTCCTCACCATGGCTTCACTGAGGAGACACTCTTGAGCACAATATACCATGGAGCCTTGCCAAAAATTCGTATGTTACTTGACACGGCAAGCAAAGGGAATTTTCTTGGACAAGATGTGCAAGAGGGCATGGAGCTGATCGAAAACTTGGCTTTGAGTGATGGAAACTATTCTGAGGACTATGACCGAGTACCAAGAGGTCATGAGCTGGAGGCACACAAGAAGGAGCCGAAGTCACTCCATGAAAAAATTGACAAGATGATGCTTGCTAGCCAAAAACGTGTCCACTTCGTTGGTGAGGCCGCATAATTGTTCCAAGAAAGAAATGAAGAGGAGCTTAAGGAGGCGAATTGGGTTGGTGGCCAAGATTATCCTAAGCCGCAGAGCTATGCTCCAAGGTTTCAAGTAAACAACAACAACTTGTCTTACAGAAGCACCAAAGTGGAAAATCCAAAAGACGAAGTGTACCCTCCACAACATGGCAATCAAGGCAAACCGTTTGTTCCTTACAACAAAAGTGCATTTCAACAAAACAATGGGTATCAAGGGCAGAGACAACCGAACTACCAAGGACACCAACAGCAAGGAAACATACCTTACCCTCCTGGTTTCGTGCCACAGCAATAACAATCTCAATCGCCACCTCAAGATCCGGTACAAGCTATGTTCCAACAACTACTCCAAGGCTAAGCATCTACAAATCAAAAATTTGTTGATATGAACAACCGACTGGACTCTTCTCTTACTGAGGTCTCTACACAGATCAGCAACATCAACAATAAAATTCGCCAACTGGAGAAAGGAAAAGCTAGTACAAGCGGCCAAGCTAGTTTACCCGGCCAATGTGAGACCAATCCCAAGGAGTATGCGAATGTGATCACTCTAAGGAGTGGAAAGGAGGTAGCACCACGGTTTCCAGATAAAGACAATGAGGACATTGTGATTCAGGAAGGGGGGAGTGATCTTTCAAATGATCAAGAGATCACCTTTGACAATGTCTACATTGAAAGGGCAAGGAAAGGCAAGGAAGCGGTTTTGGAAAAACAAGTGGGTGAAGCAAGCATAGAAAAAAAAAATGTCGTACCTCCACCCTATAAACCAAAGCTCCCCTTCCCTGGACGTTTCAAGAAGCAGCTGGCTGAGAAGCATAGAGCCTTGTTTGAGAAGCATTTGAAGAATGTTGAGTTGAAATTGTCTTTACTTGATTGTTTGGCTATGGTACCGAAGTATGCCAAGTTCTGAAAGATACGCTTGCAAAGAGGGTAAAAGAAGGTGAAGAAGTCATGGTATTGAGTCAAGAGTGCAGTGCCATCATCCACAAAGTGATAGCACCAAAGAAGCTACGAGGTCCGGGCTCTTTCACCATCCCATGTGCTCTCGGTCCATTGAAGTTTTATAGTTGCTTGTGCGACTTAGGGGCAAGCATTAACCTAATGCCATACTCCATAGCAAAGAAGATAGGCTTCACCAAATTTAAGGAATTCAGGATCTCATTGATCTTGGCTGACCTAAGTGTAAGACTCCCTGTAGGAGTGCTTGAAGACCTACCTGTGAGGATAAGCAACGTGAGTGTCCCCACGGACTTTGTTGTGTCTTGAAATGGATGAAGAACCCAAGGATCCCCTAATCCTTGGAAGACCGTTTTTGGCAACTGCTGGAGCCATAATAGACGTCAAGAATGGCAAGATTTTACTGCACTTGGGCAAAGACATCAAGCTTAACTTTGATATCAATGAGGTTTTGAAGAAACCGACAATCGATGGACAAGTCTTCTACATAGAGGCTATGGATATTTTGGCTGATGAATTGATAGAAGAATTAGGTCAAGAAGATCATCTACTGCTGGAATTGACAAAGGAATGTGGAGAATATGGCTACCTAAGTGATCAGACCCAAGAATATGTTCGCATCCTTGATTCTCGCAAGATTGTCAAAGAGATCGACAGTCAGATTGAACCATCTACTCGATCCAAGAAAGAGATCGACCTTCTGACTCGATCTCCTGCCCGATCTGATGGAGAACGGCTAAGTGAATTGAGGGAGTCAATTCGATCCAACAAAGATCGAGTGATAGCTCGACCATTTCACTCGATCTATGCGGGGCAAACGTTTGAAGAAGGTAGCTTGGAGGCTCATGACTCGGGGTCTAAGGAAGCAAATGAGGACAACAACCTCAACACAAGCCAAGATGAGGACTGGAGTGAGCTGCTAGCCCCAAAGGTGGATCTCAAGCAGCTACCAATTGGACTAACGTACGCTTTCTTAGGACCAAATGAGACTTACCCGGTCATTGTTAATGATAGTCTGAATGATGATGAGTTAGACTCACTCCTTAGGGAATTGAGAAAGTATAGGAAGGCCATTGGGTACTCTCTAAGTGACATCAAGGGCCTTTCACCATTAATTTGTACTCATATGATTTATTTAGATGATGAGAACACTTCTTCAATTGAACACCAAAGACGCTTGAACCCGAACTTGAAAGAAATGGTTAAGAAAGAAATTCTAAAACTTTTAGAGGCCAACGTGATATACCCCATAAGTGACAGCACGTGGATCTCACCGGTTCATGTTGTGCCTAAAAAGGGTGGTATCACGGTTATAAAAAATGAGAATGATGAACTAATACCTTCTAGGATCATCACAGGTCATAGGATGTGTATAGATTATCGAAAACTTAACAAGGTCACTAGGAAAGACCACTTCCCACTCCCATTCATTGACCAAATGCTAAAAATATTAGCCAATCACCCCTATTAATGTTTTCTAGACGGTTATAGTGGCTTCATTCAAATCCCCATCCTCCCTAATGATAAAGAAAAGACAACCTTCAGCTGTCCATATGGAACTTATGCATATAGGAGAATGCCTTTTGGTTTATGTAATGCTCCTGCCACATTTCAAAGATGCATGATGTCTATATTTTCTGACTTGATTGAGGAGATGGTTGAGGTATTCATGGATGATTTCTCTGTGTATGGCTCTTCCTTTGGCGTTTGTTTGTCTGATTTGTGTAGGGTGCTCAAGAGGTGTGAGGAGACCAATCTCGTGTTCAATTGGGAGAAATGCCACTTCATGGTCACAGAAGGGATTGTCCTTGGGCACAAGATCTCAGGAAAGGGCATTGAGGTGGATAGAGCAAAGGTGGAAGTGATGATCACTTTGGCGCCTCCGGCTAACGTGAAAGGGATAAAGAGTTTCTTGGGGCATGCTGGCTTCTACAGGAGGTTTATCAAAGATTTCTCCAAGGTAGCACGTCCTCTCACTAAGCTACTATGCAAGGAAGCTGAGTTTGAAATTTGATGAAGAATGCCACCAAGCGTTCAAAACCATTAAAGACGCGCTAGTAACCGCACCAATAGTCCAAGCTCCGGATTGGGACTTTTCCTTTGAGATCATGTGCGACGCTAGTGACTACTCTGTAGGAGCTGTCTTGGGCCAGAGGAAGGACACAAATTTGCTTGTTATCTACTATGCTAGTCGCACCTTGGACGATACACAAGTAAAATATGCAACCACCGAAAAAGAGCTCCTAACGGTTGTCTTTGCGTTTGAGAAGTTCCGGTCATACTTGGTGGGCTCTAAGGTGATTGTATACACTGATCATGCAGCACTGAGGTACATCTACTCGAAGAAGGACATCAAGCCAAGACTCCCGAGGTGGATCCTTCTTTTGCAAGAATTTAATATGGAGATCAAAGATAAGAAAGGCATAGAGAATGGTGTAGCGGATCATCTTTCAAGGATGAGGGTGGATGATGTCTTACATTTAGATGACTCACTCCCTGAAGAACAACTTTTGATGGTCAACACCGGGGCATGTGCAAGGCTAGAAGAGAAGCTTGAAGAAGTTTTGAGTCTAAGGGAAGAAGATCTCCCTTGGTATGCTGATATTGTTAACTTCTTAGCTTCTGGAGAAGAGCCTACTCTTTTGGACCGGTACCACAAGAAGAAATTTATGAGATCCTTACATATACAGAAGGTGTGTGGACAGCATATACCGAAGGTGTATCTCAAGAGAAGAGGCGAGAGACATACTTCTACATTGCCACGGTATAACTTATGGGGGTCATTTTGCGAGTTTCAAAACGGCTACAAAGGTTCTCCAAGCTGGGTTTTGGTGGCCTACACTCTTCAAGGATGCACATGAGTTCATCAAGTCATGTGAAGCATGCCAAAGAGCCGGGAACATCACCAAGAGAAACGAGATGCCACAAACGCCAATCTTTGAAGTAGAAGTCTTTGTCGTGTGGGGAATTGATTTTATGGGCCCTTTTCCATCATCATATGGCAACAAGTACATTCTTGTCGCAGTAGACTATGTGTCTAAGTGGGTGGAAGCCATAGCCTCGCCAACAAACGATTCAAAGGTGGTGGTTAAACTTTTCAAGACAATCATTTTCCCAAGATTTAGAGTTCCAAAGGTGGTGATTAGCGATGGAGGCAGTCACTTCATCAACAAATTTTTTGAGGGTCTCTTGAGGAAACATGGTGTTAAGCACAAGGTGGCCACGCCCTATCACCCTCAAACAAGTGGCCAAGTGGAGGTTTCAAATAGACAAATCAAGGCTATAATAGAGAGGACCGTGGGAGTCACTAGAAAGGATTGGTCTAGCAAGCTTGATGACGCTCTTTGGGCGTATAGAACAGCCTACAAAACTCCCATTGGAACCACACCTTTTAACCTCCTCTATGGCAAGTCTTGTCACCTTCCTGTGGAATTAGAGCACAAAGCTCTTTGGGCTGTGAAGCAACTCAACTACAATCTCAAGACGCCCCAAGAGAAAAGGTTAGTGCAACTTCAAGAGCTCGATGAGATAAGGATGGATGCCTATGAGAGCGCCAAGATTTACAAGGAAAGAACCAAAGCCTTTCATGACAAGAAGCTGGTGCACAAGGAGCTCAAAGAGGGAAGCATGGTTCTACTCTATAATTCAAGATTGAGGCTGTTCCCCGGGAAGCTCAAGTCTAGGTGGTCCGGGCCGTATGAGATAAGAGAAGTACTACCATATGGGGCTATAACTTTGGTTGTGAAAAATGGAGAAAATTTCACAGTGAATGGGCATAGAGTCAAGCCCTACATAGCGAGTGACTGCAGCAAGGAGAGCACCATGTTGCCTCTCCAAAACCCCCCACTAGCCTAACCAAGTAAAGTCAAGCTTAGAGACTTAAAACAAGCGCGCTTGGGAGGCAATCCCATGACTATCAATGTACATATTTTTGTTTCAATTTTATGCTTTCTAGTTTAAGGGTGTAGGTGCAAGGAAATAAGAGCCAAAGAGCATGTTCGTGGAAATGACAGAGCAAAGAAAGGAGAAGCAGAGGCAGAAGATCGACTGAAAGATCGACTGGAGTCACTCGATCGTGGAGCAAAGATCGACCAAAAGATCGATCAATTCACTCGATCGCGACCAGA
The DNA here is from genome assembly GCA_020283515.1 of Alliaria petiolata. Taxonomy (NCBI): domain Eukaryota; kingdom Viridiplantae; phylum Streptophyta; class Magnoliopsida; order Brassicales; family Brassicaceae; genus Alliaria; species Alliaria petiolata. Next base: position 392,210,088 of record JAHZTW010000001.1, read on the forward strand.
ACAACCCTGAAACGAGGACCATAGTCGATCCAACACTCGATTCAAATCAGATCGACCATCCAATCGAGCAAGTAACTTGATCCCAGAAAAAAATGGGCATGAGATCGAGTGATAGATCGACCCGATTCACTCGATCTCATGCCAAGGGGAGTTTTCAAATTTCCCTCTCTTTCTCCTTCCCTCTCACTTTTGGATTTTAATTGTGGTCAAAGCAGGCTTCCTTGACCATAGATAACTATGCTTTGACCACAATTTTAAATTCCCACTTGCATGCTTGTCCAAAATATTTCTAATTTATAAACCCCACACCCACTCTCTCATACCTTAGATACAAAACCGATTTTTGCTTTATAAAGAGAGAGAGTGTGAGTTTCTGGGTTTGAGAAGGTATTTCGAATTTTTGAAGCATGATTGAATTTATTCGAAAACTTCCTTTTTGTTGCATGAAGGAATACTATTTGCTAGGGATAAGGATTAATTTTTAGAAATATCTAGATATTAGGGAAATTTTCTTGATTTAGTTTTATCTCAAGAGATTTTCATCTAATATTTATTGATAAATCCGAAACTAGCCCCAAAAATATAGGGCTTGAGCGAAATAGTTTATAAGGCTCTAATCTCTTGATCTTGTATTTCTCTCTTTGCCGTCACCTATACTCATCTTCTCTTTGAGATTTTGAATTTCAGGAGCTATGGCACCAAGGAAGAGAAGCAGAGCTATGGCTGCACAAGAAGAGACACAGCAAGTGGTTGAACAAACGGTTAGGTGGAGCAAGGAAGAGAAGAAAACAAAGAAGAGGCTAGAGAGGTTGCGGTTTGAGCCCACTAAATTTGCAAGTAGAGAGTTCTTGCAAAAGCTAGGATTGTTGGAGGGGTTTGATGAGCTGCTCAGAGACATGGGTCTTGCATGCCTTTCACGGATGGATTGTCCCAGTTACCCCAAAGCCACGCTTGACTTCCTCTCCACTTTGGACTTCGCATATGAAGATCCGAGTATTCAAATTCCAACCGAAGGTCTTGTCACCTTCAAGATATGGAAGCAAGCCTACCGTCTCTCTGTCCCTGAGCTATGCCAAGCTTACGGTCTCAATGCTGAAGCCAACCTTGTAGAGTTCCCACTATTCAAATCCGCAAGCGATCTATGGGACTTGATTAGCCATGGAGACTACAAGTCCAACACCGCCAAAATCAAAAAGGTGCGAAATCCACGACAGCAACAATGACTAAGATACCCCCTCAAGCTGCTGGCCAACACATTCAGTGGGAGATCCACGACAGCAACAATGACCAAGAACGAGCTATGTTTCCTTTTCCAAGGAGTTAAAAACGTTCTATGCGATAGCGAAGTGAATGATGAACCGATGGTGGATGATCTTGGAGACGGCGTGAATTATCGGTGCATCCTGGCTTCATCCTTGGTCAAGTACAAGGCCTTGGCTATTAAGTGCAAGGCAACTTCAGCACTAATTGGTGGTTTCCTCATGCCACTGTTCGTTCAAGCGGGAGTACCTCTTGCAGAATTTGCACCTTGCGCGGAGCATACATACATGGATCAAGTCTACATGACCAACACAAATTCCTTGGGACCTGCTCCAGCTCCAAGCTACTATGCATACTTGTTCTACAATGAGAACCATGAGAAGAAGACTTGCATCCTACCAAACCCGGAGGAAGCCCTAGTTGACAGCGTCGGCAACATAGAGTTCTTGCCGACTGATGAGGAATGTTATGCACCTCTTGGAGGCGTGGCAACAGCACCCCAGCCTGCCCAATCATCCCAGAATCTCTTCCTACTGATGCTGAAATGCCATCAAGCTTTGATCTCCCCAAGCTAGACTATGAGCCATGGACAAAGGCTGAGAAATTCCTTGCCTCGGTTGTTGAAATCCAACGCAAGGTGAACAAGTGGCAATGCAAGATGATCAAGAAGCTAGTGAAGAAAATCAAAGTCCTTCAGAAAGAGACCTCATCAGAGATGACTTTGAGTGATGAGGTTGTGCAAATGGGTGAGACCATGAGGAGACGCTCAACCGGTGGTGTGGAGATACGCGAACCTCAAGATGGTGATCAAGCTGGACATCTCTCTCTACATCAAGCACCAAGCAGGAGCAAGTATAAGGGGATACTTCAAGATACCCCACAAAAGAGCAGGAGGACCGGAGCAACCTCAAGCTCCGGCCATCCCTAGCTCCAAGGTACCATAAACTCCAACCTTTATCTTGTTCTTGCTAGTTCTTGTTTGTTTCTTGTTTATTACTTGTGTGAAAACTCTTGTATTTTCGTTTTGAATCAAGTATTTTTGGTTTTTCTAAAGTCTAACCTTTCTTCTTGTAAAAATCGATCATGTTCAACAACTCTAAACTTATGTTTAAGAGAGGTAAGAACATGATTTGTGAGTAAACCACTAAGGTTTGGGGTTGGGGTGATTAAGGGGGTTGAAGGCTAAAATTTTGGGTCTTTTCTTGTTCTTCATCTAATTCACTTCTTGGATTTGGAGGTTTTAAAGTCTAGAGATTCTCAAAGGAGATCTCTTTAATCTTAGGGATTTCCTTATCCTAACAAGACTTAGGAAATCCCTTAAAACCAAATCCAAGAGACTAGCTCATCCTTTTCCAAACACCATGGATGCTTAGGGAGCTAGTTAAGCCATCTTTTAAGATCCAAGCTTCATGTTCTTCACCCTATCTTTCCACCACACATCATGGGTTAGGAGGAAAGGGTGAAGAAAGGATTTACACCTCACATCATGGGTAAATCTAGTATGGTTCTTAAGGCTTAGAGATACCACTAAAGTATGTAAAAATATTTTTTTTAAACCCCAAGTTCGAATCTTCAACCTCCCTAAGAATGAATCCCAACCTTGAATCTGTTTTAAACTTTCGAAAACTTAAAACCATTTTTTTCTTGTTTAAAGTTTAATTATTTTCCCTAAAAATCTCCTAGATAGCTTAATTATGCAATAGAGTCTTCTAAATTTGTAAAATTGTGTTTTTGTTATTTTTAGTATTTTAAAAATTGCCTAGAGTCTTATTTTACTGTCTGGTATTGAGTTAGTAGTCGTTAGATTTTTAGAATTAGTTTTTGAAAATCTCGTCACTTACTTAAAAATTGTCTAGTTTATCCGGTTTTAGATTTTGATTTTATAAAATTAATAGATCGGTTGTTTAAACGTTTAGAAGTTATCTAGTAGTTTTATAACCCTTAGTAGGGATTTTAAAATAGTTTTCGTGGCTGTATAATCAATGCAAGTAATTTTCATAGGATTTTTCACCAATTAACCCGAATTCTGCTTAACTTTACTTGAACTCTTGTATTCTTGGTACCTTTCACCACCCCGATTTGGATTGACACCTAAAGTACTACAACAACAAAACTATGCTTTAGGTTTGATTAAACTTGCTAAAAAGCTAGTCATCACTCCACTTGTGTAGCTTCGGTATTGAGACCATAGGCCTCACATAGCTTGGGGATGGAGAGGTGGTAGGCTTACCTTCGGAGTTTGAAAGTAAGATGACCCGTGGATGGGGTTTGAACACTCGGATCTTCATAGGAGAACTCCAAGGTGGAAAGGAAGTGGAGAGTAGCCTCGGAGTATGTGCGGCAATCCATGCGTGTTAGACATCTCAGCCCCATGTTCTCGAGCAGATTATCAAAACCCTCCAAAAGTCGAGCCTTTGCAAGAAGTCTCTGCTTGCAAACCGGGTATGTTCAAAACGCAACCTCTCTAGCCTCTTCCTGGTCTTTCTTTCCTCCTTACTCCACTTGACTTCTTCTTCCACGATTTGGTGTTCGACTACTTGCTGTTCCGCGTCTCTGTTCCTCTTTATTGGTGCCATGGTACCTGAAAGGCAAGATCTTGAAAAGAGAATGAGAACAAGACGACGACAAGAGTAAATCGAAACAAAAGAGATGTTTAAGTTCTTAAAACCCTACACATTGTTTCCAAATTTAGGGAATATTCTAGAATATATCTTTTAAATCTAGGATAAGATCATTTTCAAGTATGAAAAAATCTAGAATTTTCTCCCAAACTTAGATATTTTCAAAAATTAAAACCATTCCCTAACAATTCATATCGATACATTCCTAAAAACTAGGAATTTCAATGCAATCCCAAAGAAATAAAAATAAAAGTTGTAGTAGCTTTCAAGATGGAATGCAAGGAATGAAATGAAAAGCTCTCTCTTGCCAAAAATCGAAACTCACACACTCTCTCTTGGAAAACCTAGTTTGGGAATGCGAATGAAGAGAGTGTGTGATAGCAAGGTTTTAAAGAGAGAAAAGTTTTGGACATATGCATGCAAGTGGCCTTGGAATTTGTGGTCAAAGCACATCACCCATGGTAAAAGGTTTCAGCCTTGACCATAATTCAAATTTAAATTGAGAGGGAAGGAGAAAGAGAGGGAAATTTGAAAACTTACCTTGTCATGAGATCGAGTCGATTTGATCGATCTTGACATCGATCTCATGTCTATTTCTCCTGAAATCAATCATATGGATCGATTGTTGCCTCGTTTCGAATTAAATCGACCTAAAGATCGACCTTTCCCCTCGTTACACTATTCCTCAGGGCCAAGGCTAAACTCCATAGATCGAGCTCCATGGTCGATCGTGCCATCATTTCAGCAGAGATCGGGCAAAATGATCGGTCCAGACATCGATTTGTTTTCTAAGATTGAGTGAACTTGCTCGATCCACACCCCGTTTGAATACTTGTTTCGAACTCGTGGGTGGGTCATCCTCTCGAAATCGAGCCGTTCACTCGATCGTCTAGTTTATTTGAATTGAATCGACCAGAATCATTCGATTTAGTTGCTCGATCTGGTAAAGATCGAGCTACGTCTGGCCGATTCAACACTCAATCTCGTGCCTTCATTGCTCTTTTCAAGGCTTAATACACTCCAAATAACGCGCTTCCGATCCCCATTTCCTTTTGCCCATATACACAAACATAAAAAACATAAAATTGAACAAGAATATATACAAAGATAGACATGGGATTGCCTCCCAAGTGCGCTTTTGTTTAACATTGTTTAGCTTGACTTTCCTTACTCCCTTTTAACGTGGGGTTGAGATGGATGGGATGGCTGGAGACACGGTGGAGCTTGACCCCTGTTGGATCTCAACGATGTAGATTGTGATATTCATATCCATCACCTTTTCTTCTTCCTTTTCCATCAAACCCGGTGGAAGTAGAAACTATGCCCGTGCAAATGGTTTTGACCCTCCCTTGCACTTAACTTTGCACAGTATGGAGCCATTCTTGTGCTCTAATGGACGCAAGCTCAGGGTGCTCTTAGGCTGGGGTCGACCATTGCTAGGCATTTTATTATCATTCCCATAGAGAACCTTGAGAGTGTTCTCTTTCTTGCCTCTTTCCCTTGGTGTCATCACCTCGGAGCATTCTTCTTCTTCGCGCATGAACAGGGCTAGCAAATCTTCTCCATAGTGTTCTTCCTCAGCATTGATCTCGTCCTCAAGGTTAACTGTTTCCCTTGTTGCAACCGAGAAACAAGAAACGTTAGGTTTTTCAACATACTTGCCAAGCAAGGTCTTGGCTTATTCCTTTTTTTCCTTGGTCCAAGCTTCTACATGGTATTCCCTTTCAGTATGAACTCTCTGATCTTCGAAGACATGTTTCTCCTAGCATGGTTCAGCTCATCCGTGATGTCCACTTGAAAGACTTGACCTTTGATCGTTGGCTTCTTCACACCATCCTTGATACCAAACTTGAACTTTGCACCTTTGCCCAAGTGTAGAGAAATCCTTCCATTTTTCACATCAATGATGGCTCCAACAGTAGCCAAGAATGGTCTTCCCAAGACAAGATTATCTTTGTCTTCCTCATCCATTTCCAAAACAACAAAGTCGGTTGGAATGGTGACATTGTTAATCTTCAAGGGTAAGTCTTCAAGCACCCCTTTTGATAGTCTTATACTCCTATCAGCTAGGACGAGGGAGACGCTACACTCCTTGAAGTCTGTAAGACCTAGCTTCCTTGCAATGGAGTATGTCATGAGGTTTATACTTTCCCCCAAGTCACAAAGACTATTCTCAAACCTCAAATCACCTATGGCGCAAGCCAATGTGAATGAACCAGGATCTCCAAGATTCTTTGGTGTGATCTCCTTTTGAGTGATGAAACTACACTCCTTGCTCACAACCACAACCCTTTGCCCTCTTAGCAATCACATCTCTTAGAAACTTGGCACTCTTCGGCACAAGTGCTAGAGCGTCTAGCAAGGGCATTTCATCTCAATGTTTTTAATACTTTTCTCAAACAAAGTCGTGTGCTTCTCTAACACCTTGCTGGGAAAGGGAGCTTTGGTTTGTAGGGAGTAAGAACATCTTCTTGCTTCTTTGGTGTTTCTCCCACAAACTCTTCCTCAACCGTTTCCTTAGCTTTTCTTGGTCTTTCTATGTACACATCATGGATGGTGATTCTGTGGTCTTGTGAAAGGTTATCCTCCCCCTCTTGAAGCACAATGTCCTCGTTGTCCTTTAGAGGTGACCACGGTGTTAGCACTCGTCCACTTCGAAGAGAAATCATGTGAGCGTACTCCTTTGAATTCGCTTCACACTTGCCGGATAACGAGCTTTGGTTTGAGGTGCTGGCTTTGCCTTTCTCAGGCTGTGTTAGCTTGTTGTTGATGTCAGTGAGTTTAGAAGCAAAGTCATTGTTTGAGTTGTCTTACCTAGATTTCATCTCGGCGAGTTTCTTTTGCAAAGTCAACTCCACATTTGCTTGGCTTTGTAGTAGTTGCTTGAGCATTGCTTGAACCGGATCATTACTAGAATTTTGAGGTTGTTGAGGCTGAACAAATCCAGGGGGATACCCTTTGTTTACTTATTGCTGTGGACCTTGAAAGTTACCTTATTGATACAAGCGTTTTTATACTTGCAAGCAATTCCTCAATTGCTCATGTCATTGCAATATTTGAGGTATCAATCCATCTTGGGAGATTGGTTGCACTAAGAATACAAAGCTAAGTCTAAGCTAAGCAAAATGGGTAAATTGAAGTCTCAAACAAGTAACAAAAGCAAACTACA
>JAHZTW010000001.1:392228639-392297675 GCA_020283515.1 Alliaria petiolata
TGCATCCTCAACTCCCAAGCGTCCTTTTCACCTAATAAGGTCCCAAAACATGCAAAGAACATGCAAAACATGCAAGAACCATGCAAGAAAACTATAGGACTCTAAATGATCAAATGCAACACTATAATGCTATATTAGACTCTAAAATGATGCTAAATCTACACTATATGGATGCTAAAATGATGCAAAATATACACTTATCACTTATTTAGGTCCTTGGTATGTGTTCTTGTTCACACATCCTCCTTGCTTGACAAATGGTTTTTGTGGCGGGTAGACTTGATCGTTGGGGTTCTCAACGTTGTTGCTTCGGTAGAATAGGTTGTTGTTTCCTTGGTATTTGGGGAAGTAGCCTTGTGTTCTTGGGTAATCCTGGCCTCCTACCTAATTGGCTTCCTCATGGCTTTGTTCTAGCTCTTCTAGAACATCAGTAGCCTCTCCCGCAAAATGCACATGCTTTTGATTAGCAAGCACCAACTTATCAATCTTTTCATGGAGCGATTTCAACTCACTCTTGTGTGACTCTACGTCAGACCCTCTCGGTGCTCGGTCATAGTCCTCATTGTAGTTCCCATCACTCAAGGCAAGATTCTCAATGAGCTCTATACCCGCGGTTACATCTTGGCCAAGGAAGTTTCCCTTGCTTGCCGTGTCTAGGAGCATGCAAATCTTGGGCAAAGCTCATCTGTATATGGTGCTCAAGAGAGACTCTTCACTGAAACCGTGGTGAGGACACTGGATTGTGTAGTCCTTGAAACGTTCAATAGCCTCACTAAACGTCTCGTTTCTCCTTTGCGTGAAGCCGCTTATCTCACTTCTCAAGCGAGATGTCCTTGTGCTTGAGAAGAACTTGGACATGAATGCCTTCTTGCAATCATCCCATGAGGTTATAGTTCCTTGAAGTAAGGTCTTCTCCCAATGCCGAGCCTTATCTCCAAGTGAAAATGGGAACAATCTTAACTTGAAGCTATCTTATGAGATCCCATTGATCTTGATCATGCCACACACTTTCTCAAAGTTGTCTAGGTGCTCCAAAGGATCCTCCATAGCAAGACCATGAAACTTGTTGTTCTGCACCATAGAAACAAATCCGGGCTTGATCTCAAAATTGTTGTTTTGCACCGGTGGAGGAGTGATGCCAAACCGATTGGTATGTGTGTTTGGTGCATCACCCGCACCAATGATCCGTGGGACTCTTGGCACATGTTGGGGTTTCCATTACCCCTACCAACAGCAACATGTGGTGGAGGAACTTCGTCTTTATCAGCACCGCCGTCTTCTACAAAATGATCTTCAACCGTGTGACCTCTTTCTCTTCTCAAGCGAGCACTTCCAAGGAGATAAATGTTGTCTAGAGGTTGAAGTAGATTGTTGTCTCCTCTATACCTCAAATACATGTACCTGAAAATACAAGCAAGCAAGTAGAAAGATTAGTATCTAAAGTGAAAGAAAAACTTAGTCTTGACCAAGTTCCAAATCCTAATGCTTTCACAACCCAATTTGGCAACGACGCCAATTGATAAGAAGATATTTTCGGTACTTAATCAATACCCAACAATACTCGTGTCATTGTAGTAGTTGAGGTTATCAATCAAACTTAGGGGAAAGAACACTAAGAATGCAAGAACAAGATGAATCTAAGCAATATTCGAATTTAGGTGGGTGAAATGGAATTTTAAAAACTACTTATGCAAGATGAATAAATCCTAAAAGACAACTAGGCTAACAAGCAATACTCTAGGCAATTTCTAAAATTATGGAACTAGTAAGAATCAAATCTTAAGGATTTAAAACTCTAAATGCAAATATTAATTTCTAGCAACTTAAGCAACAAACTTGGAAAATAAAGGATATTGATTCTTTATTTATCAAATATGAAAGGGAGATTCAAGGCTGAGAGATTAAATAAGGGGGATTCGAGGTTAGATCTTGGATTCAAACAAATGGATCTACTCATTACAAGAGCTAACGCTAAGCCTAAGAAACAAATCTAGATCTTTCCATGGTGTATGGTTCCAATCGCTTCATCAAACCTTTCCCTACAAACCCATGGTGTGTGGTGGAAATGGTCAGTTGATGAACAAGAAAGCACCTTTCTTAACTTGGCTTAAATAGTCTCCAAATCAACCACCGTCGCGGGATTGGAGAAGCTAGTTTCTTGGATGGGTTTATGAGATTCTTAAGTCCTCATGAGATAAGGAATTCTCTATGGGCTCAAAGATCTCCATCAAGACTCTTTGGCATTAATCCGTCCAAATCAAGAAGAGTTAAGGATTAAAAACGTGTTAAACCTCTAGATCTAACCTCTTAAACCTCCCTAAACCCCTCGGCCTCAAATCCTAAAGCTACTACTCGCTAATCATGCTTAAACACTCCATAATCATAAGATCCGAAATGCTAAACATGATTAACGTTAAACAGAAAGAAGATTAAGATTAAAAGATAAGTTATTGCTTATTAAAATAAAAAAGTGAGATTGCAAAAGGCAAGTTTGGGGGAGTTGATATACTCATATATTCCATATATTTATCATGCATTTAGAATAGGTTTTCATCCATATTTCATTCATAACTAAGTATAAACATCGTTTTTGATCATTTATAGGATTTAGAACATTTGCATTTTCTTTTGTATATATGCATCATTTCAGGTTATTATATGGATTTGGCGACAATGTGTAAGCTGGAACTCAACAAGAAGTGAAAAGAAAGCTTAGCAGAAGCTGGAAACATAAGAGGATGAGCTAGGACCAAGTAGAGAAGAGAAAGATGCAAACAGATGTTGTCTGACTTGCTGTACTGAGATGTTGCAACCGATTCAAGTCCATGCCACCTAAAGCGACTTAAAGCTCAGACCCTACAAAGAATTTCCATTCTGATTCAGCCTCCAATATCTTCATAAAAATCATATAAATTGAGTTACCTTTCGTGCAGAGGTTGTTTCAAGCCATTATGGTCAGTGGTTCAGAAGATACGGCTATTTAAGTAACAACATGTCCGTCTGGAAGTTTGAAGACCAATTTCGTTAACTGAAAGATCAGCTCGGATGAAGGATTTTCATTGCGATTTAACCTCGACAGTCTTCATGAAAGTCTTAGGAAATTGTGTTAGCTTTCATTGGGCGGTGATGTCAAGTGGAATGGTGCCGTAGTTCAAACGATACAGCTATTTTAGCATTGATCGATCGATCCACATCCAGAACGATCGATCCTGTGCTTGAACAAATTTACGGTCAATGTCAAGATCGACCAACTGCTATGAGATCGGTCGGTCCCAACATAAACTACTCAGAATGGTCGATCTAGATACAGATTGATCGATCCCTGTACCCGGACCAAAAGATACCATTTGCAAGTTGCTCCAAAAGAGTGTTTATGCTTTAGTAAAAGTGGGATTAGATAATTCTAACTTGTCCATTGCCCCTTGACCCCTGTTTTAAGGCCAAGAGCCATGTTTACAACTTTATATGAGGAGTGTGTGTGTTCTTGTAATAATCATTCAGTTTTTAATCAAGTCTTCTTATTCTAAATAAATCAAGAAAAGCTCTTATTCTCTCTTTTAAAGTCTTTCTAGTGTTCTTAAGCTTGTTTTTCATTATTTTCTTAAGTAATTTCGCCCCATCTTCATATTTTCTTAGTTATACATGTTTAACATCTTCTACCTTATGGATAGTAAGAGCTTAAACATGTCTAGTGAGTAGATTTATTAGAGTTCAAGGTTGAGGGGATCAAAGGGGTTTTAAGGGGATGTTCTTGGTGTTTCAAGTTTTAATTCTTATTCTTTCTTGCTTTGGAGGTCTTAATGCTTAATGACCTTGATGAAGGCATTATGATCATAGGGATTTCTTTGTCACAATAGGTGATTTGAGATCCCTTAAACCCAAACCAAGAGATTTGTATACCTTTCACATGAAAGTAGATGCAAAGGGTACTTATCGAGTCTTATTAGGATCTTTACGTATTGTTCATCAATCAATCTTTCACTAAGGATGATTAGCTTTGAAAGGATGATTGATGAAAGGGTTTCTACCATGAAAGTGGATAGATCTAGTTTTGTTTCCTAGACTTAAGGATAGCTCATTTATAAATGTGTTTGAAAAGTATAATTATTCACCAAGAACAAACTCTTAATCCCAAAAATATGAACCTCAACCTTGGATTCGTTTTTAAGCTTTGAATTATATAAAACCACTTCAATCATTTACTTAACTTGCTGTGTTTAAAAGTTCTTTAAGTCATTCATTTACTTATGTTCTCAAAATATTTAGATATCACTTGTTTTTTTTTAATATTATAAACTCTTTCCTTCACTTTCATATTTAACTTATCTTTATTAAGTTCTTGTATTCCTAGTGTCTTTTAACCTGAAATGGATTGATAACCTAAAGTACTACAATCGATAGTAATACTTGGGTATTGCAAAGCAGCACAAAATAGCATGCTTCAATTGGCACCGTTGCCGGGGACGGGATTTTTAAAAGCATTAGGATTTCGAAAATTTCAAAGACTAAGTTCTTTTTATTTTAATTTGGTTACTAACCTTTCTACATCTAAACTTGGCTTCTCAGGTACATGAACCTATGTTCAAGAGGAAACAAACATCATTTACACCCTCTAAACAACATCCACTTACTTGGAACCGCAAAGTTTAGAAGAGAAATAAAACAAGTTCAAGAAATTGTCTCACAAGTCATGGACAATCCTCACCAAGCTTTTGGTGCTCATGAGGAGAAAGAAGAACCATACCCACCTGGTTTCAACCCCCCCTCCACAAGCTGTTGATGGACGTGGAAAACAACACCCACAACACCATCGAAGACCCGCAAGGATTATTGGAGTGGGTGATGCTCCAAACACACATACAAACCGTTTTGGCATCACTCCACCTTCAGTCCAAAACAATAACTTCGAGATCAAGTCTGGCTTCATCTCAATGGTTCAGAACAACAAGTTCCATGACCTACCTGTTGAAAACCCCCTTGAACATCTTGATAACTTTGGTAAAGTTTGCGATTTGATAAAAGTCACTTGTATATCCGAAGATAGCTTCAAGCTTCGTTTATTCTCATTATCTCTTGGAGATAAGGCGAGGCATTGGGAGAAAACACTTCCACAATGCACCATCACATCATGGGCCGATTGCAAGAAAGCTTTCTTGTCAAAGTTATTCTCAAACACAAGAATTGCACGCCTAAGGAACAAGATTTCAGGATACACTCAAAAACATAATGAGACTTTCACAGAAGCATGGGAGCGATTCAAAGACTACACACTTTAGTGCCCCACATCATGGCTTCACCGATTAGTCTCTTTTAAGCACTATTTATCGTAGATCATTACCAAAAATCTGTATGCTCTTGGATACAGCAAGCAAAGGAAATTTTCTTGGACAAGAGGTGACCGCCGGAATGGAGTTGATTGAAAACTTAGCTCTAAGCGATGAAAACTACTATAAGGAGTATGACAGAACACCAAGAGGAGGAGATCTTGATTCACACAAGAAGGAGCTTAAAGCGCTCCATGAGAAGATAGACAAAATGATGCTTGTAACTCAAAAACAAGTACATTTAGTGGGTGAAAGATCATAAATTTTTATTGAAGAAGAACAACCCCAAGAAGAAGTGAACTACCTAGCCAATCAAGGAGGCTACAACAAAGGACACAACAACTATCAAGGCAACAACAACAACTTGTCTTACAGAAGTATTAATGTAGAGAATCCCCAAGACCAAGTGTACCCCACTTAACAAGGCAACCAACAAAAACCGTCTGTACCTTACAATCAAGGAGGGTATGTACCAAAGAATACCAAGGACAAAGACAAGGCAGTTATCAAGGCGTTCAACAAGGGAACAAACCTTATGGTCCCCCTGGATTTTCAGCGCAACAACAACCTCCACCACAAAATCAATATCAAATACACGCCATGCTTCAACGAATTCTTCGAGGACAAGCAACAAGTGAGATGAATATGAGGAAGAAGTTAGCTGATATGAATACAAGAATGGATTCTTATCACACAGAATTGGCTATTCAAATCAATAACCTTAACAACAAGGTCAAGCAACTTGAGAAAGTAAAAGCGAGTTCATCAAGCCAAGGAACATTACCAGGTCAATGTGAGGCTAATTCAAAGGAATACATAAATGTCATAGCTCTTAGAAGTGGAAAGGAGTTACATACAAGGTCACCACGAAAGACCAATGAGGACATTGTGGTTCAAGAGGGGGAGGATAACCTTTCAAAAGATGAAGAGGTTACCATTGATGATGTCTACTTTGAAAGGAGAAGCAAAGAAACGGTTGAAAAAAAACCTTTAGAAGAGACAAGCAAGAAACCGGCTTTCTTTCCTCCACCTTACAAACCAAAGCTGCCTTTCCCTGGAAGGTTTAAAAAGTAGCTAGTTGAGAAACATAGAGCATTATTTGACAAGCACATGAAAGAGATTGAGCTGAAGATGCCATTGCTTGATGCTTTCACTCTTGTGCCAAAGTATGCAAAGTCTTTAAAAGATGCACTTGCCAAGAGAGCTAATGATCTACAAGAGGTGATGATACTTAGCCATGAGTGTAGTGCCATAATTCACAAGGAGATTTCACCAAAGAAGCTTAGAGACCCTGGTTCTTTCACCATACCTTGTGCGCTTGGCCCCTTGAAGTTTCATAGATGTCTATGCGATCTTGGAGTAATCATAAACCTTATGCCCCACTCCATTGCCAAGAAGTTAGGTTTTACAAGATTCAAGGAGTGTAGGGTTTCTCTAATCCTAGCAGATATAAGCGTTAGACTACCAGTGGGGATGCTTGAAGACTTGCATGTGATGATAAGCAATGTCAATGTCCCAACAGACTTTGTTGTTTTGGAGATGGATGAAGAGCCCAAGGACACTTTAATCCTTGGAAGGCCATTCTTAGCCACTGCTGGAGCCATCATAGATGTGAAGAATGGGCAAATTTCTTTACATTTGGGGAAGGATATAAAGCTGAACTTTGATATCAATGAGGTCTTGAAGAAACCAACAATTGGTGGCCAAGTGTTCTATATAGAAACAATGGATGAGTTAGCTGATGAGGTACTTGAGGAGTTAGAACAGGAAGATCATCTTCAGTTAGCTTTGACAAAAGAATGTGGAGAGTATGGGTACTTAAATGAAGAAACACAAGGGTATGCCAGAATTCTTGATTCTCGCAAAAGCCCAAGGGATGAAGAGGACACATACCAAGAGTTAAGTCTAGACCACATGGTCTATGGAGTTCAAACGAATCTAGAGAATGGGAGTCTTCAAGCGCAAGACTGGAGTTCAAAAGAGCCTGAATGGGATAGCAACCATAAGTCGATTCAATAAGGAGATTGGAGTGAGCTACTTGCACCAAAGGTGAAGCTCAAACAACTACCAAACGGACTAAGGTACGCTTTCTTGGGACCAAATGCTACCTACCCTGTCATTGTCAATGAAAATCTAAATGATGATGAGCTTGACTCACTCCTTAAGGAGTTGAGAAAGTATAAAAAAGCCCTTGGGTACTCTCTAAGTGACATCAAGGGCATTTCACCTATACTTTGCACTCACAGGATTCATTTAGAAAATGAAAACACAACCTCTATTGAACAACAAAGGCGTTAAACCCAAATTTAAAAGAAGTAGTCAAGAAAGAAATCTTAAAACTTCTAGATGCTGGTGTGATATACCCAATCAGAGACAGTACATGTGTCTCTCCGGTTCATGTAGTACCAATGAAAGGGGGAATCACGGTTATAAAGAATGAGAAAAATGAGTTGATACCATCTAGAACAATAACCTGTCATAGGATGTGTATTGATTATAGAAAACATAACTCAGCTTCAAGGAAAGACCACTTCCCTCTCCCTTTCATTGATCAAATGTTAGAAAGATTAGCAAACCACCCTTACTATTGTTTTCTTGATGGATATAGTGGTTTCTTTCAAATACCAATTCACCCAAATGACCAAGAAAAAACAACATTTACTTGTCCTTATGGTACATTTGCTTATAAAAGGATGCCATTTGGACTTTGTAATGCACCGGCTCCATTTCAAAGATGTATGATGTCCATATTTTCTGATCTAATAGAGGACATGGTGTAAGGTGCAAGTCATGGTGAGTTTGGAACCACCGGTTAACGTCAAAGGGATAAGGACTTTCTTGGAACACGCTGGTTTTTACAGGAGGTTTATCAAGGATTTTTCCAAGATTGCACGCCCACTTACAAGGCTCTTGTGCAAAGAAACCGAATTTGAGTTCAATGGAGAATGCATACAAGCCTTTAAAACGATCAAGGAAGCGCTTGTAATTGCACCAATAGTTCAAGCTCCAGATTGGGATTTACCATTTGAGATAATGTGCGATGCAAGTGACTATGCTTTTGGAGCTGTGTTGGGTCAAAGAAAAGAAAAGAAGCTCCATGTCATCTATTATGCCAGCCGCACTGTGGATTATGCACAAGTCAAGTGTGCAACTACCGAGAAAGAGCTTCTAGCCGTGGTGTTTGCATTTGAGAAGTTCAGGTCCTATATTGTGGGATCTAAGGTCATTGTATACACATACCATGCTGCTCTAAGGTACATCTTTGTCAAGAAGGACACAAAGCCAAGGCTCTTGAGGTGGATCCTTCTATTGCAAGAGTTTGACATGGAAATAGTTGACACGAAGGGGATAGAAAACGGTGTGGCGGATCATCTTTCACGAATGAGAGTTGAAGATATCATTCCCTTAAAAGATTCCTTACCAGAAGAGCAGCTTATGATGGTCAACACCATTGCTTGTGCTAAGGATAGTAGTGAAAAACTTGAAGAAGTTTTGAATCTTAAAGAAGAAGACCTACCTTGGTATGCAGATATGGTGAATTATTTGGTTTGTGGAGAAGAACCAAGTCACCTAGATCATTACCACAAGAAAAAATTCATGAGGGGCGTGTCTCACTACTTTTGGGACGAGCCATACCTCTACAAGAGAGGAGTGGATAGCATATATAGGCGGTGTGTACCAAAAGATGAGGCAAGAGACATTCTTCTCCATTGCCATGGTTCATCTTATGGTGGCCACTTGGGCACATTCAAGACAGTTCCAAAGGTCCTTCTAGCCAGTTTCTGGTGGCCCACACTTTTTAAAGACACACATGAGTTCATCAAATCATGTGAAGCTTGCCAAAGAACCGGAAATATAAGCAAAAGAAACGAGATGCCACAAGTTCTAATTTTTGAAGTGGAGATCTTTGAATTATGGGGAATCGATTTCATGAGACCATTCCCATCATCATATGGGAACAAATACATTCTTGTTTCTGTGGACTACGTGTCTAAATGAGTAGAAGTCATAGCTTCTCCAACAAATGACTCAAGGGTTGTTGTCAAAATGTTCAAGACAATCATCTTTCCAAGATTCGGTGTACCTAAGGTTGTCATTAGCAATGGAGGGAATCACTTCATCAACAAAGTTTTTGAAAACTTGTTAACAAAGTATAGAGTTAAGCACAAGGTGGCAACACCTTACCACCCTCAGACAAGCGGTCAGGTGGAAGTTTCTAACAAGCAAATCAAAGCCATCTTGGAAAAGGTCTCAGGAGTAACAAGGAAAGATTGGTCAAACAAACTTGATGAAGCACTTTGGACATATAGAACCGCTTTCAAGACTCCTATTGGTACAACACCATTCAACCTTCTCTATGGAAAGTCATGTCACCTCCCAGTGGAGTTAGAACATAAGGCTCTTTGAGCGGTAAAACAGCTGAACTACAATCTTAAAACGGCTCAAGAGAAACGACTCATACAACTTCAAGAGCTTGATGAGCTACATTTGAATGCCTATGAAAGTGCAAAGATTTACAAAGAAAAACAAAGGCATTTCACGAAAAAAAGATAGTGGCAAAAGAGCTCAAGGAGGGAAGCAAGGTATTGCTCTACAACTCCCGTTTGAAGTTGTTTCCCGGAAAACAAAAGTCAAGGTGGTCTGGACCGTTTAAAATCAAAGAAGTCTTACCGTTTGGAGCAATCACCTTGGTAGACAAGGAAGGAAAGAGTTTCACAGTGAATGGTCACAGAATTAAGCCTTACATGGCTAGTGAATGCAACAAGGGGAGAACCACAGTGCATCTCAATGACCCCTCACCAGCTTAATTTGGTAAAGTCAAGCTTAGAGACTTTAAATAAGCGCACTTGGAAGGCAATCCCATGTTTATCATTGTATATTCTATGTTCCATTTGATGTTTTTTATGTTTGTTTTATAGTGACAATGGAAGAGAAGTCATAAACTTGGTTTTTGGGTGTGTAAAAAACAGAAAAACAGGAAAAGATTGATTCCTCCTCATACAACAATGCAAAAACCAACCATCTTCAAGAACAACAAAAGCACATCTACAAACTTCTTACACATCAAGCTCCAACCACAACTAAAATCCAAAGGTAACCACAAAAACCCTTGTACATATCATTCATTCTTAGTTTTTTCTTTTTATAGTTTTGATCTTCTCTTGAACTTCTATAACACAGAGACTGTGTTATTCAAGTTTGGGGGAGGATATTGTGTGATTTGATCATGTTTTCTTTGACTCTTATTTTACATTTTACATCCTTGAGTCTTCATGCATAAAAAAAAAATTAAAACAAAAAAAAATAAAAAAATAAAAAAACAAATCATGTAGCTTGCATTTCCATTCTAGGATTAGGGGGAAATGTTCATAAAAATCCTTGAAAAGTGTTTTAAGCTCATGAATTAGCTAATGACCCTAGTTAGTAGTCCTTTAATGCTTTGTGCAAGATATTAAAGTAAGAACTAACCATCTTTGGACCATTTGCCTTGAAACAAGTAAGAATTGAATCCTTTCCTATCAATGAGAACCTTAACATGAACTTTTAATTATCATACTTGTGAACTTGATAATGAATGCATGGATATAACATACATATTTAGGCTTTCTTATTCATTTCACCACTCTCTTGCAAAGCCTAAATAAAATTCCACACCTTGAACCATAACTCCTTTCAAACCAAATATTGTGTGTGTATGTGAGGCCTTATTTTGAGATTGAGCTTGGCATAAAGTGTTAGTTTTAGGGCGACATGAATAAGATTCCATACGATTCTAGCAAAGAAAATTAAAAGCTAGTTAAAAACCTAGGAATAGGGTTTCAGTTTGGAAAAATTTGTTATACAAAAGATTGTATGCTTGCTTTCAAAAGCATGTTAAGTTTGTGGAAAGGAAAATAAAAGAAAGAAAAAGAGAAATCAAAAGAGCCAAAGGCCAAAGAAAATGAAAGCTACCTAAAACTGAAAATGAGAATTGATTCATAAAATCTTTTGTGAATAAAGCAAGGCATGTTTTAAGCCTTGAGAAAAGGGTAGATTAAGTGGTTTGGGAGAGCTTAAAAGAATAAAAGAAAAGGGATTAAGATCATTTGAAACAGAAGGGTAGATGGGAGCTTAATCATGTATGCATCAATTGCCTTTTACCTTTAGCATTATGCATAAGTTCAAGCCATTTTGTGAGGACCCATTACTTGGAATAGACTCATAAATTGAGGTCATCTAAACCTCAAAACTCTGTCCCTTAGCCAAATGTATTCATTCTTAACTACACAAGTAATATTCACAGTTTGAACCTAATGAATATAAAATGATAGGATTCTTGGATTGTTTGGGTAAAATGTTTTGTGCTGAATTTAAAAATGTGATAAAGATGGCTAAGCTCTTTGAAGTATAACTTGTATAATGCATCCTAGGACTAAGAAAAAGGAAAATTTAATTGATTCATTTGAAAAACACTTTTGGATATGAACTCCCACCTTCAATCATCTTCTCTTAGTTTGTCTCTGTTTGCTTGAGGTCAAGCAAAATGCAAGTTTGGGGGAGTTGATATACTCATATATTCCATATATTTATCATGCATTTAGAATAGATTTTCATCCATATTTCATTCATATAAGTATAAACATAGTTTTTGATCATTTATAGGATTTTGAACATTTGCATTAGCATTTGCATTTTCTTTTGTATATATGCATCATTTCACGTTATTCTATGGATTTGTTGACAATGTGGAAGCTGGAACTTAACAAGAAGTGAAAAGGAAGCTTAGCAGAAGCTGGAAACGTAAGAGGATGAGCTAGGACAAAGTAGAGAAGAGTAAGAAGCACACAGATGTCGTCTGACTTGCTGTGCCGAGATGTTACAACCGATTCAAGTCCATGCCACCTAAAGCGACTTAAAGCTCAGACCCTACAAAGACTTTTCATTCTGATTCAGCCTCCGAGATCTTCATAAAAATCATAGAAATTGGAGTTACCTTTCGTGCAGAGGTTTTTTCAAGCCATTATGGTCAGTGTTTCAGAAGATACGGCTATTTAAGTAACGACATGTCCGTCTGGAAGTTTGACGACCAATTTCGTTAACTGAAAGATCAGCTCGAATGAAGGGTTTTCATTGCGATTTAGCCTCGACAATCTTCATGAAAGTGTTAGGAAATTGTGTTAGCTTTCATTTGGTGGTTATTTCAAGTCGTAGGGTTCAGTATGTCAAACGATAAATCTATTCTAGCATAGATCTATCGATCCACATCCACAACGACGATCCTGAGCTTGAACAAATTTACGGTCAATGTCAAGATCGACCAACTGCTATGAGATCGATCGACCCCGGCATAAACTACTCAGAATGGTCGATCTAGATACAGATCGATCGATCCCTGTACCCAGACAAAAATGTACCATTTGTAAGTTGCTCCAAAAGAGTGTTTATGCGTTAGTAAAAGTGGGACTAGATAATTCTAACTTGTCCATTGCCCTTTGACCCCTCTTTTAAGGCCAATAGCCATGTTTAAAACTCTATATAAGGAGTGTGTGTGTGCTTGTAATATTCATTCAGTTTTTAATCAAGTCTTCTTATTCTAAATAAACCAAGAAAAGCTCTTATTCTCTCTTTTAAAGTCTTTCTAATGTTCTTAAGCTTGTTCTTCATTATTTTCTTAAGTAATTTCGCCCCATCTTCATATTTTCTTAGTTATATATGTTTAACATCTTCTACCTTATGGATAGTAAGAGCTTAAACATGTCTAGTGAGTAGATTTATTAGAGTTCAAGGTTGAGGGGATCAAAGGAGTTCTAAGGGGATGTTCTTGGTGTTTTAAGTTTTAATTCTTATTCTTTCTTGGTTTGGAGGTCTTAATGCTTAATGACCTTGATGAAGGCATTATAATCATAGGGATTTCTTTGTCACAAAACGATTGAGTTGAGATCCCTTAAGCCCAAAGCAAGAGATTTGTATACCTTTCACATGAAAGTAGATGCAAAGGGCACTTATCGAGTCTTATTAGGATCTTTACTTATTGTTCATCAATCAATCTTTCACTAATCATGATTAGCTTTGAAAGGATGATTGATGAAAGGGTTTCTACCATGAAAGTGGATTGATCTAACTTTGTTTCCTAGACTAAAGAATAGCTCATTTATATGTGTTTGAAAAGTATAATTATTCACCAAGAACAAACTCTTAATCCCAAAAATATGAACCTCAACCTTGGATTCGTTTTTAAGCTTTGAATTATATAAAACCACTTCAATCATTTACTTAACTTGNATGTGTTTGAAAAGTATAATTATTCACCAAGAACAAACTCTTAATCCCAAAAATATGAACCTCAACCTTGGATTCGTTTTTAAGCTTTGAATTATATAAAACCACTTCAATCATTTACTTAACTTGTTGTGATTAAAAGTTCTTTAAATCATCCATTTACTTATGTTCTCAAAATGTTTAGATATCACTTGTTTTCTTTAATATCATAAACTTTTTCCTTCACTCTCATATTTAACTTAGCTTTATTAAGTTCTTGTATTCCTAGTGTCTTTTAACCTGAAGTGGATTGATAACCTAAAGTACCACAATCGATATTAATACTTGGGTATTGCAAAGCAGCACAAAAATAACATGCTTCAGGTTGCCTCGTATTTTTCGTAATGCCTTCATTATCGATAAAATATCGCTCGTTAACTTGCAAAACATAAACATACCGACAATGCATTTAATGCAATCATTTATGACAATGTTAGCTGATAATTTGCTAGTTAATGTCGACTGAGTTTCAGAACCGAGTTCCATAGACATTTTCGTCAGAATAATGGTCAACGGAGGAGAAAGATTTAATTTACAACTTATTGTTACTATTTTATTTATTTTAACATTATTGAGGGGTTAAAATTAAAATCTCCCATTTACAAATGGTAATTTCAAAATCCTAGTTATTTGATCCAGTACTACCCTTCATTACTTGAGAACCAATCAATACCCTCAATAGAAGTTTGACTTCTTCAGATAGTCGTTGACTTCCCAAACTATAGTACGTTACTTTTTAATTTTTTAGTCTTTTACAAAACGTGTATTAGATGAAGAATTATGCAAATTAATGGAGGCACGCTTACAAGAGAACTTCAGCGTGGTGCAAGCAGAACCGTCAGGCGTAGATCTTCATATGATGGTAAGTGTGGTGCAGGTAGAGCCGTTAGTCGTAGGTCTTCATAAGACGGTAGAATTGACCGTTATAGAATCGTCGATCTAATACTTCTCATAATTTGTAATAGATTAATAAATGAGTGTTAAAAAAACGTGTATTAGATTTACAGAGCCATATGGAGACTTGTCAAACAGAGGAACTTATAAACATGCCGACTTATACCGTAGCTTGTCCACACCGTAATTAACTAGCACATATATGTTCCAACAGAACAAACTTACTGTACAAGAATCAGCAATTACACCATTTACCATCCTCACCCTATAACCTATTGTCTCTTTATGTTCTCCTCCGGGACATAAAACTATAAACAAGATAATCGCTTACTTGCCAGGCACATAAAGAAAAATGAACAACAATGGAAGCAGTTTAAGTCTTTAACTAATAAGACAAGTATTTCTTCTTTGTTGATGCTTATTAGTCTTTGTGAAACGTTTAGTCTTCAACGAGGGGTTACACGAGTAATGGAAGCATCATCGACAGAACAGAGAGCAACCGAATCCGTTGATGGACCTGCTTCTCTTACTTCTTCATGTTTCTTCCGGAAGAAAAATCCAGGTGGTTGAGGAACGGCGAGAGCAATTGAGCTATATGGATGCATCGGCTAATGTCGTTTACTTGATACTTCTCTTGAAAGGATGGATTCATGGAATCCACTAGCTCTAATGGCGACCCATTTCTCCATAGTCTCCAAGTCTAGTGAGCATTTTAATAATTACAACGTTGGAAATCTATATGGTCACTGTTAAATGAAAGTTAAAATTACAAGTTTTATGGTTGTATACTCACATATGTAACCAAATTTCCAGCAAAGGCATCTCTTTGATAGAGACTGCTATATTCTTCTTGCCGCTTATAATTTCAAGGACTAAGACCCCGAAGCTATAAACATCTGATTTCATGGAGAATTTGCCGTACATCGCATACTCAGGAGACATGTAGCCATTGTACCAAAACTCAAAGCTGGAGTTGATGGAATCATGTTTATACATGTCTAAAGGCAAAATGTTGAAATGGAAAACTTACTAGGTTCCGACTACTCTTCTCGTATTGGCTTCTGTTTGGTCTATTCCAAAAATTCTCGCCATTCCAAAATCTGCAATTTTCGGGTTCATAGCGGCGTCTAAGAGGATGTTACCTGCTTTGAGATCACTATGTATGATTGTGAGTCGTAAATCTTAATGAAGATACAGAATCTCTCTAGCAATTCCTCCAATGATCTTATACCGTATAGTCCAGTCTAACTGGCTTTTCAACGTAGAATCTGGACCAAAATCATTCTTTACAATGCTATATAACAGTGGTCTCAAGAATGTTTTTGAATAAATGAATGACTCAAAAAAAAAAAGACTTTTACAGATAGAGAGAAGGAGATCTCTTACCAGGCTGCGGCAATGGAAGGTACGTTAAGGTTTCATTGTAGAAAAGTTTAAGCTCGTACTTTAAGGTACAACTCAGCCAAAGAAGTCTTGCTCCGATTTTGTCATGAGGCAGTTTCTTGATGGTTTGTCGCAGATAGTGCTATATTCATATATTTCACATATTTAGCATACATTTAGAATAGGTTTTCTTGCATAATACATTCATAATAGGCTAGTTTGCATCATTTATCTCATTCACTTTGCATTAGCATTTGCATGGTTTCTTACATATTTGCATCATTATCAGGTTGTTTTGAGTACATTCGAGCCATGGTGAATGCTTGGGAACACTTGGAGAAATTCGGACAAGCAAACACTCACTGAGATCGAGGAGAAGATCGAGCAAGGCAGGTCGTTCTAGACGAGATCGACCACAAGATCGAGGAGCTCATACAGTTTAAAGAAGAAGATCGAGGCTTAGATCGATCACGTCAGTCGTGCGACTGTACGGACCCAAAGACGCTACCCAGGAAGAACGGAGTGAAGATCGACACTGGGGATCGATCCAGATCGAAACGACCCAAGATCGAGCAAGAGAGTCGATAGCGGAATTGGAACGACCCGGCGATCAAGCAAGTGAACCCGTTTCCAGTCCAAGATCGGGCAAGAGATCGACGACTCAGCTCGATCTCTTCTTCCAGATGTGCCATCCTTATCCGGCCAGCTCACTTGTGAGGGGACCATTCCCTTTTACTATAAATAGCTAAAACCCTGATTTTTGGGGACATCTTATCTTTTATGCTTTTTGCCTTCTTCCTCTTTTAGCTCTCACCATTGTTAAGGTTTTTAAGCTTTCTTTTAAGGTTTTGTAATCGCACTTTTGATTTCCATAAGCAAGAACTTGTCTTTTAATCTTAATCTTCTTTCTGTTTAACGTTAATCATGTTTAGCATTTCGGATTTTATGATTATGGAGTTCTTAGCTATGATTAGCGAGTAGTAGCTTTAGGATTTGAGGTCGAGGGGTTTAGGGAGGTTTAAGAGTTTAGATCTAGGGGTTTAGCATGTTCTTAACCCTTAACTATTCTTGGTTTGGAAGGATTAATGCCTAAGATTCTCAATGGAGATCTTTGTGTCCATAGAGGTTTTCTTATCTCATGAGGACTTAGGAATCTCATAAATCCATCCAAGAAACTATCTCCTTTTAAGCCACGACGGTGGAGATTAGGAGATTAGTTAAGCCAAGTTAAGAAAGGTGCTTTCTTGCTCATTAACCGATCCTTTCCACCACACACCATGGGTTTGGAGGGAAAGGTTTGATGAAGGTTCGGAACCACTAACCTTGGAATGATCTATATTTGTTTCTTAGGCTTAGAGTTAGCTCATAATTTGTGTAGATTTATTTTTGTCTAAACGTAAGATCCAACCTTGAATCCCCCATTATCCAAACCCTCGGCCTTGAATCTCTCTTTCATATTTGATAAATCAAGAATCAATCTTCTTTATTTTCCAAGTTTGTCACAGTTTGCTAGAAATCCTTTAATATTTGCAACTTTAGTTTTAAATCTTTAAGTTTTGATATTTGGTTGCTCTATGATTTTAGAAACTGCTTAAAGTATTGCTCTATAACCTAGTTGTCTTTTAGGATTTATTTTTCTTGCATAAATAGTTTTTATAATTCCATTTCACCCATATAAATTCGAATATGACTTAGATTAATCTTGTTCTTGTATTCTTAGTGTCCTTTCCTTCCAAGTTAGATTGATAACCTCAAATACTACAATGACATGAGTAGTGTTGAGTATTGAGAAAGTGAGAAAAACTCTACTTATCAATTGGCGTCGTTGCCAAATTGGATTAGGAAAGCATTAGAATTTGGAACTTGGTTAAGACTAAGTTTTTCTTTTAAATTTTGTTACTAATCTTTCTACTTCCTTGTGTTTATTTTCAGGTACATGAATTTGAGGTCTAGAGGAGACAAAAATCTGCTCACACCTCTAGACAACATTCACCTTCTTGGAAGCGCACAGTTGAGAAGGCAAAGAGATCACACGGTTCAAGAACAATTTGTTGAAGACGGTATGGCTGATCAAGACGAGGTACCTCCACCTCATGTTGCTGCTGGTAGGGGTAATGGAAACCCCAACCATGTGCCAAGAGTCCCACGGATCATTAGTGCGGGTGATGCACCAAACACCCACACCAATCGGTTTGGCATTACACCTCCTCCGGTGCAAAACAACAATTTCGAAATCAAGCCCGGATTTGTGTCCATGGTGCAAAACAACAAGTTTCATGGTCTGGCCATGGAAGGCCCTATAGAACACTTGGATAACTTCGAGCAAGTGTGTGGCATGATCTAGATAAACGGGATTTCGGAGGATAGCTTCAAGTTGAGACTGTTCCCGTTTTCACTTGGTGATAAGACTCGGCATTGTGAGAAGACCCTGCCTCATGAAACTATAACCTCATGGGCTGATTGCAAAAAGGTATTCTTGTCCAAGTTCTTCTCAAGCACACGGACTACCCGGTTGAGAAGCGAGATTAGTGGTTTCACGCAAAGGAGCAATGAGACGTTTAGCGAGGCTATGGAACGTTTCAAGGACTACACAATCCAGTGTCCTCACCATGGCTTCAGTGAAGAGTCTCTCCTCAGTACAATCTACAGAGGAGCATTGCCTAAGGTTCGAATTCTATTGGACACGGGAGTAAGGGCAACTTTCTCGGCCAAGATGTAACCGCGGGTACGGAACTCATTGAGAATCTTGCCTTGAGTGATAGGAACTACAGTGAGGATTATGACCGAGCACCTAGAGGGTCTGATCTAGAGTCACACAAGAGGGAGTTGAAATCGCTCCATGAAAAGATTGATAAGCTAGTGTTGCTAATCAAAAGCATGTCCATTTTGTGGGAGAGGCTACGGATGTTCTAGAGGAGCTAGAACAAAGCCATGAGGAAGCAAATTGGGTAGGAGGCCAGGATTACCCTAGACCACAAGGCTAGTTTTCCAAGTACTAGAACAAAAATCTCTCCTACAGAAGCAACAACGTAGAGAACCCCAACGATCAAGTCTACCCCTCACAAAAACAGTTTGGGAATCAAGGAGGCTATGTGAACAAGTGATATATCATGGTTTTTACCCACTTTTTGACCATGATATAAGTGTTTTTATAGAGTCTTTTGTTAGTTTTCGAGTCCTTTCTGAGTTTTTATAGGTTGGACTACGTTTGGAGCATAATTGGAGATTATGAAGCTTTTTGGAGCATTCTGCAAGAAGCTGCGAAGTGATGAAGTCAGAAGAGTGGAATTACGCACAGGGTGTCGATCGACACCATCTGTGTCGATCGACACCAAGGAAGGACGACCAAAGTTTCCCAATTCCATCAGAAAAAGGAAATCACTCAAGCTTTGAAGAATTACAAGATTGCCCCTGGACGAAAATCCTCTCCTATAAATATAGTTTTTCAGCCATTGTTTAGGCTACACTTTATTTTTACCAATTATTTTAGAGAGAGATTTATAGATAGTTTTTGGAGAGAAGAATTTGTCTCCTTAGAGCAAATTTGGAACTCCCTTTATTTATTCTATTGATTTCTTTTATGCTTTCTATTCAAGTTATGATTTCTGTTTCATTGATCATGTCTGAGTAGTTTGCTTGTTAGGTTTAGGGTTTTTCAAAGGTGATTAATGAATTGTTAGGTCGAATTAAATTGTTAGGATAAAATCATTAGAGTTCTTCATCTGGATTTGTGTTTAATGCTTATTCTAGCTTCGCGACCTAGAATCTGATCTTAGGTTAATTAATAGATGCGAGAGTATTATTGATTGCCTGAACTAATGTTAGATGAGCAAAATACCTATTCGCAAAGAGATTTGGTTTAGGGTTTTGTGAACAATTGAACCTGAACTTTAATGCTTGTTTGAATTGTTAGAATTTGCAAAGAGATTTGGAATTCTAGGGTTTAGACATAGATAATCTTCGCAGCGAGAGTTGGTTGATTTTACATTAGTGATTCGAGTTCGAGAACAGATCTTCATAATTCCTAACATCCTGTCTAGACCTGCAATTTAGATCACCTGAGAATTTCCCTGAACCTAGCGTTTCGTCTCCTGAACTTACACCGTTTTTAATTGCTTTCTGTGTTTTAAATTCCATCTTTTTTCTTAGCTTAATTCGAATTTAGAAAACTGCTGTGTGACTATCCCTTCTCTGTGGATTCGATCCCTAAGTACTACAACTGATCTCTTAATTTGAGAGAGTTGCTTAGGGTAAATTTGACCCATATCAAATTTTGGCGCCGTTGCCGGGGAAGGAGATTAGTTGCCTACAGATTTCTAGTATTAGGATTTTGTCTAGGTTTTTATTTTTGTTTTTGTTACTGATTTAGTTTCTCATCTTTGGTTTCAGGTGCATGCCCAGTACCAGAAGCAACAAGGAAGAGGAACTAGTCCCATTGAACCAGGAGCTCGGTCATCTCGAACGCACAAACCGAGCATCTGCTCGAGCGTCGATCGACACAGAGAGCATCGATCGACACCATACCTTAGTGTCGACCGACACCGCTTGTATCGATCGACACCAGACGCAGACTGAGATGGCAGAACCACTGATCCTAATGCGCAACGAGGCTGGCGACTTTGTCGACCTACAGGGCAACAGAAGGAACGCCCAAGGACATAGACTTGATGAGGCTGGCGCCGTCATAGTCGAACCGGCGATACAAATCGCCGGTGCAGAAGCTGGACGTGGAAGAACACTTGGCGAGTACAACCGCCCAGACCAGTTCTATGCTAATAGAGCTGCGATCCGTCCTCCTGCATTTCAGAGGAATGACTTCGAGCTGAAGCCTGCTTACTACACTTTAGTGGCTCAGCATCCCTTCCATGGTCTTCCTAATGAGCACCCTATGGACCACGTTGAGAGATTCGAGGACTTAGCCTCAAGCATCAAGGCTAATGGAGTTACATATGATTATCTCTTCTGCAAGCTTTTCCCTTACTCGCTTGCTGGAGATGCATCATACTGGCTGAAGCAGCTGCCACCAGGATCCTTGACTACATGGGAAGATACAAAGAATGCATTCCTTTGCAATTTCTTTGATGATGCGAGATCCGAGGAGCTGAGGATGAAGATCACTACATTCTCTCAAGGACCCACTGAAGCATTCAAAGCTTCTTGGGTGAGGTTCAGATCTTACCAGAGGGACTGTCCACATCATGGATTCAGCGAGCCGCAGCTTATCGGTATCTTTTACCGAGGGATCGATTGGAGGTACCAGATGGCCCTAGATGCTGCGAGCAATGGCAACTTCAACACAAGATTTCCAGAAGGTGCGGTAGAGCTTATAGAGAATTTGGCCTCTAGTAACAGCACCAAGAACGCAGACTTCGAAAGAAGACAACACGCTGGAGTGAATGGAGGAGCCCATATCGCTGAAGTCAACAGGAAGCTGGACAACGTACACAATCTCTTGGTGGGAAAGAGGCAAGTTCAGTTTGCTGCAGAAGTGGAGACCTTTGAGCCAGAACAAGAAGAGGTTAACTTCATCAATGGTGCTGGATTTCAAGGTCAAAGGTTCAGCAATCAGCAAGGCTATGGTTCTTCTTACCAGAAGCCTTTTCAGAACAACAACTTCCAGAGAAGCTATGGTTCTTCTTCTTACCAGAAGCCTCCTGCACAAGACAACAAGATGGAATCTATGATAGAACAGCTTCTAGAAGGGCAACAGAAGATGACAGTGGCCTTTAATGGGAAGATTGACACATTATATCAAGATGTGACTGGAAAGATGGACGCCATGTACCAAGACTTGAATGGAAAATTCGAATCTCTGAACAACCATGTCAAGAAATTGGATGTTCAAGTTGCTCAAACCGCAGAAGCTGTTCATAGGCAAGAAGGATTTCTTCCTGGGAAGACTGATACAAATCCCAGACGCCATGTGAATGCAATCACGACAAGGAGCAGAAGCAAGATGGAACCAGAGGAGAAGGAGAATCTAAGTGCTGAAGACCTTGTGGAGTTGGAGGAAAGTGAAAAAGAAGCTCCGGACGCCCCTGCAGATCCAGTGTCGATCGACACAGCAGAGTGTCGATCGACACCTGAAGAACTTCGCGAAGTCCAAAGCTCGAACCCGTGTGTCGATCGACACAATGCAGGTGTCGATCGACACCATGCCCAGACTTCACCAAATCGCGCTGAACCTTCAAAACTCGAAGAGGAAAGGGTGTATAAACCTAAGATACCCTACTCCCTGCCTCCCAGAAAATCTAAACAGGAGAGAGAAGAAGCTAGATGCAAGAAGATGATGAGTAAGCTGATGGTTGAGCTACCCTTAGTTGATGCAGTCCGACTTTCACCTGCATTAAAAAGATATGTCAAGAGAATGGTTGTCAATGGCATTAGTCCTGAGGAAGGAGCATTGCTTACCAGAGAAGTGACTGCAATTCTCTTGAACATAGTTCCAAGGAAGAAGAAGAAGGTGTGGGTTTCTGAACAAGTCAGTGCTGTGATTCAGAGGAGGATTCCAGAGAAGTTACCAGATCCAGGGAACTTTGTGCTAGATTGCTCAATCTCAACAGGAAGGTTTCCTCGCTCTCTCTGCGATCTAGGTTCAAGCATCAACTTGATACCATACTCAGTTGCTGTTCGACTTGGAATGCCTGTTTTCAAGCCAACCAGAATCTCTCTGGTCCTAGCTGATCGATCAAAGAGAATCCCATAAGGTGTTCTAGAAGATGTTCCCCTGAAGATTGAAGGCTGCATGATTCCTACAGATTTTGTGGTTTTGAAGTATGATGAAGAACCTGCAGATCCTATTATTTTGGGAAAATCATTCTTGGCTTCAGCTGGTGCCATTATTGATGTGAGGAAAGGGAAAATAGAGCTTGACTTGGGTGATGTTGTCATGAATTTTGACATGGACAAGTTAAGAGGACCATCCACCATTGATGGTCAAGCTTTTTCAGTAGAGATGTCCGTGGAAGAAGATCCAATCAAAGAGGATTTAGATGACATTGCCGCTAGAAATGACAAGGAGCTGGATTCTAAAGAGCAAGTGAACAAAGAGGCTGTTCCAGAGGCATTGGATGGAAATTTTGAGGAAGTTGTGGAGCTTGAAGACTGGGGTGAAAATGATCATATCTTCAGGACTATGAGCAGCGAGGATGTTCAAATCAATGACAAGTTGATGGACGAAGACGTGTTCATCATGGAAGCAAGGATTGCAGAGCTGAGTTGCAGAAAAAGCACAGAAACTCGAGCTGCAAGCTTGGTGTCGATCGACACCACTAGTGTCGTTCGACACACCACACGGATCACACCAGAAGTCGCTTCCAATGCTGCAACTCCATCATCTTTGATCCAACAGATGCCTCCACATCCTACATGCCATAAACCTAGAAGGAAGCAAAGGTACTCACTCCCTGGATTCAATTCCAAACCTCCTGATCTTCTCAATAAGAACGTTAAAAGTTCAACAGCTGCTTCACACTTATGCAAGCAACGACATTCTCGTAGAAGGCTTGCTGTTTCTTTTGATGTTGCTGCAGGAAAACGAAGTGTCCCACCCGAACTCAAGTCCCACCCTGCTGCTGTTCCTCATTACCTTGGTCGCTCTCATGCACCTAATGCTTATACACCACCATGGATGAGAAGACATTCGTCTGGGAAGCATTCAATGCCACCCTCTGATCCACCAGACGTCTGAACCCCGACACAGTCAAGCTAATGACTGAAAACGAGCGCTGAGTGGGAGGCAACCCACTGTTAGGTACGTTTTTCTTTATATTTTGTTTTGGTTTTACTTAAGTCCTAGTTTCAGTCAGTTGAAAAAGGAGACATCGGGCTCAACAAAGGCCAATGTCGATCGACACCACGCGCAGACAAAGGTAAGTCTTCTATCTGGTCTTTTATGTTGTTTCTAATCCTTCTTTCAGCCAACTTCGAGCTTGATAACACTGGGGACAGTGTTGTTTAAGTCTGGGGGAGGTGATTACTGACTTTGTGTTTTGTTTTGAGAGTCTTGAGTCAAAAGTTTTCAAAATTTGTTTTATTGAGTCAAAATCAGTTGGAATTTTCGGTTTTTTTTAGAAACTAACCACAGGAAGTTGACACTTGAAGAACCATTGTTAAGAGAGTTGATTGCAGGACTTAATAAGTAGAAAGCTGCAAGTGGAATCAGTCTAACAGGGCGAGTTCAGATCCCCTTATAAGAACTAGGTATGCGCAGAACTTGATTCCTCTTTCAGTCCGAACAGATAGGCAATTGCAGTCTCTCCTTGATCTTCCCTTAAGAGAAAAGAAAAGAAAGAAAAAGAGTTTAAGTCTGGGAATAGTGTCTTTGTCATGAGCCTGTCTCCTCACAAGGAACAATATTAGTGATGCTCTTGAACACGTTTCCTCACAAGGAACACAAGTAGAGAGTAGCACTATTTCCAGAGATCCAAAAGAATAAGAAGAGTCAATGAAAAGATCTTAGAACACCCTGAAAATGGGCAGAAGTTGACTAAGGGAAGAGAAAATAGGGGAGCTGTATGAGAATGTCTTGTTCAGGCACTAAGGAAGGGAAAGAATCAGAAAAGTTCTATGGCATTACCAATGATAGAGTTCGATTCTTTTACCAAGGAAAGGATCTGGATTTGAACTGGGAGATTGCTAAACTTGTGGTAAGTACACTGAACATTTCCTAAGGTTGGCTCTATATCATGTGGATTCAAGAAGTGTTAATCAATGTGGCGTTTTGAAGAAGTACTCGAAAGTTCCTGTTTTCAAACTTCTACTTCATTCTAAGTTTCTGTTTTGCTTGAGGGCAAGCAAAGGCTAAGTCTGGGGGAGTTGATATATCATGGTTTTTACCCATTTTTAGACCATGATATAAGTGTTTTTATAGAGTCTTTTGGCTATTTTCGAGTCTATATAGAGTCTTTGCAGGTTCAGGTACAATTGAAGATAAATTGGAGATTTGGATGCATTTTGGAGCTTAATGGAATGAAGTCACGAAGTGATGAAGTCAAGACTGGAATTACACGCAAGGTGTCGATCGACACCATGTAGTGTCGATCGACACCAGGTTTTCCAATTTCCAGAATCGAGAAGTTTCCAGTTTTTGAAGAAAAGGAAATCTCCAAGACTTTTCCTAATCTTAAAAGGAATTGAAGACTCGTACCTAGGCCTATAAATATAGTTTTTCAGCCATTGTTTAGGCATAATCTCATACTTTAAGAATCATAGAAGTTTAGGTTTTTGGAGAGAAGAATTTGTCTCCTTAGAGCAAATTTGGAACTCCCTTTATTTATTCTATTGATTTCTTTTATGCTTTCTATTCAAGTTATGATTTCTGTTTCATTGATCATGTCTGAGTAGTTTGCTTGTTAGGTTTAGGGTTTTTCAAAGGTGATTAATGAATTGTTAGGTCGAATTAAATTGTTAGGATAAAATCATTAGAGTTCTTCATCTGGATTTGTGTTTAATGCTTATTCTAGCTTCGCGACCTAGAATCTGATCTTAGGTTAATTAATAGATGCGAGAGTATTATTGATTGCCTGGATTTGGTTTAGGGTTTTGTGAACAATTGAACCTGAACTTTAATGCTTGTTTGAATCGATAGGATTTGCAAAGAGATTTGGAATTCTAGGGTTTAGACATAGATAATCTTCGCAGCGAGAGTTGGTTGATTTTACATTAGTGTTTCGAGTTCTAGAACAGTTCTTCATAATTTCTAACATTCTGTCTAGACCTGCAATTTAGATCACCTGAGAATTTCCCTGAACCTAGCGTTTCGTCTCCTGAATTTACTAAGTTTTAAATTGCTTTCTGTTTCTAGTTTTACATTCTCACTTAGCCTAATTCGAAATTAGAAATTCGCTGTGTGACTATCCCTTCTCTGTGGATTCGATCCCTAAGTACTACAACTGATCTCTTAATTTGAGAGAGTTGCTTAGGGTAAATTTGACCCCTATCAACAAGAACACATACCAAGGACCTAGACAAGGCAACTTTCAAGGTCCACAACAACAAGGCAATAAAGGGTATCCCCCTGGGATTTATTCAGCCTCCACAAGCTCAAGCTTCTAGTAATGATCCGGTTCAAGCACTTATCAAACAACTTCTACAAAGCCAAGCAAATGTGGAGTTGACTTTGCAAAAGAAACTTGCCGAGATGAAAACTAGGCAAGACAACTCCAACGGTGAAATTGCTGCTCAACTCAACGACCTCAACAACAAACTTACACAGCTTGAGAAAGGCAAAGCCAGCATCTCCACCTAAATCTCCATACCCGGCAAGTGTGAAGCGAACCCAAAGGAGTACGCTCATATGATCTCTCTTCGAAGTGGACGAGTGATACCACCGTGGTCAACACAAAAAGACAATGAGGACATTTTTGTTCAAGAAGGGGATGATAACCTTTCACAAGACCACGGAATCACCTTCTATGATGTGTACATTGAACAGCCAAGAAAGAGCAAGGAAACGGTTGAGGAAGAGTTTGTGGGAGATACACCAAAGCAACAAGAAGTTGTTCCTCCTCCCTACAAGCCGAGTCTCCCTTTCCCTGCAAGGTTCAAGAAGAAGGTGTTAGAGAAGCACTCGGCCTTATTCGAGAAAAGTATTAAGGAAATTGAGATGAAAATGCTCTTGCTACACGCTATAGCACTTGTGCCGAAGAGTGCCAAGTTTCTAAAAGATGTGATTGCTAAGAGGGAAAAATAGCTACAAAAGGCTGTGGTTGTGAGCAAGGAGTGTAGTATCATCACTTAAAAGGAGGTCACACCAAAGAAGCTTGGTGACCCCGGTTCTTTTACATTGTCTTGTGCCATAGGAGAATTGAGGTTTGAGAATAGTCTTTGTTATTTGGGAGCAAGTATCAACGTTATGTCATACTCCATTGCAAGGAAGCTAGGTCTTACAGACTTCAAAGAATGTAATGTCTATCTAGTCCTAGATGATAGGAGTATACGGTTACCAAAAGGGGTGCTTGAAGACTTACCCTTGAAGATTAACAATGTCACCATTCCAACCGACTTTGTCGTTTTGGAGATGGATGAGGAGGACAAAAATCCTCTTGTCTTGGGAAGGCCATTCTTGGCTACTGCTGGAGCCATCATTGACGTGAAGCACGGGAAAATTTCTCTACACTTGGGCAAAGGTGCAAAGTTCAAGTTTGGTATCAAGGATGGTGTGAAGAAGCCAACGATCAATGGCCAAGTCTTTCAAGTAGACATCACGGATGAGCCGAACCCATGGAAGGAGAAACACGTCTTCGAAGGTCAGAGAGTTCAGACTGCAAGGGAAAACCATGCGGGGGCTTGGACCAAGTCAAAGAAGGAACAAGCCGAGACCTTGCTCGGTAAGCATGAGAAGAAACCTAGAGTTTCTTGCTTCTCGGTTGAAACAAAGGGGAAGGCTAGCTTTGAGAAAGAGATCAAGGTTAAGGATGAACGTGATGGGGAAGCTTTGCTGGTCTTGTTCAACCAAGAAGAAGAAGAGGATCCCAAGAAGATAGTACTGGTAGAAAAGGGCAAGAAAGAGAACCCCTACAAGATTTTCTTTGGTAATGCTAAATGATTGCCTAGCAAAGGTCGAGCTCCAACTAAGAGCACCCTGAGCTTGCATCCATTGGAGCACAAGGATGACTCCATACTGTGCAAAGTCAAGTGTAAAAGGGGTTCGAAGCCATTCGCACGGGCACGGTTTCTATATCCACCGGGTTTCATGGTATAAGACAAGGAAAGGGTAATGGAGATGATGAGCACAGTCTACACTGTAGTGGTCCACCCATGATCAAGCTCCAACGTGTCTCCAGCCGTTCCATCCATGTCAACCCCACGTTAAAGGGAGTAAGGAAAGTCGAGCTAAACAACGTTAAACAAAAGCGCACTTGGGAGGCAATCCCATGACTATCTTTATATATATTCTTGAAACGAGGAAAGTAGGCAAGAGATCGAGCCCTGAATCAACCAGACGTAGCTTGATATTTACTAAATTGAGCAACTAAATCGAGTGACTCTGGTCGATTCGATTCTAATCGACCAGATGATCTTGTGAATAGCTCGATTTTGAGAAGATGACCCACCCATCAATTCAAAACTAATATTCAAACCGGGTGTGGATCGAGCAAGTTCACTCGATTGCGAAACCAATCGATGTCTGGATCGATTGTTTCACTCGATCTCTGCTGAAACGATGGCAAGATCGACCATGGGGCTCGATCTAAGGAGCACAGCCTTGACCTTGAGGGACCACGAAATGAGGAGAGAAATTGATTTTCGGATCGATTCAAATCAAATCGAGACAACGATCAATCTGAATGATCGATTTCAGGCTAAATAGGCATGAGATCGAAGTCAAGATCGACCAATTTGACTCGATCTCATGCCATAGTAAGTTTTTAAATTTCCCTCTCTTTCTCCTTCCCTCCCAATTTAAATTTGAATTTTGATCAAGGCTGACACCTTTGACCATGTGCAGACGAGCTTTGACCACAATTCCCCATACCACTTGCATATGTTCAAAACAATTCTTGCTTAAAGCCTTGCCACCACACTCTCTCCTTTTACATTTCAAAATTCATTTGTTTCTAAGAAGAGAGAGAGAGTGCGAGTCTCGAATTTTTAGCAAGCAATATCATTTCTTTTTCATTCCTTAAATCCCAAAAGAAAGGTACTTTATTTTTATTTTGTTTTTGGGATTACTTAGAAATTCTTAGTTTTTAGGATTGGATTGATTTGAATTGTTAGGGATTGAAATTTATTTTTGAAAAATGACTAAGTTTGGGGGAAAATTCTGGGATTCGACATGTTTGAAAAGTATTTCCCATAGATTTAAGGAGATATTTTGGAATATTCCCTAAAAAAATTTGAGACATTGCATAGGGTAAGGAGTTTAACTCATCTTGTTTGTTTCGGTTTTGTCTAGCCGTCGCTCTCTTCTTATTCTCTTTTTGAGCTTCTGTTTTTCAGGCACCAAGGCACCAAAAAAGAGAACTAGGACCTTGGCACTACAAGAGGAAGCTCAACAAGCCTTAGAGGAAGGGGTTAGATGGAGCAAGTAGAAGAAAAACGCAAGAAAGAGGCTTGCAAGGTTGCAATTCGAACCCACGAAGTTTGCAAGCCATGAATTCTTGCAAAATGATGACCTGTTGGATAGGTTTGACAAGCTGCTCGAGGATATGGGGCTTGCGTGTTTAGCAACTATGGATTACCCCACGTACCCCGAGGCAACCCGTGACTTCTTCTCCACCTTAACCTTCGGGTAAGAAGATCCGAGCATCCCCACTCCACAGACGGGTCATTTGACCTTCAAAATCAGGAAGCAAGCCTACCATCTCACCATTCCCGAGTTGTGTGAAGCATACAACCTCAACCCCGAAGCCACACCATTCAAATCAGTGAATGCATTTTTGGACATCATAAGTGATGGGGACTACAAGGGGAATGCGGCTAAGATGAAGAAGGTGCGAATTCCATTGATATGTTACACCCTCAAGCTCCTCGCCAACACCTTCTCAGGGAGAAGCACAACCGGGACAGTAACCAAGAAGGAGCTTTGCTTTGTCTTCCAAGGGCTTAAGAAGATTTTGTGCGATGCGGAGGAAAACATAGAAGAAGCAATGGAGGATGATCTATGGGACAGCGTAAACTATGGCAGCATTTTAGCCTCTTCACTGATGAAGTGCAAGGCGTGTGCTCTACGTGCAAGAGCATCATCGGTGTTCATTGGCGGTTTTCTTACCCCCTTGTTCATGAACGCCGGAGTGGTTTTGATGGACTTTGAGGTTTGCACAGAACGTACCTATATGGATCAGAGCTACATGGTCACAACGAGCTCTCTTGGACCAACTCCAGCTTCAGGCTACTACGCTTACCTGTTCATTTAATTATTGAATAATGATAGATCAACATAGTTGGAAGCGTAACTAGAAACAGTCAAATAGATCGTATATTTCAGTCATCTAGTGTTCAACACTACGCAAATAAATCTATACTAATAAAAGGAGCAGTTTGGGGCTCCTGAGGGGCTCCATCAGCAATTTCTACCATCTTCTAAAGCTGCCACGTCACTTACATTTTCACTCAGCCAAAAAAAAATAGCAACGGATTAGGGTGCGCCATGTAGCATAAATCAAGGATCAACTCTTCCCCTTCACTCTAGATTCTTCACCTCCCCTCAATTACGCATTTAATTAGCGCTTCATCTTCTCCATGTTTCCTTCTCTCTCTCCCAATGCACTTTAAATCTAACTTTTAAATAACGAAATCGAAAAACTTGGGCATAATTTACAAGTAATCCAAAAAAAACAAAATGGAAAATTGAAGCACATAAATCAAACGAGCACGATGAGGAAGAATATATAATCAAATGCTTCGACAACACTTAAGGTGAGTAGTTTTATGCGGATTCGTCGTACCATAGAGAAGTATCGACGAAACACTAGATATTAGTCGCCTTCTGTTTGTTACGGTTTATGTATTTCATTTTTTTTCTTTCACATCCCAGCGTTCACCATTCATTAAATTAAACTCTCTCTTCACATTTCAATTTAAGGATCTACTTACTCGGGAATATATATAATCTCCAAAGCTCTTTTCTTTTCTTTTGGTTTAAGAGTTTTTACGCCATGATTTTTTATGGAAAAATTGCAGACCCAATATCTTTTTCCCCATCTTGTGTTGCTTTTACAGCAATTGTGCCTGTTTATTGGACAAACAAGGGGTTGGATCGGTTAAAGCACTCTAATATAACTTACAGTGATATTGATATACTCTCTTTATCAAATATACCAAATGGATCAATCAGGTGAGAGATACTTCTCCACGTTTGTTGTTTTTTTTTTCTTTGTTCCAATAATGTAATGTTAAATAGAATAATTCATTGGTCTTCATGTTCCAGTAGATTCTGAGTGCATTTGTGTATGGCTTATGCAATCACCTTCTCGACATGCTTCATACTGAAAAGAGTGAAAAGAGAGTACGAGAAAATAGTTTTAATGAGGCTACAATTTCTACCAAATGACCAAATGAGGCCGAACCAGTTGACTGTAATGAAAACTTCAAATCTTCTAATCCTCATAAGTTTGCTTTCTGATAGAATCACTCACTTCATAGCTGAAAACCTGTTTTTATTTATTAATGTTAGGTGCTGGTAAGAAACATTCCTACAGATCCTCATGAATCAATCTGTGAACTTGTTGAACATTTCTTCTAAGTCAACCATCCAGATCACTACCTCACTTACCAGGTAAAATCATCTTTCAATTTTCTGATATATCCATACTGACTTCATTTCTGGGTTGACGATTCTTGATCTGCTTTAAACTCAGGCAGTCCACGATGCAACCAAACTCTCAAAATTGGTTCAGACTATAATAACAACAAACACATGAGAACGCAATCTATAAGGCCAACAGTAAAGGTAAACGCACATTCGCAAAAGCTTAAGTTTCTCCTTTGTTGTTTCTCTTTAAGACTCATCTCAATGTCTGCAAGCAGATGGGATTTCTTGGCTGTTGCGGTGAAAAAGTTGATGGAATCAAGTACTACACGTCCATAGTCCAGAGGCTAACGAGAGAAGTAAAGCTTTCATCTCAACTACTCTAAGCTATTGCTTCTACTCTCCATCCTCATTTGAAACGTTTAATCAAACTTACTTGGCATGTTGAGAAACGGAGATTAAGGACCGGGACAAAGGCGATAGTGCCTGCAGCGTTTGTGTCTTTCAAGAGCCGTTTAGAAGCAGCGGTTTGTGCTCAAACTCAACATTTAAGAGACCCATCATAGTGTCTAATCGAGTGGGCTGCAGAACCGCGTGACATCTACTATGATAATCTGGCATCGCATACTTCTTCCTCAACTCCTTCATGATACCAATAGGGTTTCTATAAATTCTAGGTGAGTTTATAGAAAAATTAGATATTTAATTTCACACACTAGCCTCACTACACATATATTTTCCCAAATTTTATAAGTTTCAGATTCTAAACAAACTTTAAATCTACTTAGAACTTTTGCCGCTCTGTGTTTCAGATGATATTGGAATGTGGATGTAACAAGGCTGCAAATTCGAATCAGTTGCTACATACGTTGTACAGTCCTCACAATCTCTTTAAAAATCTCACATTCAGGACAGCTTGCAACAACATTGCTTTGTAAAACATCAACTTCCCACCATAAACTTGAAGGGATTTGGAGAATAGAATGTGGATGCAACAAGGCCGCAAATTCGATTCAGTTGCTACATACGTTTTACAGTCCTCACAAAAAATTTCACATTCACGACAGCTTGCAACAACATTGCTCTGTAAAACATCAACTTCCCACCATAAACGTGAAAGGATTTGGAGAATAGAATGTGGATGCAACAAGGCTGCAAATTCGAATCAGTTGCTACATACGTTTTACAGTCCTCGCAATCTCTTTAAAAAGTCACATTCACGACAGCTTGCAACAACAGCATGAGGTGGAGAAGAAGAGAACGTCAAGACTGGTAAATAGGTCTGCAGTTTTTTCTGTTGTATTGTTCAATACCTCAAGTTCATATACTCTTAGCCAGTGATCTCGATTCTCGAATCTCGATGTACATAAAGCAAGGAATATGTGTACCATGGTCTTTTTTTATCAAAAAAAATCAGTTTCTTTGAATGGATGTGTTTTGTGTGTAAAAGGTATTTTTTCACACTTGCAAATTCAATTACTTCTACAATTCTTTTTGGTGTGATCATTTTCTGGGTTTTTTTTTTAAAGAAAGAAAACAAAACTTCCGCCTCATTTTCGTGTGTAATGCTATTCAAATTTAGAACTGGATGTTGTGAAATCGTTGTAATTAAGCATCTTTCTGTTTTCACAAAAAAATGTGGTCACACATTTTAAACATAGAAAATTTAAATTCATATGAAGATAAAAGATAGAGAAAATGGACAACATAACTATTAAATGAGAAAATAGGAAATTCTAATTTTTAAATATTTCATATTTAAGATAAAAGAATTATTTTTTCCATGCTATCAAATTCCAAATAGTGTATTATATGTTTTTAATTATATTGAAGCTATTTTCTTTTTATATAGTAACGCATATACATTAAAGAAAAAATAACTAACTTTATACTATACATAATTTTTAGCTCAACTAGATACGAACAAGTCGATGAATCAAAATGTTTTTTGAAACAATTTTACTCAGTTTATATTTTTAAATAATTGATGATGATTTACGTAAGGGACAATTTAAAATATATTTTGCCAAGAATAAAAACTGTGTACATATATTGAATATTTAACATAAATAATTTTAGATTTTAACAAGCCAAACTCTTTAAGAAGATCAACTTATTATTTCTCTATTTTTATATTTGATCAACATATAATTGTTTTTTGATCTATAAAATAATAAAAACTACTATAATACAATTTTTTCATATACTATAATAAATAATACATTTTCTAGTTATTTAAGAAAGATACTACTAATCTACGATATGAATGCAGAAAGGAACTCTTTGGGTGTGCCACTTCAACATTTGCCACCTGTCATTTATCATTTAATTTTCAAAAAGTTATTTTGAAAAATAAATTGTCTGAACCAAACAAAATATTTTTATCCTCTTGTTTGCCCTCATGGGATTCGAACTTATACTCATCTCAATGAAAGACAACTATTTTTTTCATTATGCCATGGGTACTCTTGGACAATCTTGTCTAAAAACTTCTGATATTGACTTTATGTTTTACACATTTAATTAGAAGCACTTTTTTTAATTTGTATGTATATCAATTAAAACTTCGCATGATCCAAAAACGCATAAATAAAGAAATTCTCAAAATGATAGATTGAAAAAATTAATTAATTAATTTTTTTTAAACATCAAGTAACATAAATAAATATTAACATATGTAAAATTAACTATACTTAAAAACCATTAAATTTGTATTGAACTATTTATAAATTATTATAAGTAGATGACAATCAAATTTAACTGAAAAAATTAATTTTTTTTTAAAACATCAAGTAACATAAATAAATATTAACATATGTACAATTAACTATACTTAAAAACCATTAAATTTTTATTGAGTTATCTATAAATTATTATAAGTAGATGACATTCAAATTTAACTGAAAAATAATAAATATATAAATCTTATAAAATACATAATTTTAAATATATCATTATATTTTTTTGAGTGATTTAATCCTTATTTTTAAATAAATTAGGATAATTAAACTTTGATACAAGTAAAAGAAATTATGATATTTAATAAATTAAGAAGTTAACTCTAACCTATAAAATCTTAAGGCACAACAAAATATTTAATAAAACCAAAAAGATTAATTATATAAAAAATATAGAGAAAGGGAAAAAAACATAAAGAAAAAGAAAAATAGATACAAAAATATACAAAATTTTAAAACATAGAAAAAGATATGGATTCAATGCAAGATATGTAAAAGAAATACTCAAAATAATAAATTAAAAAAATTAAAACTTATATTAATATTAAGATTTAGACAAATGAAAAGTGTATGAAAATTAAAAAATAAATAAAGATTCGTAAAATCATATATGAAATAGATTGCACACAGATCATCAATAAAAAAAAAAGTAGAAAACTAAAATTCTTAAAAAACAAATATCAATAGTCAAAATATAGATGTAAAACATATTATTTAAAACTCAAATTAAAATAAAAAATAAAACCCGTGCATTGCGCGGATTCTCTCCGCGTTAAGAACTTAAACCTCCAAACTTAATCCAGAATTCTAGATAATAAGACATATAAGTTGTAGGAAAACAATTGTAGATAAATCCAGATTAAAAATCACTAATTAAAAACAATTGAAGAAACTATATTAAAAGATATAACGATTGAATAAAACAATAAGGAAAAGAGGAATACGCAAAGACGAGATTTGATCTGTTTACTTAATTCAATAAATTTTCCACTGTGTGCCGGTTTGTATAGATTATGAATTTCAGGATACAACTACGTTGAGATTATAATCCAGCACTATAGAATCTGCAAACTAAGATAACTACGCTATACTCTCGAGACACTTACGCTAAGAGAATAAGAGACGAGAAAGATTTACTGAAATTTTCTGTGTTGGACGAGATGAAGATAATGAATGAGGCGATGCCTTTATTTATAGAGATAGAGTATCTTGATCGGCAAGTCTCAACTTGATCGACAAGATAAAGAAAACAGAAATATTCCTTAAATTCGACTCAATTTTTAAAAGATTATCGAAGATATTATGCAAAAAACCTTAATGGAATATTGACAAATTTATTAAAATAAGTCAATAAAATTTGGCCCGAATAACATTTTTGGTGGGCCTAAAGGTGCACATTCACCAAGACCCAAGCCTGACTCGGCATGGCATATCGGTGGCGCTTATGCGTGTGTGGTTTTGCATAATGTCCTTCTCTCTCCTTCTCCATAGTGTCCTCCACCCTAGTCCTTGGCATCTGACCCGGATCTGGTGGATCCGACCGACCTGACTCGAACAACCTGGTTGAGTTCGGTTTCAGTTCTTACCAATAACTCGATTGGTTTTTGAGCAATTTTAGTTTGGGTTTCGGTTCAGTTCGGATAAAACCTAAGAACCAATCATTTACCCAAATTACCCGAACCAAACCACAAAATATTTACTCCCTCCGTTTTTAATTATAAGAGGTTTTACAGATAAATTTTTGTTCAAAAATATCTGATGTTTTCAGATTTCTATGCAAAAATTAATTGTGTTTTCTTTGTTTTGACTTTTTGAATTTTTTATCCTATTTTTTTATTGGTTAAACTGTTTTGGAATTGACAAAAAAATATGTTTTATTTTGAAAAAATAGAAAATTAATTAGTTTCTTAATCTGTGTGCAAATGAGTAAAACATCATATAATAAAAAACGGAGGGAGTAATAGTTTTTTTTCTAATTAAAAAAAGAACCTAATTTTCTTAAAACAAACCTAATTTTCTTAAAGCAGTCGCCTCCTTTTCAATTATAGATTTTCAATTGAGAATATTACTAGTAAAGTCACTTTTGAGATTGGTAATATCAAAAAAGGTCACTTACATATATAGAGTAACTTTGTGTTTCTGTTCAGTACTTAAAAAGACTAATATATCTTTCATTTTAATTGACGATGAATGGAGCAAAAAATCAAATTACCTTCGTCGGAAGATGATGAAGAAAGAGAGAAAGCTCACAGAGAGTTCTCAAAGGTTGCAGCTTAGCTAACGGTGGAGGCGGTTGAAGCTCTGAACTCGGCCAATAACGATCTGATCTCTTAGCCGAATTCAATTTTTGGTACGGAGATGAATTGACCGGTTCAGTAGTAGATGTTGGAATCGGTAATCCGCCATTGACGGCATAGGAAGCAGAAGGCGGAGGAGGATACTGACTCTGGTCAGGTGTAGACAGATTCTCCAGAAAAAATGGTTGATCGGGAATGTCCGGAGGTATAGGAGAAGATGGTGTCGATTCGAAATCCGGTGGCGAAGTAGAATTCTCCGGGAAAGCGGCTTATGGAGAATTCTTCGATGAAACTCAGTACTAAATAGATTCAAAATCTAGAATACCACGAACGCAACCTCCGAACAACTACGACCAGTGATGAAGAACCGGAGGCAGAGAAGCACGAAGAACAATGTGAGCCGGAGGCAGAGAAGCATCCATTTGTTCATTCCATGAGGTATGTCCATGAGAGTGTCCACGAGGGGTGTCCATGAGAGTGTCCACGAGGGGTGTCCATGAGAGTGTGTAATGCATCCTTGAGAGTTCGTCCATGAGAGTGCATCCATGAGAGTTCGTCCATGAGAGTGTATTCATGACAATGTCCGTGAGATTCATTCACACTGAATCATGTCAGAATAGCGGTGTTGCTCGCCAGGTTAGTAAACCTTAAATAAGTAGATGTCCATTGTTTCATTTTAAGAATTTTGTGGTTTCTTGTTGCTGTGACAATTTCTAGTCACTATCATTCTGTGTAAGTCTTGACTTTTTTGTTTTACCGTTTTTTTTGTTGGCAAAGATTCTACTCACTACCATTATGTATAAGTGTTGACTTGAATGAAACGAAATCTTTCGGAGCAAATATATTGGATGGTCAAACTCATGACATGAAATCCATGAGAGTATGTCCATGGGTGTGCGTCTCCATGAGATTGCGTCCATAAGAGTGCTTCCATGAGAGCGCGTCCATGAGAGTGCTTCCATGAGAGCGCGTCCATGAGATCTTTAGTGACAGTGAACACTAAGTCTCATACTTTAAGTCTTCCACGAAGAACACTTC
Source organism: Alliaria petiolata (assembly GCA_020283515.1). Classification (NCBI taxonomy): domain Eukaryota; kingdom Viridiplantae; phylum Streptophyta; class Magnoliopsida; order Brassicales; family Brassicaceae; genus Alliaria; species Alliaria petiolata. The sequence continues at coordinate 392,265,805 of JAHZTW010000001.1, forward strand.
ATTGATATCTTCATTGATATCTTTCAGCTCATGTGTGTATAGAAAAGAATTAAACAAGAGAGAATTCATTTAGCTATATGTTTACCTTTAACATTGTATAATATGATTGATCTTTGTATTACAAACTGTTTACATGATTACTTGTGCATACACAATGATCTTGTACAATACATCATTGCATTCCTCGAGGACCCGACTATGTGATCTGATGTCATCGAATCTTATTGGTTCGTGCTACTTCTCTTGCAATAAAAATCAGACATTTGAGATTAATAATCCCATTGATACAGAATTTGAACGCAAACAACTCACCCAAGTACAACGTTGTTGGTCTTGTAGGATCTCCTGCACTCAAATAAATGCTTTAGTGGACGACTACTGATGGATGAAAACAGGGCATTCATGGACTACAAAAACTTGGATGGATGTTCTGACGTTAGCTAATGGATGGCATTTAGCTACTAAACATGGATCGTCTTTTGGGATCTCATCCACTCTAACAAATAACTTAGTTTGATGGTTTAAATTGAAAATGCAAAAATTGTTATACCCACACAAAAAGTAAGTTTGGATGCTTTATTATCAACGTCCAGAGACATATACTGTGCAGAGTAAAAACATTCATGGACAACTAGCAATGGATACAAATGCATAGGACGACAAACCACTATGGACGATCACGGGTGGATGAGGAAATGGTAAAACAGTAAAAATGTAAAACAAACACAGACTAATACACCTTTCTAAGATGGACAAGAGGTAAATCCCAATGTACGATTGAACATACAAACACGACATATCTTGGATGGCTGCTTATGGACAACAACATACAAACCATAATAATTAAGATATTTTGAGCGAAAGGAGTAGCATGGACGGCTACTTATGGACAACAACAGATGTCTCCAACCGTGGACGCAAAATAACAACCTATGGACGATCGACAACGTCCAAAGACATATGCTGTGCAGAGTAAAAACATTCATGGACAACTACCAATGGATACAAACGCATAGGACGACAAACCACTATGGACGATCACGGGTGGATGGGGAAATGCTAAAACTGTTAAACAAACACAGACTAATACACCTTTATAAGATGGACAAGCGGTAAATCTCAATGTACGATTGAACATACAAATACGACATATCATGGATGGCGACTTATGGACAACAACATACAAACCAGAATAATTAGGATATTTTGAGCGAAAGGAGTATCATGGACGGCTACTTATGGACAACAACATATGGCAAATGATTTACCTTCCATTGTGATGCAGTTAGAGAGAGTCTTTCTCGGGATCGTCTCTCTCGCTAACCTTTCTCTTCTTCTCTTGGCCGTGAAAGATCGTTGATGGCGGTCTCTCTCGCTAACCTTTCTCTTCTTCTCTTGGCCGTGAAAGGTCGTTGATGGCGGTTATTCTCTAGTTCAACCTGATCGAGAGGTGGATCGATTTAAGGTTTCATTCCACCAGGAATTACTCCGCCTCTACTGTGAGGAGATTAAGCTACAGATCGGCCTATGAAATTTTATGTACACTCGATTTAGGGTTCCGATCCCGACGGAGGTTTGGATTTCATCGAAAGAACTCGAGGGAGGGGGGGTTCTGTGAAAACTAAATATTGATTTTCTCACCAATTAAAATCTAATTCACTTTAGATGGCTAAACGTTGATACATAGACATTTAGTTCTTTTCACTTGTCCAAAGTTACTCACTTNGGGGGGGGAGAGTGGGGGGTGGGGGGGGGGTCTATGAAAACTAAATATTGATTTTCTCACCAATTAAAATCTAATTCACTTTAGATGGCTAAACGTTGATACATAGACATTTAGGTCTTTTCACTTGTCCAAAGTTACTCACTTGACGTAAGTGACTTTTGTTGTAACCACTTATCTTAAAGTGACTTATTATGTAACTCACCCTTTTCAATTATCCTTCTCTCCTCTTTCGATTGATTATCACCTTTTTCCTCCTTCCACTTCTCGTGTCTCCGATTATTCTTTTACTCTTCCTCCTCTTTCTATGAATCTCCTTCTTCTTCTCTAATTCCTCCTTCATACATAATGCTTCTCTTTTCCTTTTTCTCCTTCTTCTCCTCTGGTTTTTCTCCTTTTTTAATTCTCCTTCTTTTTAGATGATGGAGATGCGAACGAAGATTGCAAGATTTATTAAGAAGGGCAAGAATGAAATCGAAAGGCTGCTAAGAGGAAGAAATCAAAAGGCTGCTAAGAGGAAGAAATCGAAAGGATGATCCTCCTCATCTTCCTCAACCCCCGATTTTTCCTCCCTCCTTTTCATCCGCCAATCCGCCAAAGCCAACGTCATTCCTCCGCCACAAGGAGAACCAAATTTGTTTGTTTCAGATCTTATTTCAGTTCTTGGGTCAAGCTTTCGGATAAACCGGGTCCAGTTAAGAAAACTTCGAATCTTATTCAGTTCCTTATAATTTTCTAGGACCCGACGTAGAGCGGAACTGAACCGACCCGATTTTTTATCGGGTTCTAACCTCCCCTACCTGAACCCTGAAAGACCTGATCCGAGGACCCGAAAGACCCGATCTTTTGTAGTCAAAATAATATATAATCTAGCCATTCCAGTAACGGACATCACTGGAAAGGTTATCGAAAAGTTGGTGTGAGCCATATTGTCAAAATTAGAGTTCCAACAATCATCCACGTGTATATAAATGAATCTAAACATATGCATACTCTACTAACTCGAAAGACTATGCAGACTCGACAGACTCGACAGACTCGACAGATTAAGAGTATAGGCGAAAATTAATTGTATTTGATATAGTAACATATTTCAGCTTGGAACTATTAATTGTTAATATATGTCGGGGTTACTAGGTCAGGAGGTGAACATGATGTCTTTAACCACCCGAATTTTTATGTAAACCGAGACAACATGTATAACCTATTTTCTTTTTTTCGTAGAACTAAGTGGACTATTGTGTTTGTGGCCATGAACTTGCATGGTTGTTCATGAGTGAACTTGGAGAGTATAGCCTGAACTTCATCCTCCTAGAAACGGTCACATTTTACACTCATTAGGTGATTTCCATGAGCTCATGTCACACACCCAAGTATCATGTTATTTTTTATATATGAAAGCTACTCGATATGATTAAAAGCAAAACTTATTCTTTAACACTTACATCGTTCTGAGATATGAGCACACACATAACGTCTTTCAGTGCTTTTATCAGATTCTGTTTCATTTAGTTGTCCTTTTGAACCTAGATCTTGGGATCTCTAATCACGTAGGTGGGATTTCCATGAACATCCTCTTAAGTCATAGGCAATAAACCCATTCCCTTTGATGATTGCAAAACTTGATCTCTTGTTAAACCTTTAGTGAACGGATCCGAAAAGTTGTAAGTTTATTTGAATATAATCGATGTAGATTACACCCGTTGAGATCAAATGTCTAATAATTTCATGTCGCCTTCTGATATGATGAGATTTACCTTTATACAAATTATTCAATGCCCGAGCTATAGCCGATTAACTATCATAGTGTACTCGTAATGCTGGCACTTGTTTCTCAGTTTTTTCTCTGCAAGTCAGAGAGCTCTCGTCAAGAAGAAGAGGAGGAAGAAGAAGATAATGAGGAAGAATCCGTTGCTCTATCCAACCCAATCGACCCCAAACCCGTCACTTCCCGATGATTTGCTATTGAGCTGCATCGCATGCGTCTCAAGATTGTACTACCCTACTCTCTCCTTAGTCTCCAAGAGCTTTCGATATCTCATTACTTCACCGGAGCTCTACAAGACACGTTCCCTCTTATACTGCACATAGAGCTGTCTCTATGTTTGCTTACGGTTCACTCCTAACAATAACCGTAGATGGTTTACTCTCTACCAGAGACCTATTCGAAAACAACCCAAGAAGAAGAAGCTAAGTGTGAATCTTTTGGTTCCAGTCACATCTCCAATTTCTTTTTACATCAATGGCGTGTCTACCGTCGCAGTCCTGAACTGCCTGTCTAACTCGTGGCAAATGGATTCAAACATGGAGATGCCTAGAGAGCACCCATTCGCCATGGCCACTGCCATTGATGGAAATATACTTGTTAAAGAAGGCTTTCTTTTCCCCAAGTTTGTAGTGGCTTTCGATCCAAAAACCCAAAATTGGAAGCTCACGCGGAGTCTCTAACATACTAATACCCTTTATACTAATACCTAAAGGTAAAGAAAAAGTATAGTTAGCTAATCCATCCGCAAGGCGGTTAGCCTCCCGTATACGTACGACACACGGACTAGTCAATCCCTTGATAAGAAGCCATGGCACAACCATACCAGAAATGACAGAGGATGATTCTCACTAATCCACTACTTCATAGCTTTCGTAATGAGTTAACTAGATTCTACGTGCCTATTAGGGCATGATAACGATTATTAGAATAATTATATGATAAAAACGGTCAAACTAAAAATTAATTTATGGTGTGCATTTATATGGTTTCATAATCTAATTTGTGATTATTTTTAATATAAATGTAATTGCACATTTTTAAATATGAATACAAATATAATTTAATGAAATTTCAAATCTAATATGGTTGTTTATTTTTAATTTAATTAATTAATAGTATTGATGTTAGAAATAATTGTATGTGTATGATTTATGTTTTTCTCTATGTTTCACTCGATTTTGATATGATAATATACTTAAAATAAATTTAATGAACTTTTTGTAAAAATTAATAAATGTCCAATAGCATTTTTGTGTAATATATGGTCTCTTGCTTCTTCTCTCTATCCTAATAAGTTGCAGTAATATAAAGTCTCTTGCTTCTTCTCTCTATCCTAATAAGTTGCAGTAATATATGGTCTCTTGCTTCTTCTCTCTATCCTAATAAGTTGCAGTAATATATGGTGGCTTGCTTCTTCTCTCAATCCTATTATGACGAGAAATTGCATTCATGCCTTAGCTTAATTAAGCTATGCGATAAGCAATTAGGTCCATACACGAAAGCTTTGGTTATGGTTTATAATCTCAGTTTAGTTTAACTCCCGGCTCTGTTTTTGGTTTCGTATTTGTCTCTTTCTCGGAGTGTCTCAAGAATTTCTCAGCTAGAATTAAAGTACTCACGCAATATATGGATAAAATGATTCAAATCTCATAAGACAAAAAAAAAAAATAGAATGGATATGAAATTTCTTGGCAATTCCCGAATTAACCAAACCCATACCCGACCATTTCCTGATTTATTAAACTAATATCCATTCCTTACCCATAATTTTTTGTGTTCCGAATTTTTTGTTTCTATTCCTTAGTGTTAAAAAAATCGAAAGTTAAGGCAAGACAAAGTCGTCAAACGTCGACAACACAAAGTCATCAAATGTGGCTATACGTTATAAATTATTGTGGAGCTCACCGTCATTATGCGTGCACAATAACTTACTTTTTCTTCTAAACAAACGATTTCGTTTATTTCAAAACACAATTCACTTCTTCAATAACAAAGAAAGTACTCCCTCTTTTACCTCCCTTATTATCAGTGTCTCTTCCTTTCACAGATATACATTTTTGTCTATATTAATATTTATCTATACGATAAATTATACTTACTATTATAAAACGTTATCAGCACGATCACTTTACGATACGGAAAAATATATATTTATAATATAACAGGCAGTATATAGTATATTTAATTATTTATTATATTTATTATATTTAAAGTAGATGTTTAGCGCACCACTATTTGCTTAATATTATTTTGGACGGTTTGTCGCCTCGTTAATATTTTTATCTTTATATCATGGATGCTAAATGCACCATAATTGTTTATTTACTGTTAATATTATACCGGACGGCTAAGCCGCCTTATTCTGAACGGCTGATCCGCCTTATATTTAAATACTGTTTAAATGTGGATGATTCCGTCACCACAATATTACTGTTAAATATATGTTTATATTATGGTTATTATATACGGAGGTTCGGTCACCTGTATATAAACCTTTCATCTGAAACTTGGTGAATTTATCTCATTGTTATGTAAAATTTCAGATTGATTTTTATTTTAACTTTTTATCATCCAACAGTAACAAATATAGTGAACAGTAATTTTCATCTATAAATACTCTTATATTTCACTAATCCATCTCACTCAAACATTTCATCTTTCCAAAATCTTCTCCAAACAATTTTTTTTGTTTTCATAAGAAAAGAAGAAAAATATTTTTTCTACTTTTAGTTTTTGTGCGTGGTTATATTTTCGCTACTTTTTATAGCTTACTCGTCGGAGAATTTTCTCCAGAAGAATCTGTGATGATTTTTATTTTAATGTTTTATGCATGTATTCCTTGTAATCTCGTTATTTATTCCAGTACCACGCATATTCTAAATTCAATAATATCATCATTCTAATTATATTATCTGTTATTTTATTTTAGAATATCAAATGGCAAACATTGAGAAGCTTAAGTTCCCGGCTCTCATAATAAATGGAGCAAACTACATAGTATGGGTTACAAATGTGGAACTCTATCTAGAATCAAAAAAATTATATGACGCGATAAAAGATGGAAACGAATCATCTGCCCGAGACAGGGCAGAAGCAATAATCTTCCTGCGGAAGCATCTAGATGAGAATGTGACGCATGAGTATGCCCACATAAAAGACCCAACAGAGTTGTGGCAAGCTCTAAAAGAAAGGTTTGACAACCAGAAGGATGTCAACCTCTCTCATGCTCTCGAAGAGTGGAAAAACTGAGGTTTCAAGATTTCCAGAAAGTGGAGGAATATAATTCCGCTATCCTGAGGATAGTCTCACAATCAAGATATTGTGGTAAGCCGGTCACAGAAGAAGAAATGCGAGAGAAAACTTACCTTACTTTCCACAAAGAGCACCTTGTCCTGCAACAAATATACATGAAATGTGGATATACAAGGTTTTCAGAATTAATTGTGGCACTCATGCTGGCTGAGAAGAATAATGAACTTCTCATAAGAAACCACAACTCCCGACCTACAGAAGGCAAAGCATTCCCAGAAGTGAATGCAACGGATGTGGAAAATCCACGGAAGAGTCAAATCTACCGAGGTCGTGGCCGTCGATTTAATCGCTGACGAGGGAGAGGTTACCACTCTAGAGAGAGGGGATTAAACAAATGAGTTAGATCTGAACAGAATTCCAAAAGGAAGGAAACCCAAGTAACTAACACCCAGAAGCGCGAGGATGTATGTTACAGATGTGGATGTAAATGACATTGGTCCCGTACATGCCGAACTCCTCCACATCTTTGTAAGTTGTACCAAGAGGCCACAAAGGGCAAAGGAAAAGAAGTGCACCTTACTGAACATTTCGAGGGTACATCGTACCTCGAGTCTCCAAACTTTGCGAATGATTTCGACGATGTCGATTGAAATGCTTGTAGCGAGACTACTAAATAGTCTCCAGTAATGCCATGTATAATTATTACATTGCCAGTTCTAAAAAGAATAATGTTTTTTTAACAACAATATAATGTATAATTATTGTGTGTTCCTTTTCTATGAATAAAACTTGTTTTGGATTTATTAATGTTTATTTTGATTACAGAGATGGATCACCATATGAATGGAACAATATCAAAGAAAAGGATACTAGAAACTTGTATACCAGATAGTGGAACGACGCACACTATTCTGAGACAAAAGAGATTTTTCTCTAGTCTAAAACCGACAAACATCATTGTCAATACAATCTTGGGTCCTGCAGACTTGATTGAAGGAACTGGTAAAGCAAACTTTACGTTGCCTAATTGGACAAAAAAATTCATAAATAACACTTTGTATTCTCCAAGTTTTAAAAGGAATTTGTTGAGTTTTAAAGACATAAAATTTCAAGAATATGACACTCAGTCTGAAACTGAGGATGCAAAAAAGTATTTGTACGTAACTACTAATACTTTAGGCAAAAAGCTTATTTTGAAAAAGTTCTCAGAACTCCCTTCGGGTTTACACCATACTTATATAGATGCAATAGAATCGCATCTCGTGATAAAAAAAAAATCCAGATGATTTCATAATACGGCATGATCGCCTCGGTCACCCAGACACCTCAATGATGCGCAAGATCATAGAGAGCTCACATGGTCATTCACTGAAAATCCAGAAGATTTATCATGGGAATAAAAAGACATGTGCTCCATGTTCTCTCGAAAAATTGATCACAAGGCCATCGCCAACCAAAATTGATAAAGAATCACCAAAATTCCTTGAACAAATTCAAGGAGATATTTGTGTACCAATACATCCACAATGTGGACCATTCCACTATTTTATGGTATTAATTGATGCATCCTATAGATGGTCACATGTTTGTCTATTATCATCTCGAAATATGGCATTTGCAAGATTTCTAACTCAGATAATCAAACTGCTAGCTCAGTTTTCTGATTATCCCATTAAGAGAGTTAGATTAAACAACGCTGGTGAATTCACATCCCAAGCATTCAATGATTATTGTATGGTAACGGGAACTGAAGTTGAACATACTGTAGCTCAAGTTCATATGCAAAATTGTTTGGCTGAATCATTAATTAAGCGTTTGCAATTGATTGCAAGACCATTGATCATGAGATCAAAACTTCCAACTTCTGTATGGGGACATGCCATTTTGCATGCAGAAGCACTCATTCGGATAAGACCAAGTGTGTATCATAAGTATTCCCCACTACAGTTAGCATTTGGCCGGGAGCCCAATATTTCTCATCTAAGAATTTTTGGTTGTGCAGTATATGTTCCTATAGCACCACCACAACGCACAAAGATGGGACCACAAAGAAGGTTAGAAATATATATGGTTGTGATTCTCTTTCAATTATACGATACCTAGAACCGCAGACTCGTGATGTCTTTACGGCACGGTTTGCCGATTGTCATTTTGATGAAAATGTATTCCCGGTTCTAGGGGAGAAAATAAAGAAATGGGAAAGGATATAAAATGGAGTGTACCAACATTATTACACCTTGATCCTCCCACTAAACAGTTTGAACTAGAAGTTCGACAAATTATGCATTTGCAGAGTATAGCAAATCGAAAACGGTAACTAAATCTCATATACCGGCTGTAAATGCTCCTGCTCGTATTGAAGTACCACAAGAACGTGGAAAACAGATAATACACGTGAGTCTAGAACACGCTTGAAGCGTGGTAGGCCAATCGGTTCTCAGAATAAAAATTCTAGAAAGCAAGAGCAAACTGAAATGCAAAGTACCCAAAATAGCCGAAAATATTTTGGAGGAAACGAGTCATGAAAATAATGATAATATAGAACATCATGAACATGAAGTAAATCATGAGATCTCTATCAATTACATCCATAATGGAAAGATATGGAATCAAATTGAAAGGGATGATGTTAATGACGTTTTCTCATACCTTGTTTCTAAGAAAATAAATGAGGAAAACGAAGATCCAGAACCTAAGTCCATGTATGAAGGCCAAAGGAGGCATGACTGGTTAAAGTGGAAGGATGCTATACAAGTCGAACTTGACTCGTTTAATAAACAAGATGTATTCGGACCTATTATGCTCACACCTGTAGATGTGAGACCGGTTGGATACAAATGGATTTTCGTTCGAAAACGAAATGAGAAGATGAGATACAAAGCTCGCCTTGTTGCCCAAGGTTTTTCTCAGAGACTTGGAATAGATTACGAGGAAACATATTCTCCTGTTATGGATGCAATCACGTTTAGATTCCTGATTAGTCTAACAGCTGATGAAAATCTAGAAATGCGTCTTATGGATATCGTTACGGCATATTTATATGAATCACTAGATAGTGATATCTATATGAGAATTCCTAATGGATTTAAGATGCCAGCAGCATTAAGTTCCAAACCTAAAGAGTTATGTGCAATAAAATTGCAAAGATCATCATATGGGCTAAAGCAATCTGGACGTATGTGGTACAATCGCCTCAGTGAGCATGTAACGAAAGAATGATATGTGAACAATCCTATATGCCCATGTTCTCATCAAGAAAACCACATCCGGATTTGTAATAATCGCGGTAAATGTTGATGATCTAAATATTATCGGAACTCAAGGGAAAATACAAAAGGCATCAAATTATCTAAAAGGAGAATTTGAGATGAAAGATCTCGGACAGACAAAGTATTGTCTTGGCCTACAAATTGAACATTCTCAAAATGGTATATTTGTGCACCAATCCACATATACCAAAAGAGTGTTAAAACGCTTTAATATGGAAAAAGCAACTCCTCTAAGTACTCCTATGGTCGTTAGATCACTTCAGGTTGAAAATGATCCATTCTGACCACATGAATAAAATGAAGAGCTACTTGGTCTTGAAGTACCATATTTAAGTGCAATTGGAGCCCTCAGAGCAAGCCCAATAGAGAACTCATGTTGAGTGTCTTAAAACATATTTTAATATTAAATATATTATTAATTTAAGTTAAGAACTAAGACACCCAAAAAATAAGACATTGTTCTTAAAAATAAGACACCCTAATCATTTGTTTATTCAATTTTATTATTAAGAACCTTACTTAAGACACCTAAAGATGACCATTGGGGTTGGCCTCATGTATCTTGCAAATTGTACGCGACCTGATATATCATTTGTCGTTAATCTTCTCGCAAGATTCAGTTCGTCCCCTACACGAAGATATTGGAATGGGATTAAACATGTCTTTCGCTACCTTCAAGGGACTACTGATTTAGGTTTGTTTTATCCTAAAAATACAAACGGTCAAATGATTGGTTTTGCAGATGCAGGATATTTATCAGATCCACATAAAGCTCGATCCCAAACAAGATACGTTTTCACGATCGGAGGCACTGCTATATCTTGGCGTTCTCAGAAACAGACGCTTGTGGCCACTTCTTCAAATCATGCTGAGATCATCGCACTGCATGAGGCAAGCAGAGAATGTGTATGGTTAAGGTCATTAAGCCAACACATCCGATCAAGTAGTGGAATCTACCTAAATACTGAGCAACCTATCTTGTATGAAGACAACGCTGCATATGTTGTCCAAACGAAGCAATGATATATCAAAAGTGATAGATCCAAGTGTTGGGGTCGGTTTTCACCCAGGCAAGATCAATCGAAGAAAAGACTAAGTAAGGAAGGTGATCTCTGAACCGTGCATGGTTTGTGCATAAACCGAGGTGAAGAGATTTTGGTGCACGAACCGTTCATAAACCGAGGTGAACCACCTCGTGTACGAACCGTGCATAAACGAGGTGAACCACCTCATGTATGAACCCTGCATGAACCGAAGTGAAGAGATTTCGGTGCACGAACCGTGAATAAACCGAGATGAACCACCTCGTGTACGGACCGTGCATAAACCGAGGTGAACCATCTCGTGCATAATCCGAGCTGAACCAGAATATGCATAAACCGAACCAACCTTTTCTTTTGACGATCCGAGCTACAAACTTACGAAATAATCCGAGTTCGAAACAACGAACGAGCCCAAGCCCACGAAGAAATACCGAAGTAACTTTTGCCCTATAAGAATAAAGTTCGTGGAAAGGAGCGCCGTCAAGAGAAATGAAGGAAAATCTACGAGAAGATTTTCCGAGATATGCGCTTAGGTTAAGAGAAAAATGTATAAATAGGATTCTTAATTCATTCGTAAAGGACCCGCGCTTTACCTAACCTAAACACTTGTACTCAAAAAGCTTATTGCAGCAAATCTAGTAAAATTCCATCTTTTGATCTTTGCGTCTTGTTTACCTTAGAATCTTCACGTCCTATATTTGTTTTTCTTAACTTATAATTCGTTGTGTGAAATCCAGCACGCACAATTTGGCGCTAGAAGGAGGGGGAAGAATTCTTACACCGAGAACCGATGCAATCCAGATTGGAAAAGATGACCACCGGGATTACCGACGTTGACAACACCACCGCAGCGGCAAACATCACCAACAGAACCGGAGCAGATCCCCCTGCGGGAGACAGAGCGCCCGAGGCTACTCAACAAACGCCGGCACAGGCCGAAATGATCTCCACATCCTTGGCCGAGATGAAAGATATGATGACGGCGCTAGCAAAGAAGACGGCGAAAAAGGGCAAAACTCTCGAGAACCTGACGACTGAGAGCCGAGAACAAAACAGACGACTCGGGAGCTTAACCCCCATGATGAATCCATCCGCCAAAATCAGGAGGCTCGGCCTCAACCCGACGGCGCTTAACTTCGCGACTCCAGGGGGAACGACAACCGAGCGGGAGCTTTCCAGAAGCAGCACCTCTCCGGGGATCGGACCCCCGCAGCCACGAGGCCCAACATCACCGAACTGACGCACCTGATCCGAAGAGGAGTTGGCGAGCGAGGAGATCACCAGCTCGGCGGAACCCTAGGCGAACCAACCGACGATTCGGCGGTCACTGCGAGAACCGGAGAGGAGCAAACCGACGCGCCAACTTTGCAACACGACACGACCGTCACCGCGGCACGACAAGCCGGAACTTTGGGAGATGGCCTCGGCTCGGAGCGAGACCAAGACTTGGCCGAGGTAGAAGAGAATCTCCTATGGGCCGAGCAGGAGAACTATCAAGACGAGCCCCGGGCGACGAATCGAGGCAAATTCACCGAGCCCAATTCGACGACCCGAGGTGGCGCCCTTGACCAGATCCGAGCTGATTTAGCTCGGGCAAACGCCGAGGTGAAGACAATCCGGTCACAAGTGCACAAGGCGACGAGCGCGGCACCCGAAATAGACCTGATGCACGAAAAAGCCCAAATGACACCGTTCACAGCGCGTATTACCGAGGCGAGAGTATGGGACCCCAGAAAAATCCGCCTCCCGACTTACGAGGGGACCACAGACCCAAAGGAACATATCATGGCATTTCGCATGGCCATGGCGCGATCTAACCTCAGAGAGAACGAGCGAGACACATGCTACTGTCTTCTGTTCGTCGAGAACCTCCGAGGACCGGCACTTGAATGGTTCTCTAGACTCGAATCGGCAACTTCAAAGATCTCTGCACGGAATGCATGAAACAGTACTCTATGTTCATGAACCGAGGTGTATCCGACGCCGACCTCTGGACGCTATCTCAAGGACCGACCGAACCGTTAAGAACTTTCATGGGACGCTTCAAGGTAGTGATGTCGAAAGTAGGGGAAGTAAGCGATAAATGAGCACTCCAAGCATTGAAGAAATCCTTATGGTATAAGTCGGAGTTCAGGAAAGAGATTTGGCGTAACAAACCTCAAACGATTCAAGATGTCATGCATAGGGCATCAGATTTCATACTCGAGGAGGAAGAATTCCAAATCTTGGACCAACGTTTCGGACAGACAAAATCGGCGAACAAGAATCAAGTGGCGCCGAGCCAGCCGAGCCACTCAAGGAATCGCCCGAGCAGCACCTACGTTCACCACGAAGGACCCAACTTCAGCAGGGCGCACAACTACCAGATCAGCGCCGAGCAAGTGGCTGGGAGAGGCCGAGGAAGAACGAATGGAAACACATGGACTAGGAACTCGAGTTCGTACGACGAGAAAGCCTACTGCGAAATCCATAAAACATACGGGCATCTGGACAGCCAACTGCCGGAGTTTGGGAGACAAGCTTAGGGCAAAGTTCCTAGCCGGGGAGCTCGGCAATTCGATCAGTCTAAAGGATCTCAAGCACGACAAGCTCGCCGATGCCGAGTAGGAAAAATAATCCGAGCCGGAAGCCCGGTCGGGTGGTCCGCCGAAGCGAGGAAGAAGAAACAATAGTGCCTCGGAGTCTGGTGGGTCTCACCAAAGAATAAACATGATTATGGGAGGACCGGAATACTGCAGAGACACGGTGTCCGCGATCAAAGCCTTCCAACGAAAAGCTGAAGCCAAAATAAATTGGTCCACTCAGAGCAGAAATCCCAATGACGTCATCACGTTCGAAGAAAGAGAAACGACCGGCATAGGTAGACCGCATAATGATCCCTTGGTGATCGAACTCATAGTGAAGGACCACGAAGTAGCCCGAGTCCTGATCGATACCGGAAGTTCTCTGGACGTCATTTTTCGCAAACCCTGGCAAAAATGGGAATCGTTATGTCCGAGATAATACCGATCCCAAGCCCGTTGACCGGTTTCTCTGGGGAAACGAGTATGACGATCGGAACAATCAGACTACCCGTCCTGGCGGAAGATGTAACTAAGATCGTCAACTTCTCAGTAGCCGAAGGTCCCCCGGTGTACAACATTATCATGGGAACGCCATGGATTAACTCGATAAGAGCCGTAGTCTCGACTTACCATCTCTGTTTAAAATTCCCCGGAACTAACGGGATCCAAACGATTTGGGGAAATCAGAAGGAGTCGCGAATATGTTTCATGGCCGAGCACAAGCTAAGGAACCCCAAAACTGAGGCGAAAGGAGAGACCGTTCATAAAAAAATGAAAACTAATCGAGAAGCAAAGATCGGCACCAAAAAACTCTTGTAGCAATTACAGAGAGCCAAGCAGGTCGAAGACAATCGGCCGCAATGCGCCCGGGTGGTATTCGTATGCTTAGACGACAAAAATCCAGAAAAATGCGTAGAAGTGGGAGCTGAGCTAGATGAAACAATCAAAACCGAGCTGATCAATTTCTTGAAGAACAATATCAATACTTTTGCTTGGGCCGCCGAGAACATGCCCGGGATCGACATCAACGTGACATGCCACAAGCTCAATGTGGATCTGACTTTCAAACCAATAAAGCAGAAGAGAAGGAAACTCGGACCCGAGCGATCTAAAGTAGTTAACGACGAGGTGGATAAATTGCTTAAATTTGGTTCCATCATCGAAGCGAAATATCCAGACTGGCTTGCGAATCCGTTGGACGTAAAAAGGAAAAACGGAAAATGGCGCATATGCGCCGATTTTACCGATTTAAACAAGGCATGTCCGAAGGATAGTTTCCCTCTTCCACACATTGATCGTCTCGTCGAGGCAACCGCGGGAAACAAACTCCTCTCGTTTATTGACGCTTTTTCTGGGTATAATCAGATCCTGATGAACCCCAACGACCAAGAAAAAACAGCGTTCATAACTGACCGAGGCATTTACTGTTACAAAGTAATGCCATTCGGACTGAAGAACGCCGGGGCCACATATCAGCGATTGGTCAATAAAATGTTCGCCGACCAACTCGGGAAGACAATGGAAGTGTATATCGATGATATGCTAGTAAAATCATTGGAAATGAACGACCACATCACCCATCTGACGGAATGCTTTGAACGGCTAAATCACCACAATATGAAACTCAACCCGGCGAAGTGCAAATTCATAGTGACATCAAGGGAATTCCTGGGGTACCTGGTTACGAGCCGAGGTATCGAGGCAAACCCAAAGCAGATCGATGCGTTAATCCAGATGGCCTCGCCCATAAACAAACGAGAGGTTTAGCGACTAACGGGACGCGTCCCTGCCTTAAATCGTTTCATCTCGAGATCGACCGAAAAATGTCTAGCCTTCTACGATACTCTCCAAGGCAACAAGAAGTTTGAATGGACGGAAAGATGCGAGACAGCTTTCCAGGAGCTGAAACAGTACCTAGTTACTCCACCCGTGCTCGCAAGGCCAGTGGAAGGAGAGCCCCTCAGTCAGCGGAGTCAGCGGAGTACTCGTCCGAGAAGATCAAGGGGAGCAAAATCCGATCTTCTACGTGAGCCAAACACTGGCGGATGCAGAAATAAGCTACCCGCAAAAAGGCTGGCGCTCACTGTGGTAATGTTCATACGTAAGCTCAGACCGTATTTCCAATCACATTCTATCGTGGTCTTGACATCTTCCCCGCTTTGAGCTATATTACACAGCCCAAGTCAGTCCGGAAGAATAGCAAAATGGGCGATTAAACTCAGCGAATACGATATCGAATATCGGAGCAAAATCTGCGCCAAGTCCCAAGTCCTCGCTGACTTCCTAATAGAGCACCCAATCGACGGAACCGACCAACCGACTCAGGAATCCACTTGGATACTTCACGTAGACGGCTAGTCATCAAGACAAGGCTCAGGAATCGGAATTCGCCTGACATACATGACCGGCGAAGTCTTGGAACAATCTTTTAGGCTAGCCTTCCATGCCTCGAATAACGAGGCCGAATACGAAGCTTTGATCGTGGGACTCAAATTAGCGCAGGCAATCACGGTTCAAAAAATCAGGGCCTTCTACGACTCTCAACTCGTCGCTAACCAGTTCAACGGAAAATACATGCAAAAGATGATAGGATGGAAGCATACTTAGGCGTGGTCCAGAAACTTTCAAAGGAATTTAAAGAATTCGAGATGACACGAATTCCCCGAGGTGAAAACACTCAGGCCGACGCGTTGGCGGCTCTCGCCTAGTCATCCGACCCCGACCTCAAACGAGTAATCCCGCTAAAGTTCATCGAGCGACCCAGCATCGAAGGTTCCGAGACCATCAACTTGATCGAGCCAGCCGAAGATCCTGAGAAGCCCAGCAGAACGAGTACAGATGCGACCAAGAGTGGATGGGGGCAATTCGGACCTACATAATGGACGGGGAAGTCCTCACAGACAAGTGGGCAGCCCGCAAACTCAAGGCTCAGGCGGCCCGATACATCCTGCTCGACGGAGAAGTCTTTAAATGGCGATTCTCGGGACCGCTAATGACTTGCGTGGAAGGGAAAGAAGTGCGGAGAGTAATGGAGGAAGTCCACGGAAGATCCTGCGGAAATCATAGCGGCGGAAAATCCTTAGCAATAAAGATTAAACGTCACAGGTATTACTGGCCAACAATGGTGAGAGACTGCGAAATTTTATCACGGAAATGCGAAAAATGCCAACGCCACGCCCCGACAATTCATCAACCCATCAAGCTGCTCTCCTCAATCTCGTCCCCTTACCCATTCATGCGATGGTCAATGGACATCGTCGGCCCGCTGCATCGTTCCAAACAGAAGAGATTTCTACTAGTCCTGACGGATTACTTTTCAAAATGGGTCGAGGCAGATTCTTTCGCTAGCATCAAAGACGTCCAGGTCGAGAACTTTGTCTGAAAAAACATCATATGCCGGCATGGAGTCCCGTATGAAATCGTGACCGACAACGGCTCGCAATTCATCTCAACACGTTTCAAATCTTTTTGCGAAAAGTGGAAAATCAGACTAAGCAAGTCGACGCCGCGATACCCACTATACTCGATGGACTGAAAAAACGCCTCGACGCCAAGAAGGGAAGATGGAGAGACGAACTGGAAGGGGTCCTATGGTCGCATCAGACAATCCCGAGGAGAGCTACTGACGAAACACCGTTCACACTTGTCTTCGGAACGGAATGAGTTATCCCCCCCCCCCCCGAGGTGGAATTTCCAGGAGAATGGCGACGACTTTTCCCGGGACAAGAGGGCCTCAACCACCTTATGCTCTTAGATGAAGCGGACTTAATCAATGAAAGACGTGATCAAGCACTCATCCGCATTCAAAATTATCAGCAAGCCACTGCAAAGTACTACAACTGCAACGTCAAAAGTCGGAGATTTCACGAAGGAGAGCTGGTTCTCCGAAAAGTGTTTCAAAATATAGCAGAGCGGAACGCTGGAAAACTGGGGGCTAACTGGAAAGGACCATATCGAATAACCAAGGTGGTCCGACCAGGAGTATACGAACTAGTCAATCACTCAACAGATGCTTCAGTACCACGATCATGGAACGCAATGCATCTTATGAAGTATTACTTCTAAGAACTCGTCACAAAGCACGAACTACGGGGCGGTTTGATCCTCGAAAGGGGTACGTAGGTAGCTCGTCACATGACGAGTTCAACTGCCCCCCTTCCTAAAAAAGGGGGGGAGTGGGGTACGCATATATCTATATACTCCCACGCTATGTAAACTATAAGTATTTTCGAATAAAAAGTTCACCTACCTTATTCTTTCAACTCTTGTCATTTCGTATGTTGTTGGCCACAGCATACGAACCCCTTACATCCCAAACGGGATCTTAACCTTCACGTAAGGTTCTCTACATCCTCCACGGATTTAAAGCGCGCTATATAAATTCAGACTGAGTATAGCTCGGTCCAATATCTCTTAGGTATACCCCGAGAAATATTCTAACGGTTGTTCTCAAAACGGGCGCACAAGTCCATACATAAAAGAACACATAAACCCCAACTCTTACGTAACATTGATCATCGACATCTTGGGAACATTGTACCGCTCGAGCGATTAACGCCTAGGTACGAGATAACTAAACATGTTCCACTAAACCCCAATAAACTGCTCGACCTAGAGCAACGTCGGTCTAGATCAGGGCTTAGATGAATACCGATTCGCTTCGGTCTAAGAAACCATTCAAACACGCCCGAATCACCAACTCCCCCGTAATGTTGGACTATAACGTCTCACGAACGATGTACTGCACAAACGATTATCGCCAAAGTACGAGATAAATAAATATGTTCAAACAGCGACCAACACGCGGCTCGCACCTAAGCAACGACGACCTAAGTCCCAAAGATTCCGGGTCAAAAGCAGCTCCGGTCCAATTCAAATCGCGGGCAAACCAGAACGGCCCGCCTAAAATCAAGTCTTAGACGAATCTTCAATCACTTCGTCGAGAAAATTATCCGCTCTCAAACGGCTCACTACCTAACGAGACTAGCAATCTCGACGAGCCTCGATATCTTCGGCGCTGGCTCATTTACTTGTCAAAATCGCCTATATCGTAAGCCAAAAAAACGGCTCGTTTCTAAGCACTTCAGATATTCCAACCGAAAACGCTTCGCAGAATCGCACAGATCCAAAAAATTACTCAAAGCATAATAGCAAAACGAGTTATAAAACCGGAAACATGCATAAATAATGCTGTGGATAAAGCCGTCCAGGCACTTTGTTCAAAAGGTAAGAAAAAAGAAGCTAAAAGCAACACCAACAAGCGAAATCATAAAATCAAACGACAACAGGGCTCGGCTCGGCGATATCAGTAGAAGCATCCTTCGAGGGAGAGACGTCGGATCCGCTCTCGAAAAGCATTTCGCCCACCCGCGGGGTACCAATATTCGACCCGGAAGGAAGTGTGACCCCGGATTTGGAGGCCGAAACTTCCAGAGTCTCCCCACCGGGGAGGCTTGGCAGCGCATCCGTCGATACTGGCGAAGGCATCAAGTCCTCACGAAGATCCGTCGCGAGCCGCTCGAAATGCTCGTATGCACCAACCAGCTCGGCTCTGCATTCTGTTAGCCTCGTCTTTTCATCCTCCTGAGTAGGAGAATTGGGACCTTGAAGGACGCTGATAAATTGGAGGTTTCCCTCGATTTCAGCAAGGTCGACCACTTTTTCCCGAGCGTCTCCCTTAAGTAAGTTGAATTTGGCCTCGGGGCGCAACACCCTGTCTTGGTACTTGCTCACAAGCTCGCGCCTCGCCTCCTTTCGGGCTCGATCGAGATTTGCCTCGCACATCTCCCGTTCAGAAAGGACTTGCCGATGCAAAGAGGCCAGATCGGCTGGATCTGATCCGACAAGCAAGTCATGTGCTTTTCAGATACCTCGTGATTACGCTTAAGCTCATCCCTTTCGGCCTTTAAGGCCTTATAGCGCGTCACGGATTCTTCAACCTTCCTCGCGTGATTAGCCTCCTGGTCCTCGAGCTTCGTCTTCCGAGAGGCGGCAGCCTGGCAGGCGTTCTCAACGCGTCTCTGGTCATCTTGGGCGTCCATTTCGTACCCGAGGATAACCTCTTTGGCCGCGGCAACAAACTGCATGAAGAAATATAAGAGGCATAAGCACAAAACGTGAAGCAAAGCACGGAGAAATTATCTAGATGGAATAAACCTCACCTTAGTCCCTTTGAGAGCCATCTGCGCGTATTTCTTCCGCCTCACGAGCGTGTCGGGAGGGGGGAAAAGGCTTCCCGGGACAAGGATCTTAGAAAAGAGTGTGGCTGCAGCCTTGGGACCGTTGTAGGATGCGTCGCCGGCTCTAGGATCAACCTCGGAAACACCCTCCTGCTTAGCACTCGCTGATGGATGCTTCGTTTTAGTTTTCTTGGCATCGGGCGCACCAGACGCATCAGCAACATGTCTTTTCCCAGACTTCTTGTCTTTCTTGGCCTCGGTCTTGTCACCGCCTCGGTGCTCGGAAAGAATCAACTCCTTGGGTCTCATTCCAGATTTAAGACCAACCACTATCTGTTTGGCCCCGCTCGAAGCCTCCACTCTATGATCAGAAGCCGCCATCGGGGTTAGATCTCCAGATTCCCCCCTTTTCTCCTCGGGGGCTGTCTCTTTAGTCTTCGGCTTTGGAGCCTTCTCCACCTTTTTCTCAGGAACGGGCCATTGGGATTTTGAACCCCTTTTTCTCTTCTCCTCGTCTACCTTTTTGGCCTCCAAGTTTTGTCGTTTATCCGGGAGTCTTCGGATGCGCTGGAAGGTTCGGATTCTTCTACTTGATAACCGCTAAGGTAGAGAGCTCGGGCACATTCGACTCGCTGAAAGGAAAAGGTTTTCTCCCAACGATCGTTTCTCCGATTAAACACCTCTGTGATCTCACAAATGTCTTTTGGGCACCGAAGGAAAAGCTGGCGAACTGCAAAACAAAAGAAACTATCAGCATATTCTGATCAAGCCTTGTTATACGGAAATAATCCCTAAGATTCACTTCGCCCATCTACCAATTTGATCCCATTCCATCATAGTTTTCTCGATCCAATCCTCCGACACGGAGGCGTTGTTGACAAGAACGTAGAAGAATCTTTTTCCCCAATCCTGGTCTTTGTTCGGGAAATCTCTTATGATCCTTCTGTTTTTCCTCTTACCGATATAGAACACCTCAGTCTTTGGCTTGCGACGGATATCTAGGAAATTTTCAAGATGGTCAAGGGAGAGCTCGATTCTGCACTCATAACTCAAGGTTAGCAGCCCCACAAGATGTCGCAGAGCCCGAGGCGTCAATTGAGCTAGGGCGAGACCTCGTGCCCATAAGTACTCCGAGATGAGCGGGGGGATCGGGAACCATAACCAGCAAGCGGAGAGAAAAACCTCGTACATAGTAAAATAACCGGGAGGAGGCTTGTCAGCTCGGTCTGCTGAAGAAGGGAGCTTAAACACCACTCCCTCACTGATTCCAAAGCGAGTACGAATATCCGCTAAGGAGACGGGTGTTGAAAGAGAGGAACCAGACGGGTGGGCGACTATTTTCTTCTTCCGGCGTTTAGGAGACTTTCCCTTCTCAAGTAACATCAGTTGATCCAGTTCCTGCCTCGCTGCAACTGGATCCCAATCCCAGTCCTCACCTTCGGGCTCCGCGTCAACGAGTCTTGAACCACTCGCCTCGGCGCGACGTGTCGGCTCCGAATCGTTCGCCTCGGCGAGACTTGCTGCGGAAGTCCCATCCGAACGGTCAGCGGACAATGGAACTATCTTTCGTCCCAATAACGTCTGGGAATCTGCCAAACCAACAGAGTCCTCGAGAACGGATTCACCTCAGTCGCAGGAAAAAACCCTCGATTCCGGGTCACCTCGGGGAGAAGATACGCGAATACCCATTTCACCTCGGGAGGTAACAGGAGCGGTATTTGAACCCGGATCATCTCGGGATTTATTCATCAATTCCTCAAGAATCACCTCGGTTCGGAAAGAAGAAGAAGAAAACATCAACCTCGCCTCGGAAGTTTATCAAGCAAGAAGATCGATCGGAAAACTCGAAGAACAATCGGAAAGTTTGAAGATCAATCGGAAAACTAGGGCGGATGGCGGCGGCTTGGCAGAAATTCGAAGAACCCTAACCGAAATCTAAACATAAACAAGAGAGAGAAAGTAGGGAAGATAGAGAGCGAACCTTTGAGAATTTTCGGAAGAAGGAAGATAATGAAGAAATTAGAGGAAACCTCGTTACTTATAGAAGAGCTCGCGCGTCGGGACGCGTCGCCTCGAGAATACGCGAGGCACTTCTACTTCTGAGACAGACCAACTCTTCGCAAATCAATAATGGACCTTCGAGGGATGAGCACAGGCCCAAACAAACGCCTTCTTCGGCCCAAATCATAGTCCGACTCAACAAATACTGAAATTTTTTCTAAGTGTCGAGGCGCAAAAGCACCGAGGTGGAGGCACATTCTCACGATTGAGACCGAAGTGAAAATTCAGTATAGCCGCGAAAAATACTTCGGTATAAAACCATTCACCTCGGCACTTGATCAAAAACACTTCGGTACAAAACCATTCACCTCGGCAGTAGACAAAAAACACTCCGGTGCCAAGTCATTCACTTCGAAACTTAAATCACCTCGGCACAAGACTATTCGATTCCACTTAAGCAAGATATTTTGGTCGCGAAGTAAAAAAGCCTCGGAACATTGACCTCGCCTATCCTTGCAACTCGTCACCCTCATCTCTGAGAATAACGAGCTGGGGGGGCTAACTGTTGGGGTTGGTTTTCACCCATGCAAGATCAATCGAAGAAAAGACTAAGTATGGAAGGTGATCTCTGAACCGTGCATGGTTTGTGCACAAACCGAGGTGAAGAGATTTCGGTGCACGAACCGTGCATAAACCGAGGTGAACCACCTCGTGTATGAACCGTGCATAAACCGAGGTGAACCACCTCATGTATGAACCGTGCATGAACCGAAGTGAAGAGATTTCGGTGCACGAACCGTGAATAAACCGAGATGAACCACCTCGTGTACGGACCGTGCATAAACTGAGGTGAACCATCTCGTGCATAATCCGAGCTGAACCGGAATATGCATAAACCGAACCAACCTTTTCTTTTGACGGTCCGAGCTACAAATTTACGAAATAGTCCGAGTTCGAAACAACGAACGAGCCCAAGCCCACGAAGAAAGACCGAAGTAACTTTTGCCCTAGAAGAATAGAGTTCGTGGAAAGGAGCGCCGTCAAGAGAAAAGGAAGGAAAATCTACGAAAAGATTTTCCGAGATATGCGCTTTGGTTACGAGAAAAATGTATAAATAGGATTCTTAATTCATTCGTAAAGGACCCGCGGTTTACCTATCTTAAACACTTGTACTCAAAAAGCTTATCGCAACAAATCTAATAAAATTCCATCTTTGGATCTTTGCGTCTTGTTTACCTTATAATCTCTACGTCCTCTATTTGTTTTTCTTAATTTATAATTCGTTGTGTGAAATCCAGCACGCACACCAAGCATATCCCTCCGAAGTTTTTTTCATAAACTCAAGAGCTCGAGAATAAGGAAATTGAAGTAAGATATGTTCGATCTTGCGACAATGCAGCTGATCTCTTCACAAAGTTATTACCCACCACTATGTTCAAGAAACATGTCCATAACATTGGAATGCGTCGCCAAATAGACCTATAAGATGACAGCCTGCTCATTCGAGGGAGAGCTTGCGTGGTTGTACTCTTTTGATCTGGCTATAGTTTTTCCCACTAGGTTTTCCTAAAAAGGTTGTTAACGAGGCTACAAAGGCGTTAAGTAAAAGGCGATAGTGACACAGGTCTACAAAAGGGGGGGGGGGGTGTTACAAAAATTAAAAGTTACGGCAAGACAAAATCATCAAATGTGGCTACACGTGATAAATTATTGTAAAACCCACCGTCACTATGGGTGCACAATAACTTACTTTTTCTTATATATAAACGAACGATTTCGTTCATTTCAAAACACAATTCACTTCTTCAATAACAAAGAAAATACTCCCTCTTTTACCTCCCTTATTATTTATTATAAGTGATTCCTCCTTTTACGGATATACATATTTTTGTCTTTATTAATATTTATCTATACAACAAATTATACTTATTATTATAACACTTATCCATAATTTTTTGAATAGTTATAGTAATATATAAATAAAAATATTCCGTTTCATGAAAAGTCAGAAACGTTTTTCTTAACTTAACGGAATATTTTTTTCCTTTTTGTCTGGAGGCCCATTATGATTAAATAAAAAAAAATGATTTCCATCCTCGTTATATAAATTGAGCCCACGACCCTTCTTTTTTACAGTTTTGTAACTCCGGAGGGTGAAGTCAAAAGTCAAAATCCCTAAATTCATTCTTCTCTGCAAGTCGGAGAGATCTCTCGTCTCGTTGAAATTTGGGCGTCAATGTCGTCGTCCCCAGAGAATAAGAGGAAGAAGACGACGACAACCACGAAGAAACCGTTGCTCAATCCATCGCAATCGACACCAATTACGTCACTTCCCGATGATTTGCTACTGAGCTGCATAGCACGCGTCTCGAGATTGTACCACCCGAGTCTCTCCTTAGTCTCCAAGAACTATCGATCTCTCCTTTCTTCACCGGAGCTTTAAGAGACACGCTCCCTCTTAAACCGCACAGAGAGCTGTCTCTACGTTTGCTTACTGTTCCCTCCTGACCGTAACCTTCGCTGGTTCACTCTCTGCCGCAGACCAAATCGAACCCTAAACAAGAAGAAGAAGAAGAAGCTAAGTGACAATCTCTTGGTTCCAATCACATCTCCACATTCGACTCCCCTTCGGTCTAACTTCGTCGCTGTTGGTTCTGACATCTACAAAATCGGAGGAGTCATCAATGGCGTGCCTTCCACTACCGTCTCGGTCCTGGACTGTTGGTCTAACAAGTGGCGCCAGGCTCCAAACATGGAGATTCCTAGGGAGTACCCATTGGCCATTGCCATTGATGGGAAGATACTTGTTAAAGGAGGTCTTAAAGACTTGAATTCCCCAAAGTGGGTAGAGGTTTTCGACCCAAAAACCCAAACTTGGACGATTACATGTGAACCTAAAGAATGGGAATCAGCAGATGGAATGACGTGGCAGAGCTCTTCTTGCTGCGTGATAGATAACGTTTCGTACTTTTATCGTAATGGACAGTTCACATGGTTGGACAATGAAGTGTGGAGGGTCTTGAAGGGTATGGAAGGACTGCCTAAGTATTTGTTTAAGTTGAATACTGCTTCTCATGTTCAATTGGTGGATTTTGTGGAAAGATGGCGGTTTTATGGGACAGGTATGATTGTTCTAGCAATAATGGTCAGGGAAGGGTGATTTGGTGTGCGGAGATTGCGCTTGAGAGGTGTAGTAGTGAAGAGATTTACGGGACGGTCGAGTGGTCTGATGCCGTGCTTAAAGTCCCAAACTCTTTTGCATTCGAACATGTTCATGCTGCTACTGTTTGATGGAGAAGACAACTGAGACGTGTTTGAATCAGTCACTCGTGTGGGTAAAGAGTTTCATTATGGGTTTCTTCAGCCTCATGTTATTAGCTGGTTTTAGTTTAAAATGCAAGTAGAGAGGTTCACTACTTGCATTTTAAACTTTTTTAATGCTTCATTTTGAACTTAACTTGTGCTAGTGGCTAATAAAATGCATGTGAAACACTGTTTTGTTGTTCAGTTGGACTTCTTTATGATTCAGTAAGAAAAGAAAAAAAACAGAGTTTTGTTGTTCTTTGTTAAGAAGAAGTTTCGTAGTGATCCTGTGAAGAAGAAGTTGCAGAGAAACTGCTTCCTTGCTCTCGTAATGAGTTTAATGATTAAGTTGCAGAAATATATGGTGTCTTGCTTCTTCTTCTTCTCTAATCATATTATGAAATGAATATTGACTTCTTTTCTCTGTTTTTCTCAGAGGAGAAGCAGGCAAATTTGATCAAACTAATATTATTTATAATTGGATTTTTATATGTACACAAGTACAATTAGGCATGTCAATTAGGCTGTCCCGATTATATATAAGCCCGGCCTGGCCCGCTAAATTTTAAAATCCGGACCGGTCCTAACAGAGTTATTGGATTATTTTGAGATTTTCGAGTTTTTTTGAAAAAATAAAAATAAATTTCAAATACAAAATAAACTATAAATAAAAGTATATATTATAAATAAATCCAAATTGAAACAATGTTTTGAAATCCAATTTAAATTAAAAACAAAAATTTGACTTAAAAATTCAAATAAAGTCTAATATCAAATAAGTAAAGAAATAAATGTTTAATTTAGAAAGTAAAAAATGTAAAATCGATATGAGAAACTTCAAGATTGGAAGTTTCTTTTATATCTTTTAAATTCTTATCGTCATAAAAAAAAACTACTTATAAAAGATAAAAAGAAGAGTTATATTAAGTTTTGGCATAATATAAAAAAAATGATTTCGATCGTTATAAATATTGTTACATGGATTACGAAATGTAAATCTATACAACCAAGTGCGTGTACAAATAAGTGTTTGAACGTGCCTTGGTAAAAAAAAAATATGGCTTTTCGGGTAAGTCCGAGCCCGTCGGGTTTAAGCTCAAAAAACCATTAACCCAAATGGGCACAACTCGAAAGGCCCGATTTTTTCGGGCGTATATATCTAAGACCGTACCCGATATTTTTCATGGTTGGGCCAGGCCGGCCCGCTGGTTTTAGCCCTAATTGACATACCAAAATACAATTTACCTTTCTTCAAACAAACTAACATAGACAAAGCGTCTAGAGAAACATTATCAAGCTAAATGCTAATACACCTTTATTAATATACTAGATTATGATCCGTGTGTACGCGGGTTTTTAGTTATATATTTTAAAACACGTAAAAATAAATTGAAAACAGAAAATGAAAAACAAAATCGAATTACTTGTGAAAAATTATCTTTATTTTCATTTATATTTGTTTCCAACTAAATTTTATTAAATATTTCTAATTTTGAGAATTTTATATTCCTATATGAATTATGTTTATTTCTAATGATTTTACTACTTCTATGTGTAATTATCCTAAAATTTTGATGAATTGATTAATATTCTTATTGAAATAATATTTATTTCTTTAACCATAATTGACTTTCTTAATTATCAAAAATTATTACACGTGTCAAAATTTGATCGATTGAGTCAATACATTTCAATCATTTTAACTTCGAATGTGATCTGCATATATACTGCCTTATAATTAAATATTACTCCCTCTCTTCCTAAAAGAAGCTATTTTTGATTTTTTCACACATATTAAGAAAATTTGACAAAAAACTTACTTATGTTATTCTTTAAATATTATATGTTATAAGAGCAAATTAAGTAAAAATGAACAATAACTACACCTAGAAAATTGAAAACTTCTTTCTTTTTGAAACAAACTTTTTTTTAAAACTACATTCTTTAAGAAACAGAGGGAGTATATAACTCGTTAAAAAGAAACTAAACATGAAAAAATAGAAAACAAATGTAGATCAATTGAATGACTTATAATTAACTATTACGTGACCCATTAAAAATAAACTAAACATGAAAAAGAAGAAAAGAAAATTAGATTAGTTATGACCATAAAAATTTAAGACTGATAACGCTTACGCAAAACCACTGATTACAGTATATAGTTTAATTATTTTCCATTTTTAATTTTTTATTTAGTTTTTAATTAAAATTTGTAACTAATTTTTAAATTTTAGTTTTTTATTCGTAGTTTAAAATATGTTTTTTGATTTATACAATTTCCTTAATATAATTGGAAATTGGAAAACATAAGAGATAAAAATAATATTTTTTTTTTCTTTTAGGTTTAGTATATTTTTTATTTATAATATATTTTAATCAAAATAAGTGTCAAAATCTTATCGATTAACTTGACACGTATCGCGATCATGTTAATTATCCTAAGCAACACTAACCCTACTTCTCATATAGTTCACACAGTTTTTCAACTATCTTTGTATGTTCCGCTCCGTTAAAAATTGGGTATACAATTCGAGTCATTCGAGTAAATTAACGATCTCCCCATTAACTTTTGTTTTTATTTTCCTTTTCTTAATTTAATATGTCTTTTTTTTTCTTTTTTTCAAAAATAGTATTTTCCTTTTTCTTTTAGGATTAGTATATTTGTATTTATAATATATTTTAATCAAAATAGGTGTCAAAATCTTATCTATTAATTTTACACGTGTCGCGATCATCACCATAATTGTTGTTAAATATTATTATTTAAATAATTAATTTGATGAATAAAATTATTAAAATGACACTTAAATATAATAATTATATTATATATGTAATCTTATTATATAAAACTAGAAGTTCAAAATTAGTAATTAACACAATTGCGACATGTATAAAGTTAATCGATTAGATTTCGACATATGTTGCGATTAAAATATATTTGTAAATTAAATTTTTTTTTTTTATGAAATTATACAATAAATTACTAATGATAAAAATAAAAGAATGAAAGTTTAGAAAATTATACAATCAAATACTATTTCCATGAGAATAAAGATGATTTGCGGATCTAAGAGAGAAACATATAGTCAAATATGATATAAAAAAAATCTAACTAAGATAAAAATATTTTATAAAAACCAATTCGAGAATAAGAAAAAACCAGATATTTAGAAATATGTATACAAATTTAACTAAGAACCAAAAAGAAAATAAGTGTATCAAATTAATTATGTTTGTTTTGCGTTAGCCTTCTCAGTTTTTTTTTTTATGTTTACAAGTGATCTAGTTTTTTCTTGTTTTTTTTGTTAGTTTTGGTTTCATTTTCACATGTTATGTTATGAAATAATATATATATATATATATATATATATAAAGCTTGCTTTTCTCCCTTCTCATGAAAACACCTCATCCTGCACATCATTGTCACATCATATTTTTTTATCTAATTTTTAATTCCAAATTTGGTATACACAATTTTTGATAAAAATTTAATACACATTTTTAATGAAAATTTAATACACATGATAATATATATATATATATATATATATATATATATATATATATATATATATAAAGTTTCTATATATATATAAAGTTAGATTTTCTCTCTTCTTATGAAGACATCTCATCCTCCACATCATTGCCACATCATATTTTTTTATCTAATTTTTTAATTCCAAATTTGGTACACAATTTTTTGATAAAAATTTAATACACATTTTAATGAAAATTTAATACACATACTAATTATACATTTTGTTTTAACATTATAAAAAGAATTTCAAAAGACACCATTCATATTCTAAATTAAACCAAAAAATTATATGAATAAAATTCAAATAAATAATAAAAAGTTTTTTAAAAATGGTTATTCTAATATATTTCAACTTTTATAAATATTTAATTACGGTAAGTTGAATCGCTAATTTTATTAAAAAACTGTGATATCAAAAAATTCCTAACAATTAAAAATATAAGTTATCATAGAACTAAATCTAAGAAAAAAATAAGTTTATAAATCTTTAACATCTAATAAAAATATAAATAAGTAAAATTAAGGTATACTTGAAACAACAATTGCAATTATACATAACGAAAGTGAAAAATAGACTAAGAGCAACTTTTTAAAAAGAGATATATTAAAAGTATTCACACGAGATATAAAATAAGTTTAAAAATTAAGATCGTTGTGTTTTATGATTATATGTTTAACAAAATAAGGAAATTTAAATGTAACTATAAGAAGAGAAGAAAACAAAATCTTTGTAAATGCAAAATATATATTATGTGACGTAAATATAATTAGTATCTTAATTAACATGTAATAAAAAATATATTGAGAAAAGTATAAGGTGAAATTTTAAAATTGATAAGTGGCTAAAATAGGTAGATTTTTTAATTTTATAAATACTTTTTGCATTTTTAGTTTCAAAAAATTAAGTTTTTTTATCCAATCAATAGTTTCATGTTATAAACGTGACTATTAATAAACCATAGTAAGAAAATATAGAGAAAGAAAATAACGAAAACTTTAAAAAAAAAATTAAATCTACATAAAAAATGTAATGTATTTAAAATAGTACTAAAATATTATGATAAATAGAAATTTGAAAAACTAATATTTATATAATAAAATAATGGTACGCTAAAAATACCATACTTTAATAAAAATATGTATATAATGAAACGTAAAATTGGTATAATTTATGTAATGATTAGTTAATTTTTAACAAAAATAATTGGAAAAAATAAAATTGAGTAAACATGCTTATTATTCCTCACTTCTCCTTACGCCACATCAACAGCCACCTCATCCTCTTACATTTGACAACACATAATTGAGCCGAATTTCAATATCAACTTCACTCAGTCCAATTTAAAATCAGCCCAACAATGGACCAATACCCCTAACCCAATTAACATAAACGTCTTCACTCTGTCTTCTTCTTCCGTTGTAATCTCCGCTTCCGCCTACCGCTATGGAAGCCCTTCTCGATAGCATAACGGTGCCGCCATGTAATATTTATAGAAGTTGTCATCTGAAATCATTTTTCTCAAATTCATATATTATTTATTTCTTTTAATTTTCAGACCTTGCAAATACCCATGAGAAAAGAGAAATTTAACTACAACTGTAGCTGAACACAAAATTAACTGCAGAAGATACCACAACCTGATCTGGGTCCCTTCTTCAAGTGATTAAATACGGTTCAAGTATAGTTATATAAAGATGGGGAAATTGAGAGTTGGTTAAGGATAAGAGAGTTGATTTGGGTTCGGAGTATCGTCTGGATTGTTGACGGTCGAGAAGTTGTATCCATTGATTATCATCACGGTGTGAAGCGGAGGACCTTCTTAGTGGTCTTCGGTTGCCTCTCGCTCAGTCTCAGGGAATGAATTCAACTCATTGGGCCAACATTCATGTTCTTTTCAGGCAATTACGGGCCCAAACAAAACCGGATTCAAATAGTGATCAATTGTTGGGTTTCTTGCGCTATTGGACTACTGACTACATAAGGGACTATGACCATAAAACAAGAAACGTGATCGATTATTAATTTTAAAATTACTCATGCATTACAATGATTGCCCTTTAGAAGAAAAGAAAAAAAAATTAATACAAACACTCGTCAATTGTCCGCTTTGAAATAAACACGAACTCTACCTGAAGAAATATGCAAATTCATTTTCATATAATTTAAGTAACAGTGAGTAACAAAATAAATCAAAACATGGGCATTGATAAGTGTATATTTTGCATCATTTTAGCATCCATATAGTGTAGATTTATCATCATTTTAGAGTCTAATATAGCATTATAGTGTTGCATTTGATCATTTAGAGTCCTAGAGTGTTCTTGCATGGTTCTTGCATGTTTTGCATGTTCTTTGCATGTTTTGGGACCTTATTAGGTGAAAAAGACGCTTGGGAGTTGAGGATGCACTTGGAGAATGATGCATGTCACTTGGAGGGACAAGAAGCAACAAAAGGATGAAGAAGAAGGCTTCTGGCAGCAGATCGACGAGATGGATCGGTGAAGCTCGTTGATCCATAATTCCAGGAGCACAGATCGGTGAGCCAGATCGACGTTGCCTCGTCGATCCATAATTCCAGGAGCACAGATCGGTGAGCCAGATCGACGTTGCCTCGTCGATCCATAATGTCAGGAGCACGGATCGATGAGATGGATCGACGTAGGCTCGTCGATCCAAAATCTCAGGACGCAAGATCGACGAGCCAGATCGACGTACCAGGCCGAACCAGAAGGCACGACCAAGAGCACGGATCAACGAAGAAGATCGATGAGTCATCGATCCGTTTTATTTTGGGCGTTGGATCGACGAAGCAGATCGACGAGCTCGTCGATCCAACCCCAGACGAACTCTTTTTCTTCTTTTGCATGAGTCCCCCTATAAATACTCTTAAAACCTAATTTTTATAAAAAGTCTTTTTCTAATTAGTCTTGTCAAGAACCTTTGAGCCACTTTTGGCAAATTCTATGTTTATGCTTTGGATTTGATCTTAATGCAATTCCCATCTTAGATTTCTTGTTTATCTTCTCTAATTATGTTTAGTCTTTCTCTAATCTTTGATTTGATGGGCTTAAACATGATTAGTGAGTAGTTTCCTTAGGAACTTAGGGATGGGTTAGATTTAGGGAATTTTATTGGTTCAATCTTGCAATCTAGGATAGATTCTTCCTAATCTCTTCTTATTGAGTAGTTCTTAATGCCAAATGGCTAATCTTTGCCATTTTGGGATCTTA
>JAHZTW010000001.1:392316961-392328374 GCA_020283515.1 Alliaria petiolata
CTCAAAAATGGGAGAGAGCTCTACCATCTCATTTGGTCAAATCTTGGGATGATTGTCAAAGGGTCTTCCTTCAAAGGTTCTATCCAACTCAAAAAACAGTCCAAAGGAGGAGGGACATCTTGAGCTTCAAGCAAGGCATTCATGAGACCTTTCATGAGGCATGGGAGAGACTTAGAGGATACACTAGGGATTGTCCACATCATGGGTTCAAGAAAGAAGCAATCCTTAGCATTTTCTATTGGGGTGTTGCTAAGGATCACAAATGGACATTGGATGTGGCTAGCAAAGGGCGTTTTGCAAACCTCACAATAGAAGAAGGAGAGCTACTTGTTGAGAACTTGGCCAAGACTAGTGAAAGATACTATGAAGGACATGTTGCAACACCTCTAGAGAGATCATGTGAAGACTCCACATGGAAGGACTTGCAAGATAAATTGGAGCGTTTGGAGAAACTCATACAAGCGAAACAAGGAAGGGTTGATTTGGCTAACGAGCAACACCATGAGAAAGCCAACTTCATGGTAAAAGACCCACGTTCTGTGCAACAAGGACATGGCCCTAGTCCTCTTTATCAAGAGACCATTCAAAGTATGCTCCAACAACTCTTACATGGTCAAGAGAATGGTGCAATGAAAATGGATAAGGAGTTTAATGATATCCATACCAACATGGGTAGTATACAAGAGGACTTTAAGTCCACACTTGATACATTAGCCTCCAAAACCAAGGAATTAGAGAATGGTAAAGGAGCTGCTTCTATCTCCACAACTCAAGTTTTGTTTGATGAGCCCAAGTTGGATGAGATTTCGGTGAAATTGCCAAGAAAGGCTAAGATTGGTTGTGTCTCGGGTACAAGCAAGGATAAGGCTGAGCCTAGGCTTAGATCTACTGCTAAAGAAGAGCCTGATGGTGAGTCCCTACTGACTCTATGATGGTGAGTCCGCACGGCAAGGGCTCTAGCGAGATGTCCGACCCGGAAAAAGAAGCGCCTCCGCTTCTAAATTCAACTCAGTGTGTGTCAGATGGTAGTTCTGCGGTGAAGAAGTTGTTGTGGGTTAACGTTGTCAACAATAAACAAGTATTCTCAAGTCACGTTCCAAAAGTCGAGGTGGTTGATGGAGCTTCCCTGGTGGAAATCCCTGACGATCTCATTCAAAACTCTGTCCCTCTCTGGGAAGATTTTCTCGAAGGAAAATTTCTTTCAACAGCACCGCATGTAGCAAAGATACATGTCATTGTCAATAAGATCTGGCCGCTTGGAGATAAGCGTATTAGGATCGATGTTTTTGCAGTGAATGAAACCACGGTGAAATTCAGAATATGTGATGCACAAACAAGGATCCGAGTTCAAAAAAGAGGTATGTGGAATATTGCTGATATTCCAATGCTAGTCTCGAAGTGGTCTCCAATCGAGGACGATACCGAACCAGAGATAAAAATCATTCCAATGTGGATTACGTTGAAGAATGTTCCGCATAGAATGTACTCGTGGGACGGGCTGGGTTTTATCGCAAAGGCCGTCGGTAAACCAGTTCGACTTCATCCAGACACGGAGTTGTGTTCAAACTTCGAAGAAGCAAAGATTTTTGTTGAAGCAGACATGTCGAAGGAGTTGCCTAAGATATACCGATTCAAATCAAGCATGGGTATTGATGCAGAGGTAGAGTTCCATTACCCATGGTTACCGGCTCGGTGTACGATTTGTAAAAAATGGGGGCATCCTGCAAAAGACTGTGTAGCAAAGGGCTGTGGAGATGGACGAAAAGCGGCTACAAATGTGGCATCAGAATCAGAGCAGCTGCAAAAAAAATCTGAAGAAATAATCCTGAAGAACAACGAGGGGAAAAAAACATGTTCAGAAACACAGAGTACCGCTGTTGCTTCGGAGACGGAGGTTGCAGAAACTCCTCTAGCTTTACAAAAGGGGGTTTCTGAGAAAGACAATCAACAAGCTTGGGAGGAAGTTGATGAATCCGAGGAGGCAGGTTGGTCAAAGGTATCTCCTGGAAAATCCGGTAGGGTAGTGGAGAAGCAAATAAAAAGCTCTGAAAAAGTGGGGACTCCATCACGTTATGCCATTCTCGAAGCTAGTGGTGAGGGCACCATGAATATAGAGGAAACAGAGACAGAAGAAGAGAAAGAGGGTGGAGAGGAGGAAGATAAAGAAGAGGAGGAAGAAAGAGAAGAAGGGGAGATAAAAAAAATGATACAAAAGGGATTCATGGGAAACAAGAGAAGAGTCATCGTATGAATATCCCACGATCTTCAAAGGGAATTAACAAATATCTTAATCAAACCTACGCTGCAACGCATAAGGGCCGAGTCTCTTATGGTTCAGCAAAAAAGAAATCTTCCAAGAAAAATTAATATGTCGGGGTTCTTCTGGAATGTTCGCGGCCTCAACAAATCAACAAAGCATTCCATTATAAAGAACTGGGTAGACAGAGAAGGATTTCGGTTTGGTAGTTTATTGGAAACAAGAGTTCAAGAGAGTAAAGAGAAGCGGTTGAGCTCAAAAAATTTCAGAGATTGGTCTGTGTTAACAAACTACGAATACAACAGCTTAGGACGTATTTGGGTGGTTTGGAAGCAAAATGTTCGACTCACTCCTCTCTTTAAGAGTGGTCAGATGATAACGTGTTTGGTAAAATTCGAAGAACAAGAGGAAGAATTTTTCTGCTCATTCATCTATGCATCCAACTGTGTAGAGGAACGTAAGGAGCTTTGGCAGGACCTGCGAGATCATCACGATTCCCCTATATTTAGAAATAAATCGTGGTTGTTGGTAGGAGATTTTAATGAAGTTCTTGATGGCGAAGAACACTCCGAGTTTGAAAATTCCTTACACATCATCTCAGGAATGCGAGATTTCCAGAGCACAGTAAGCTATTGTTCACTCTCAGACATGCCTTACCATGGTCCCCTGTTTACATGGTCAAACAAGAGGGAGAATGGTTTGATCTCGAAGAAGTTAGACAGAGTATTGGTTAATGATATTTGGACACAAGCGTATCCCCAGTCGTATAATGTCTTTGAGACAGGAGGGTGCTCAGACCATTTGCGAGGCAGGATCCAGCTTAGTGCCAATATCATCAAACCCAGGAAGCCTTTTAAGTTTGTAAATGCAACGACAGAGTTGGAGGAGTTTAAGCCTTTGATTGCAAACTACTGGAAGGAAACAAAGCCTATATTTCTCTCCACTTCATCACTATTTCTTTTCTCGAAAAAACTGAAGGGGTTAAAACCTTTGATCAGATCTTTAGCGAAAGAAAGAATGGGGAACTTGGTGAACAAATCAAAGGAGGCGCATGATGACTTATGTCAGAAGCAGCAGATGGCCTAGCAAACCCGTCGCCTCAGGCTATGGAGATAGAGAGTGTGGCTTATAGACGATGGGATTTTGTCTCGGGTTTGGAGGAAAAATATTTCAAACAGAAATCCAAGATGCATTGGCTCCATGTGGGGGATAACAATAACAAGAATTTTCATCGTGCAGTGGTTACACGACAATCATCAAACACGATCCGAGAAATTCTATGTCAAGATGGTAGTGTGGTTATGGATGCTGAGGATATTAAACGGGAAGCTGCAAAAATTTTCAAGGACTTCTTACAATTCAAACCAGAGGATTTCGAAGGTTCCACTGTAGAAAATCTAAAAGACTTACTACCTTTTAGGTGCTCGGTAGAGGATGAAGATTTGCTTCTCAGAGAAGTCAGTGCAGAGGAAATCAGGGGGGTTTTATTTGCGATACCGAAGGATAAATCCACAGGGCCAGACGGATTTACTACAGAATTCTATACATCAGTGTGGGACATAATAGGCCAGGAATTCATCACAGCGGTGAAATCTTTCTTTGTAAAGGGCTTCCTCCCGAAGGGTATAAATTCAACAATACTAGCACTAATACCAAAAAAGACAAGAGCTAGAGAGATGAAGGACTACCGACCAATCTCCTGCTGCAACGTCATTTACAAAGTCATATCAAAAATTATTGCAAACCGGCTCAAAGGGATTCTTCCAAAATTCATCTCGGCAAATCAGTCTGCTTTCATCAAGGACAGGCTATTGATTGAAAACCTTTTGCTGGCTACAGAACTGGTCAAAGACTACCATAAGGAGGGAGTGTCTGCTCGATGTGCTATAAAAATAGACATCTCGAAAGCTTTTGATTCGGTTCAGTGGTCTTTCCTCATGAATGTGCTCTCAGCCATGCAATTTCCGGCGACTTTCATTAACTGGATTTCGTTGTGTGTGACGACAACATCATTCTCGGTTCAGGTGAATGGGGAACTTGCAGGTTTTTTTTATAGTAAGAGAGGACTTCGCCAAGGCTGTTCTCTTTCACCATATTTGTTTGTGATCAGTATGTGGTGTAAACCTCGGACTAGACAAGGCTCACGGGGTGGGGATCGAACACGCTGGTCTAAGGACTCTCTCGTGTTGGATCGATTAAGGGGTGGATGATGGAACGATGGCACCATAGAGAGGATGGAATGCTCTTTGATACAGCTAACACTCGACCTTGTGAGATTCCACACACAAAGAGACGAGCAAGGGGTTTCTTAGCAAGCGGCGCTTGAATAAGAGAACTGCCGATTTTATTGATTTAGGGTAAAAAGTTGTGTCATACAAAGCCGAAAGGAGCTTTATTAATAGCTCGGCGGCATGACCTTCTAGGGTCTAAGCCATTAAGGCAAAATAAACGAAAAAGAAAACTAACACTTGATGCCTAAACAAAACGCAAAAGAAAAACACTAAAAAGTTCTCAAAACATAAAAAGGAAATAACGAAAGAAACTAAGTAAAACGGTAACGTCTTGGTCTTTTATTCTTGGCTTCTTGACGTGCTGAAGCTAACCAAGGTTGCATGAAGCCGTGCTTGTACCTGCATGCATAATTGAAATGGAAAGTACCTTGTTTTCGCGTAAGAGCGGCCAAGCTTGTTGATGGATGGTCTTGATGGATTCTGGTACGGCTTTGGGAAGCTTCTTCTTGTCTTGGACAGTCTGGAGTGTTCTTGATGTCATGCTGTTGAAGTCTTCGCTGGAACGGTCGTCATTGTCTTCCAACTCTTCTGGAAACGCCACATGCTCTCTCTCGGCTTCTAGGCTTGTGATCGCGGTAACTTGAGGCTCGGCGATGGTCTCCTCATGCTTCCTGTGGTATTGGACTATAGAATCAGTTAAGTAGAGGGGTATACCTTGGCCGTGCTGAGGAGGGACGTGTACGATGTCTTGCTGGGGTAATTCCTCTTCTTGCGCCTTCTCGGGTTCGTTGTAGCTTTCAAGTGCGGTTGGATGAGGTGGGTCGATGGCCTCCGGATCCAACGTGCTGATGATCCTCTCCACTGCTAGGTTAAACTTCTGGCATAAGGATTTGGTCTTGGATCGAGTCATTCTGCCCTCCATGACCGTGGGGACATCACCTTCGGTTGGCTCCGGCTCGGCAGATCCACCATTCCTTCCCTCTTGAGAAGGTTTTGCCCTCAAAACTGTATCTTCTGCATCAAACGGAGATAAGTCAGCAACATTAAAGCTATGCGAGATATTAAACTCACCTGGGAGTTCCAGCTTGTAGGCATTGTCGTTGATTCGTTCCAAGACTTTGAATGGGCCATCTCCTCTCGGCGCGAGCTTGGAGCTTCTCTTCTGCAGGAATCGTTTCGGCCTCATATGTAACCAAACCCATTCGCCTGGTTCAAAGACAACCTCCTTGCGTCCCTTGTCTTTAGTCCTCTTATACTCCTCGGTCTTTCTCTCAATGTTCTCCTTAGCCTTTAAGTGTAGTTTCTTGATGAATTCTCCGCGGTTAAGCCCATCCATGTTCACTTGTTCAGCTTGCGGTATTGGTGAGAGGTCTATTGGTGCCAGGGGGTTAAGACCGTATACAACCTCAAAAGGGGACAGCTTAGAGGCAGAGTGAGTAGCACGGTTATAAGCAAACTCAATAAATGGAATGCAATCTAACCATGTTTTCATATTTCTACCAAGCGTTGCTCTAAGTAGGGTTGAAAGGGTACGGTTTACCGACTCGGTTTGGCCATCCGTTTGAGGGTGGCACGTGGTGGAGAATAGCAGCTTGGTGCCCATCTTTCTCCAAAGGGTTTTCCAGAAGTGGCTGAGGAACTTAGTGTCACGATCTGATACGATCGACCTCGGCACTCCATGTAAACGCACCACCTCTTTGAAAAACAAATCTGCGGTCTGAGTTGCATCATTCACTTTGGCGCATGATATGAAGTGTGCCATCTTGCTGAATCGATCCACAACCACAAAGATCGAGTCCTTGTGCCTGATCTTTGGCAGACCTAATACAAAGTCCATGGAGATATCTACCCAAGGGGCCTTAGGTATGGGTAAAGGCGTATATAGACCGTGAGGATGTAACCTGGATTTGGCCTTTCGGCATGTGATGCATCGGCCGCAGAACTTCTCCACATCCCTTTTCAAGTGTGGCCAGAAGAAGTGATCAGTAAGCACGGCTAGTGTCTTGGCGATGCCGAAATATCCCATTAGGCCACCACCATGAGCTTCCTGGATTAGTAACTCTCGGATTGAACCTTGGGGAATGCACAGCCGTTTGTCCCTGAATAGAAATCCATCAAAGATATAGTAGGCGTTGTAACTCCTTTGCCATTCTCTTTATAACTCTCTCCAAAGTCAGGATCTTCCTCATACAAACCCTTGATCTGCTAAAATCCTAGAACCTTAGCCTCCATTGTAGAGATCAGAGCATACCTCCGAGACAATGCGTCGGCCACAACGTTCTCCTTGCCCTTCTTGTATTTGATTACATAGGGAAACGTCTCGATGAACTCCAGCCACTTAGCGTGCCTCCTCTTTAGTGATGTCTGACCTCTCAGATGCTTCAAGGTCTCGTGGTCGGTGTGGATAACAAATTCCTTCGACAACATGTAATGTTGCCATGTTTCCAAGGCTCTAACTAGCGCATACAACTCCTTGTCGTAGGTCGGGTAATTCAGCGTGGCTCCACTCAGCTTCTCACTAAAGTACGCCACTGGCCGACCCCTCTGGTGTAGGACAGCTCCTATGCCTAAGCCCGAAGCATCGCATTCTACTTCAAACATAATATCGAAGTCCGGTAAGGCCAAGACAGGTGCTCGGGTGAGACGATCCTTGAGCGTGTTGAATGCAGCTTCTTGAGCTTCTCCCCATGAGAATGGGACGTTCTTCTTGATAACAGCCGTGAGTGGGGCAGCCACGGTGCTGAAATCTTTAACGAACCGGCGGTAGAATGAGGCTAGACCGTGAAAGCTTCTAACATGGCCGATAGTACTTGGCTTTGGCCATTCTTGAATAGCCTTGATCTTCTCCTCATCTACCTGCAAGCCCTGCTCACTTACTACAAAGCCTAAGAAAACAAGCTTGTTAGTACAAAAGGAGCACTTCTTTAGGTTAGCATATAGGCCTTCCTTCCGAAGCGTTTTTAAAACAAGTTCTAGGTGCATAAGATGATCAGCTAAGCATCGGCTATAGACAAGTATGTCATCAAAATACACTACTACGAATCTACCAATGAATGATCTTAGAACCTGGTTCATTAGCCGCATGAATGTGCTAGGGACATTGGTGAGGCCGAACGGCATCACAAGCCACTCGTATAAGCCTTGCTTAGTCTTGAAGGCGGTCTTCCACTCATCGCCTTCCCTCATCCTCACCTGATGGTACCCACTCCTGAGATCCACCTTTGAAAAGATAGTTGCTCCACTAAGCTCGTCTAGCATGTCATCAAGGCGCGGGATGGGGTGCCGGTACTTGATGGTAATGTTGTTAATCGCCCGGCAGTCTACACACATCCTCCAGGTACCGTCCTTCTTAGGTACTAGTAGGACCGGTACGGCGCATGGGCTGAGACTCTCCCATATGTATCCCTTGTCCATCAAGTCCTTGACTTGCTTCTCAAGTTCCTTGGTTTCTTCGGGATTCATGCGGTAAGTGGCCTTGTTGGGTAAGGCAGAGCCAGGGACCAATTCAATGTGATGCTTTATCCCACGGATAGGAGGCAATCCGGCCGGTATCTCCTCTGAAAACACATCTTTAAACCGGTCTAAGACAGCTTGTACCTCACTCGGGAATTGTAATTCATCTAAGCCTGTACTTAGACAATCTTTGAAAACCATTAGCAGCACGGTGCCTTGGGCACGCATGGTTTTAAACACAGTATTAGACGAAACAAAGAGGTTAGACTTATTTACCTCGGTTTCTTTAGCCATATGAGCTTGCATTTGATGTACCTCGTTTGGACTCAAGGGGGCTAAGTTGTGCTTCCTGTCCTTGTAGACGAATGAGTAGAAGTTTGTCCTCCCATTATGACTTGTTGCTCTATCAAACTGCCACGGCCTTCCCAGCAGAAGGTGACCAGCTTGCATCGGCACAACATCACAGGTTACTTCGTCTAGATACTTTCCCACGCTGAACGGTATGATGACTTGTTCGGATATCCTCAGCTCAGTTTGATCATTTAACCATCTCAGCTTGTATGGCCTCGGGTGCTTAGTCTTCTCCAGACCTAGCTTCTCTACCATGTACTTAGAGGCAACGTTAGTGCAAGAACCACCGTCGATGATAAGATTATATACCTTATTCCGGATGGTGCATCTTGTGTGAAAGATGTTTTCTCTTTGCACCTTCTCTTCTGGCGTAACTAGAGCACTTAAGATCCTCCTGGTGACAAGCATCTCGCCATGATTAGGGTAGTCTATTTTGCCTTCTAGCTCATCATCGGGTTCGTCCTCGGCCTCGTCTTGAGATTCATAATCTCCGCTAGGGATCAGGATCATGGTTCTCTGGTTGGGGCACTCCTTTGACTTGTGGCCTCGTCCCTGACACTTAAAGCATATAATCTCTCGAGTTCTAGATGTACTAGGGAACTTACCTTGCTCTGGTCATGTGGTTTTGGGAGGTTCCGGAGCCTTTCCCTTGAAGCGTGAGTCAATCTCCACCGCTTTTCCCTTGTCCAGAGGCTTAGGGCTACTTGCAATCCACGGCTGGGGTGCTCGGCTTCGGTTAGATAGGCTAGTCTTGCGCTTAATCTGTTGCTATATTTGCACCGACAGGTGTAGGAGCTCATGCATACCGATGTATTGGGTCCTCTCTACCTTCCGGGCGATGCGCTCGTGCAGCCCATCTATAAACTGAGCCATCAAGGCTTCTTCTGACTCTTCCAGCTCCAACAGATTCATAAGTTTCTCAAACTCATCGAAATACTCATCCACGGTCCTAGTTCCTTGAGAAA
Source organism: Alliaria petiolata (assembly GCA_020283515.1). Lineage (NCBI taxonomy): Eukaryota > Viridiplantae > Streptophyta > Magnoliopsida > Brassicales > Brassicaceae > Alliaria > Alliaria petiolata. The sequence goes on from JAHZTW010000001.1 coordinate 392,326,219, forward strand.
GCTTTCTGAACCGTTTCTGCAAATCCCTATGATAGTGATCAGGGACGTATCTGGATCTCAAAAGAAATTTCATGTCCCGCCACAGGGTGACCGGCGCGAAGCGATTTCTCCTTCTCTCGGCCACGTTTCTGTCCCACCACGCAATGGCGTTGTCCGTGAGCTGTGCTGCGGCCAAGGCAACTCTCTTGCGCTCACCATATCCATAGCACTCGAATATGTACTCTAGCCTCCTCTCCCAATCCAGATACACGTCCAGATTTGACTTGCCATCGAATGTTGGAGGAGTAAGCTTGACGTCCATATTGCCTTCCCTCGGCTCTTCCTCTCGCATGCGTTGTCTCCGAAGAGGGTACGGCGCACGCTGGTGTTCTTGCTGCAACGGGTCAGGAGGATGGTCATCCTCTAGCTCAGGCATCTCGTCCTCTGGCTCACGCAAGTTCCTCACAGGAGCTCTCGGTGGAGGAGCCGCAGCTGGCGCAGGACGTGGTGGCGGTTGTTCCAAGCGCATCATGCGCTCACCAAACTCCTGTCTCATGGCTCGCATCTCTTCTCGGAAAGCGGCAATCATCTGCACCATGGCGTCCTGAGGTACTTCTTCACCCATGTTGTCCTTTTAACGCTTGTACTGTTCCTGTAATCCAACAAAAACAACAAACTATCAAAGCACCACAATAGATGAAATCAAAATCAACAAAAACAATTTAAACAGGAAACTAAACAACTTTCTTTTTGGGATTTTCTGTTTTAAAACTAAGCTATAAAACAAAGCTAAAAGAAACAAGCAAGTGCGGCAAGGCAGAAACAATTCTTTTGGGTTTTATGGATTTAATGAAACAAACACTAACAAGCAACAATCAGACCAGCTCGCACAATCAAAGGAAACCACTTGAATGTAACAACCTAACCGGATCTAACAAGAACAGAAAACTTGGCTAGAACAAACGAAAACAGCAATGATTTTTATAGGGTTTTCTCTAATGAAACAAAAGCAAATAAGCAGAAATAAAACCGAAAGGTAAAAGGATAGATATCACCTGATATTAGGAACCTTTCGGCTCTGATACCAGATGGTGTAAGCCTCGGACTAGACAAGGCTCAAGGGGTGGGTATCGAACACGCTGGTCCAAGGACTCTCTCGTGTTAGATCGATTAAGGGGCGGATGATGGAACGATGGCACCACAGAGAGGATGGAATGCTCTCTGATACAGCTAACACTCGACCTTGTGAGATTCCACGCACAAAGAGACGAGCAAGGGGTTTCTTAGCAAGCGGCGCTTGAATAAGAGAACTGCCGATTTTATTGATTTAGGGTAAAAAGTTGTCTCATACAAAGCCGAAAGGAGCTTTATTAATAGCTCGGCGGCATGACCTTCTAGGGTCTAAGCCATTAAGGCAAAATAAACGAAAAAGGAAACTAACACTTGATGCCTAAACAAAACGCAAAAGAAAAACACTAAAAAGTTCTCAAAACATAAAAAGGAAATAACGAAAGCAACTAAGTAAAACGGTAACGTCTTGGTCTTTTATTCTTGGCTTCTTGACGTGCTGAAGCTAACCAAGGTTGCATGAAGCCGTGCTTGTACCTGCATGCATAATTGAAATGGAAAGTACCTTGTTTTCGCGTAAGAGCGGCCAAGCTTGTTGCTGGATGGTCTTGATGGATTCCGGTACGGCTTTGGGAAGCTTCTTCTTGTCTTGGACAGTCTGGAGTGTTCTTGATGTCATGATGTTGAAGTCTTCGCTGGAACGGTCGTCATTGTCTTCCAACTCTTCTGGAAACGCCACATGCTCTCTCTCGGCTTCTATGCTTGTGATCGCGGTAACTTGAGGCTCGGCGATGGTCTCCTCATGCTTCATGTGGTATTGGACTATAGAATCAGTTAAGTAGAGGGATATATCTTGGCCGTGCTGAGGAGGGACGTGTACGATGCCTTGCTGGGGTAATTCCTCTTCTTGCACCTTCTCGGGTTCGTTGTAGCTTTCAAGTGCGGTTGGATGAGGTGGGTCGATGGCCTCCGGATCCAACGTGCTGATGATCCTCTCCACTGCTAGGTTAAACTTCTGGCGTAAGGATTTGGTCTTGGATCGAGTCATTCTGCCCTCCATGACCGTGGGGACATCTCCTTCGGTTGGCTCCGGCTCGGCGGTTCCACCA
>JAHZTW010000001.1:392331889-392342719 GCA_020283515.1 Alliaria petiolata
GTGAAGACTCCACATGGAAGGACTTGCAAGATAAATTGGAGCGCTTGGAGAAACTCATACAAGCGAAACAAGGAGGAGTTGATTTGGCTAATGAGCAACACCATGAGAAAGCCAACTTCATGGTAAAAGACCCACGTTCTGTGCAACAAGGACAAGACTCTAGTCCTCTTTCTCAAGAGACCATTCAAAGTATGCTCCAACAACTCTTACATGGTCAAGAGAATGGTGCAATGAAAATGGATAAGGAGTTGGATGATATCCATACCAACATGGGTAGTATACAAGAGGACTTTAAGTTCACACTTGAGACATTAGCCTCCAAAATCAAGGAATTAGAGAATGGTAAAGGAGCTGCTTCTATCTCCACAACTCAAGTTTTGTTTGATGAGCCCAAGTTGGATGAGATTTCGGTGAAATTGCCAAGAAAGGCTGAGATTGGTTGTGTCTCGGGTACAAGCAAGGATAAGGCTGAGCCTAGGCTTAGATCTACTACTAAAGAAGAGCCTGATAGTGAGTCCCTACTGACTCTATTTGTTTGTGAAGACGAAACACCTTTCAAGACGAAACCACCAAAAGAGAAAGGCAAGAACAAGGGGTCTTTCATGAGTTTCACCAAAAATCCTAAGGATGGAGCTAGGATGGACAAAGCTGAGCCTAGGATTAAGTTCAAAGCTGAAGAAGAGCCTGATGGTGAGTCAATGCTCATGCTGTTTGGCCATGACGAGGAAATCACCAACAAGAAGGAACCACCAAACAAGAAAGGCAAGGCTAAAGGGGCATTGGTGAGATTACTTGAGAAAGCTAAGGATGAGATTGGTAATGGACGTGCTGTGTCAGGGAACACTTTGAGCTTACATCCATTGGAACTCAAAGGAAGTTCCATTGAGTGCGAAGTCAAGTGCAAAGGAATGCCAAAACCATTCTCAAAGGCAAGGCTCATTCTTCCACCCGGTTTAGAGGAGGATGAGGAAAAGGTGCAAGAGATGTTGTTCACTGTCTACACCATGGACATGCCACAACGTTCACACTCATTCACATCTCCAGCCACCCACTTCACCCTTAAGCCAGCCTAAAAGGATTTGTACGGAAAGTCAAGCTAAGAGACTTTAAACAAAGCGCTCTTGGGAGGCATTCCCATGTTATCCTTGTATATATTAATGTTTTTGTTCTTTAATTATGTTTCTTTGAGTTTTTGAAAGTTTTAGGTTGAGTATGGAGGGCTATGAGATCTCCCACCCCTCAGTCAAGCAATCCATCATACTCCATGGAGTCTTACTCCTCCTCCTCCACTCGTTTCTGATTAAGGTACCACTCCAAATCATTGTAAATACCATTTAGTTTTTATTTTTGCATTTTGAAATCTTCTCCAAGCTTGGATTACACAAGGGACTGTGTAATTTAAGTTTGGGGGAGTATGGTGTATTTGACATATGTTTTGTGATTCTTATTTTTATTTGCATACTTGAGTCTTATGCATTCATCTAAAGCATAGAAAAACCCAAAAATTTGAAAATTTTGAAAATTTTCCAAATAAGAATCATTTAGTTGTTGCATTTGCATTATAGGATTGAGTCTAGTTGCATTTCATATAGGTTTGCACTCATTTGCATTGGGAGCAATGATGAGCTTATCCTTGTAGAGTGTCAACTCATGTAATCAATTCAATGCCCTAGTTAGTAGTTCTTTGATGCATTTGAACAAGTCTTGAAAGTAAGGAAGAACCATGCTTGGATCACTTCACTTGTCACCTAGAACTTGGTCGAAATAGGGTCTTGAATTTGATAACCAACTCTACTCACTTGAACCAAAATTTGACATCTAATTATCATGCCTTGCATTGAAAGTGAATTCATGGATGATATACATACTTGAGATTTCTTACTCACTTTGCCACTCTCTTGCTAGCTCAAGTAGTACCCCCACCTTACCTTACCTCCCTAAAAGCCAAATGTTCTAGTGATATTGCTTGTGAGGCCTTATTTTGATTGAACTTAGCATAAAGTGTTAGGTTTGGGACGACAAGCTTAAGCTCTCATGTAGATTCTAGCTCACACATCTTGGGGCTAGTTTTAGGCTTAGGATTTGGGGTATGGGTCGTGGTATTGCATGGAGCTTTGATTTTGGAATTATATGCTTGCATTTAGCATGTTGAGTTGTGGAAAGGAGTAGGAAAAAAAGGATGATAAAAGGCTTGGAAGGAAATAAGGGAAGCATAGTTTGAAATGGTGGATCTTGTGTGATTAAATGAATAGCTCTAAATTTGAAAAGTTATAGGTAGCCTTAAGAAGAGAAAAAGAAAAATCAAAAGAGCCAAAAGGCCAAAGAAAAGAAAGGGCTACCTAGGAATAAAAAAGAGAAAAGAGCGAAGTATGTAAAAGATCACACCATTCACTATGAGATAAAGGTTGAAGAAGATTCCCCTTAGAGCTTTAAATAAAAAAATATTTCATTGGTTTTGCAAGGCACAAAGAGCCTTGGGAGAAAATGGTAGCTTTAGAGGGTTGAGTGAGCTTAAAAAGAATGGATGAGAGGGGTTTAGGACCATTGATAGCATTATGGGTAGATGAGAGTCTAGTCTTGTATGCATCACTTGTCTTTTACCTTTAGCATTATGCATGAGGTTCAATCCTCTTTGAGTGACACCCTTATGCGAATTGGAAGCCTCATGAATTGAGATCATTCTTATCTCAAAGCCTAGTCCCTTAGCCAAATGAATTCACTTGCATTGCATTGTCATGATTCACGGTTTGCAATTTAATGAATGTTAAAGAGTTGGTTGGATAGGGAGACTTATCTAGATTGAGTTCTTTGTGCATTTGATTGTTGTGATGAGCATGGCTAACTCTTTTGGAGTAGGATGAATTCAAATGCATCTTAGAATTAGGAACTAGGACATTGAGTTGATTATTTTTGTTTGCATTCTTGGATATTGAGCTCCCACCTTCACACCTCTCTCTTGGATTTGTCATGTTTGTTTGCTTGAGGGCAAGCAAAAGGCAAGTTTGGGGGAGTTGATAGACTCATAATTTAGCATGTTTTGGCATTCATTTTAGATAGTTTTGCATCCACTTGAGCATTCTTTTTGGTCACTTTTGGTCTCATTTGCATTCATATTAGAGTTTAGTGAGTCTTAGCCTAGATTGTTGCATATTTGTACATATGGAGTCTTTATTAGGTGTTTTGGAGGCTTGGAGGACCATAAGGAGTCTCATGGATGATCAAGAGGAGGAAGAGAAGCAGCCAAATGAGAAGCAAAAGTCTTTTAGAAGCATATCGAGCATTTGGATGCGGGAAATGTATGTATCCAGAAGAAGGCCTTGCACTGAGATTCAGACTCCAAAGCCTTCTTAAGAGTTGTAAAGGATCCATAGTGATTTATATTTCCGTTGGAATCAAGTCATTCGGACCCTTTGTTAGAAAGATACATCGAGTTTGGTTCTAATCGACGTGTTGGATCGACGAGCTGCTCGAACCACTCATCCAGGGGTTGGGTTCGACGTGTTGAATCGACGAGCTGCTCGAAACAAATATCCAGGGGTTTTCTAATGGTTCAATCTTGCTGACCTATCGAGTGAAACTCGGCATTTGTAGCGTCTCCGGTCGGGACTGGTCCTATCCCGAATCGGGGGTGTTACACTGCCCACACCACAGTTTCAGCGAACCACAGCTCCGTGGTATCTTCTACCGCGGGATTGATTGGAGGTATCAAATGGCCTTAGACGCAGCGAGCAATGGCAACTTCAACACCAGATACCCAGAAGACGCAATGGTGCTTATAGAGAATTTGACCTCTTGTAACAGCACCAAGAACGCAGACTTCGAAAGAAGACAACACGCTGGAGTGAATGGAGGAAGAAAAATTGCTGAAGTCAACAGGAAGCTGGACAACGTACCCTATCTTTCGGTGGGAAAGAAGCAAGTCCATTTTGCTAATGAAGTAGAGACATTTGAACCCAATGAAGACTGTGAAGAAGAGGATGTCAACTACATCAACGGAGGTGGCTTTCAAGGCCAAAGGTTTGAGAACCAGCAAGGGAATAGAAGTTTCAATGGAAAATATCAGAAGAGCTCCTTCACAGGAAATCAGAACTCTTATGGTTATACTCAAAAGCCCCCATTCCAGAACAGCAACAACAATTACACAAGGAGCTATGTAAATTCTTCTTACCAGAAACCACCTGCGCAAGACAACAAAATGGAAGCTATGTTTGAGCAAATATTAGAAGGACAGCAGAAGATGACAGTGGACTTCAATGGAAAGATTGATTCACTGTATCAAGACCTGAATGGAAAGATTGAGAGCATAAACTCTCACATGAAGAAGCTGGATGTTCAAGTTGCTCAAACCGCAGAAGCTGTTAACAGGCAAGAAGGATTCCTTCCAGGGAAGACAGATACCAATCCCAAACGCCATGTGAATGCTGTCACATTGAGGAGTGGAAAGAATCTTCAACCTGTGCAGAACAAAAGGCTAAACACTGAAGAATTCGAGGAGCTCGGAAATATAGAAGATGCTGCGGAGCCAGTGTCGATCGACACTACTGAGTGTCGATCGACACCCAAGGGGAAGCCAGACGAATCGAGCAAGCTCGACACGAAGGAATCGACTTCAGAGGCAAGTGTCGATCGACACCAGGAGGGTGTCGATCGACACCCAACGCGGACTACCCCAGATCAGCTCACAACAACGAAGGTTGCAGCACAAAGGGTTTAAAAACCAAAGATCCCTTTCCCCTTGATACCAAAGAAGTCTAAGAAGGAGCTACTGGACGCTAGATGCAAGGCTATCATGGATAGACTAGTGGTTGAAATTCCTTTGATGGATGCCATTAGAACTACTCCAGTGATAAAGAGATACCTGAAGTGGATGATGACCAAGAACATGGATATGGAGGAAGGAGTAATGATGATATCAGAGCAAGTTAGTGCTGTCATTCAGAACAGGCTACCAGAGAAACTCTCTGATCCAGGAAGCTTTGTTCTTGATTGCTCCATCTTTTCAGACAAGTTTGGGAGATCTCTATGCGACTTGGGTTCAAGTGTAAACTTGATGCCTCTTTCAGTTGCTCTTAGGCTGGATATGACATACTTCAAGGCCACCAGAATCTCCTTAGTCCTTGCTGATCGTTCTGTCAGGATCCCTGAAGGTATCTTGGAAGATGTTCCTATTAAAGTGGGAGATTGTTTGATTCACACAGACTCTGTGGTATTAGCTTATGATGAGGAACCCAAAGACACTCTCATACTTGGTAGACCATTCTTGGCTACAGCTAGAGCCATCATCGACGTGAGGAATGGGAGGTTTGCGCTGAACATTGGTGATTTAGTGATGAATTTCGACATGGAGAAGCTGATGAAGAGACCCACGATTGATGGACAGACCTTCTATGTCGATTCCCTCACCAACCTTGCTGAAGAGATTTTCCAAGAGGACCATCCTACCGACCCTTTGGAACGAGCATTGACGACTTCTACAAAAGACATTGAGCACTTGGACGAAGCAGCTGCAGGTTACACAAAAATGTTGGATGCTAGTGAGCAAGTGCTGCAGCTAGTCGCCCAAGAGGACTTGTGTCGATCGACACCCTGCGAAATCAGCCAAAAGCGCAACACTTGGCGATTGGAGTGAGGACAAAGCACCTAAAGTTGAGCTTAAACAGCTTTCTGCCGGGCTAAGGTACGCATTTCTTGGTCCTAATTCAACTTATCCTGTCATTGTAAATGCTTTCTTAAACAACGCATAGCTCACTTTATTGCTAAGCAAGCTGCGCATGTATCGCAAAGCTCTTAGCTATTCTCTTGATGACATTTCAGGTATCTCGCCAGACTTGTGCATGCATAGGATTCACCTTGAAGATGAGACTAAGTCATCGATTGAACATCAAAGGAGGCTGAATCCGAACCTGAAGGAAGTTGTCAAGAAGGAGATCATGAAGCTATTGGAAGCTGTGATCATCTACCCCATTTCAGACAGTGCTTGGGTCAGTCCGGTTCACATGGTTCCTAAGAAAGGGGGAGTCACAGTGATGAAGAATGAGAAGAACGAGCTGATTCCTACAAGGACTGTGACTGGACACAGGATGTGCATTGACTACAAGAAGCTAAATGCCGCGACCAGAAAGGATCACTTTCCTTTGCCTTTCATTGGTCAGATGCTGGAGAGATTGGCGAATCATCCTTATTACAGCTTCCTTGATGGCTATTCATTGTTCTTCCAAATTCCTATCCATCCGGATGATCAGGAGAAGACCACTTTTACATGTCCCTATGGCACATTTGCATATCGCAGAATGCCATTTGGACTTTGTAATGCTCCTGCGACCTTCCAGAGATGCATGATGTCATGCTGGGAGATGTGAAGAGAAACACTTAGTCCTGAACTAGAAAAAGTGTCATTTCATGGTCACAGATGGGATTGTACTTGGACACAAGGTTTCAGCTGAAGGAATCGCAGTGGATCGCGCCAAGATTGAAGTGATGACGACTTTGCAAGCACCTGATTCTGTGAAATCAGTGAGGAGTTTTTTAGGTCACGCTGGGTTTTATAAAAGATTCATCAAGGATTTCAGTAAGATCGCGAGACCACTCACTGCTCTTCTCTGCAAAGACGTGAAGTTCGAGTTCACTGCAGAATGCCTTTCAGCCTTTGAACAGATCAAGCAAGCCTTAGTGAGTGCTCCAATTGTTCAAACCTCCAGACTGGGATTTACCTTTCGAGGTGATGTGTGATGCCAGGGACTTCGCAGTGGGTGCGGTTCTAGGACAGAAGAAGGACAAGAAGCTCCATGCAATTTATTATGCCAGCAGAACGTTGGATGATGCTCAGAAGAACTATGCAACTACGGAGAAGGAATTGCTAGTTGTGGTCTTTGCGTTTGAGAAATTTCGCCAGTATCTTGTTGGCTCAAAGGTGATTCTTCACACTGATCATTCTGCATTGAAGTACTTGATGCAGAAGAAGGATGCAAAGCCAAGATTACTCAGATGGATTCTACTTCTTCAAGAGTTCGACATAGAAGTTAAAGACAAAAAAGGAGTTGAAAACGGAGTAGCTGATCATCTCTCAAGGATCAGGATAGAAGATGACGTACCCATTGATGATTTCTTACCTGAAGAGAACATTTACCTTGTTGAAACTCGCTTTCAATCAACTACATTCTCGGGACAATGCCCAGTGTCGATCGACACCAGGCGGGTGTCGATCAACACCGTGTCCGAAAATTTGAAGATTGGCAATTACCCGGTGTCGATCGACACCATCTGTGTCGATCGACACCCGACACGAGCTTCACTTCGCAGGATCTTAGATGACATGTTTCGACAGCCAATCTTTGCCATTAATGATGCGAATCGACCATGGTATGCTGACATAGTGAACTACCTTGCTGTTGACATTAAGCTTAAACATCTCAAGAACTATGAGAAGAAGAAGTTCACAAGGGAACTCAGGAGATACTATTGGGATGAACCTCACTTATACAAGCATTGTTCGGACAATGTTTACAGAAGATGCATTGCAGAGAGTGAGGTCCGTGATGTCCTATTCCATTGTCCTGGTTCTGAGTATGCTGTACACTTTGCAACCTTCAAGACTGTACCCAAGGTTCTTCAAGCAGGTTTTTGGTGGACTACTATGTTCAAGGATGCGCAGCTGTTCATCACGCAATGTGATGTTTGTCAAAGGAGAGGAAAGATCAGCAAGAGACATGAGATGCCACAGAACTTCATCCTTGAAGTCGAAGTCTTTGATTGTTGGGGTATTGACTTCATGGGCCATTTTCCTCCATCCTTTGGAATGCAATACATCTTGGTGGCTGTGGACTATGTATCTAAGTGGGTGGAAGCAGTTGCTTTTAAGACCAATGATGCTGCTGTGGTTCTTAAGCTGTTCCAGACCATCATTTTCCCTAGATTCGGAGTGCCTCGGATTGTTATAAGTGATGGTGGTTCTCACTTTGTCAACTAGATATTCAACAAACTGCTGAAGAAACATGGTGTTCAACATCGTGTGGCTAATCCGTATCACCCCCAAACAAGTGGACAGGTTGAAGTCTCCAACAGACAGATAAAGCAAATCATGGAGAAGACAGTGGGCAAGACAAGGAAAGATTGGGCCGCGAAACTGGATGATGCACTTTGGGCCTACAGGACAGCCTACAAGACGCCACTTGGGACTACACCTTTCCAGCTGCTCTATGGCAAAGCTTGCCAGTGGAATTAGAATACAAGGCGCATTGGACTATCAAGAAGATGAACTTTGACTTGAAGCCAGCTGCAGAAAGGCGCCTAGTGCAACTCAATGAGCTCGACGAACTGCGCTATCACGCCTATGAGAACTCGAAGCTCTACAAGGAGAGGACAAAGGCATATCATGACAAAAAGATTGTCTCCAGACATTTCAAACCAAATGACCAGGTACTTCTATACAACTCTCGTTTGCAATTGTTTCCTGGTAAATTGCGTTCACGTTGGTCAAGTCCCTTCACAATCAAAGAGGTTAGACCATATGGAGCAACCATCTTGACAAACTCCAAAGAAGAGGAGTTCATTGTGAATGGGAAAAGAGTTAAACACTATTGGGCTCAAGCCGAGATTCCAGAAGGACACATTGTGTCTCTGGATGATGCACCCACCGCCTAAATGCATGAACAGTCAAGCTATTGACGTTAAACGAGCGCTGAGTGGGAGGCAACCCACTGATAGGTACTTTGTTTATTTTTCATTTTGATTTTGGTTTTACTAATTATTTTGGCTTTTATATAAAATACAAAAAAAAAGAAAGAGGAGGCTCGATCATGCTCAGTGTCGATCGACACAAGACACGGGGACGCAGGTAAGTCTTCAAAACCCCGACTTTGTTTTCTTTTTCTTCATAACTTTCACAACCCGAGTTTTTGATAAAATTCCCCCAAATCACCAAATCTTTATTTCTCAACGAAATTAAGTGATTCAAAGCTCTAATCCGTGCGGATTTTCATCCTTTCCCATAATCCATTGTCCATTCATTCGATCTGCCAATGTATGTTCTTCAAATCTCTCAATTTTATTTTCGACCCTAAGGTGAAATTTTTCGAATTCAACCTATTTAGCTTGATTTCTTTGTTTAATGATGTCTATTTAGGTTGTTTACAATGAATTAGATCATTATCCAACTGTTTTTTCAACCTAAATTTGCATTCAATTGAAATTTTCGAAATTTTTGAAAATTAAGGATACATGTTGCGAATTTGAATTTTTCTTTGGGGTTGATGGTTTAGACTTTGTCGGTTCATGCTATTGGTATTGTTAGGATTGCTAATTGATGATGAATTGAGGTTGAAATCATGATTTCTGGTTTGTGTTCGAATTTCACGCATGGTGTCGATCGACACCCGACCTGTATTGACGACTTGTGTTTCATTTGTCAGAGTTTGGATTGATTTTGGATTTTCTTTTTGCTTGCAGATGCCACCACGAACCAAGAGACCACGGGAAGCTGAAGCATCCGCCTCAGGAACTGCTAATGATGCAGCAATCCCCTCTCTTCCTCCTTGGCCAAAACGTGAAGGTGCAAGGATTCAGATTTAGCGAAATTGGGAAGACCCACCAACTAAAGAAGTCGCAAAAGACCTGTGTACTCTTCGAGGCATCGACGAAGCTTGGGATGACTACGACACCTTGTTCTACAATGCATGGCTGAAAGTGGAAATTGCTCCGACTCGGTTTGCATGTGAGAAGACGATGCAGGAGTTATGCATCAAAGATGATATTCTGCAGCTGCTGAACAGGATAGGGATGGGCACTATTGCGACGCGGCAGTATGACTTATATCCGTACCTTGTCCGTCAGTTCATCGCTACAGCTCGGGTCTACTACATAAACGAGATAGTCCGCAATGCGTTGGAAAGGACACTGACCTTCCTTATCCGCGGGATCCGCTACCGCATTTCACTTCCAGACCTTTGCGGGATCTATGGGTTCGCAGATGAGCATGTTATAGGAGTCTCTCTTCAGACGTAGCTTCCGGACAACCATGATTACTGGTCACATTTCGGGAATGGGAGGTATGACTCTAAGACTTCCACATAGACCAAAATTCGCCATCCTACCCTTCGCTACTTAGTCTGCATATTCGCCACTACACTTCTGTGTAAGCATGAGCCAGGGAAGATGTGCGTGTCTGAGTTGGTATTGCTGTATCACGCCCTTTGGTATGAGATTTATGAGGAGTCTGACGCGCCAGAAAGCGCGAACCTTGGTGCGGTATTTGCTCATCATTTGGCTTCCTTGAAGACGAAGCCTTTCACTGGTATGAAGACCAAGCCTGAGACTGTAGGAAGTCTTCTGACTCCTATCTTCCAGCACTGCGGGATTGACACTTCTAGCTGCTGATAGTAGGATTTTTCCTCTTTCAATTAATCTCTACTACTCATGTCATTGTAGTATTTGAGATGTCAATCCATATGGGGTTAAGATTAACAACACTAGGAATACATGAAACTATTTAATCTAAGCCAAATTCGATATTCAAGTGACAAAGGGCTATTAAAACCAAGCTACAACCTAAAAGAGACACTATAAGACTAATTAGATGATCTAAAACCTTAATTATCACTAATCAAGCACTAATCAAACGATTTACTACTAAGCAAGATTAACAAATTACTAAAAACGAAACCTAGGGATGGAATCATTGATTTGGGCATCTAAATGGCCAACCTTGCAATCATTTAAGCAACTCAAACAAGCTTTCTCTATGCCTAGAACACTAATTAAGACTAATCCATGATGTGTGGCAATAATCCCTTTCCTAATCACCTTAATGAACTAATGATGTGTTAGCATTAAAAT
>JAHZTW010000001.1:392347479-392380861 GCA_020283515.1 Alliaria petiolata
GATGACATCCCAATTGATGATTTTCTTCCTGAGGAGAATGTCTATTTTGTTGAGACTCGTTTTCAAGCCATGATTTTGGAGCTGTCAAGCCCAGTGTCGATCGACACTAGATGAGTTTCGATCGACACCCCGTCTGAAAATTTGGGGAAAAGTCGCGACTCAACACTTCGAAGACTGAAGAATTCGAGAGCATCGATCAACACCGTCTATAGTGTCGATTGACACCAGACGCCAACATCACTTCGCAGGATCTTGGACGAAGTGTTTCGACAACCTATCTTCGCTATATCTGATGCAAATCGACCATGGTATGCTAACATTGTGAACTTCTTGCTTGCTGACATTGAGCCTCAACATCTCAAGAATTATGAGAAGAAGAAGTTCATGAGAGAACATAGGAGGTACCATTGGGATGAACCTCATTTGTACAAGCATTGTTCGGACAATGTTTACCGAAGATGCATTGCAGAGAGTGAAGTTCAAGATGTGTTATTCCATTGTCATGGTTCTGAGTATGCTGGACACTTTGCTACTTTCAAGACAGTGTCCAAGGTTCTTCAAGCAGGCTTTCGGTGGCCTACTATGTTCAAGGATGCTCATCTGTTCATAACTCAATGTGATGTCTGTTAAAGGAGAGGAAAGATCAGCAAGAGACACGAGATGCCACAAAACTTCATCCTTGAAGTGGAAATCTTTGATTGCTGAGGTATTGACTTCATGGGCCCTTTCCCTTCATCATTTGGGAAGCAGTACATCTTGGTTGCTGTGGACTATATCTCTAAGTGGGTGGAAGCAATTGCTTCTAAGCCCAATGATGATGCGGTCGTTCTTAAGCTATTTTGAACCATCATTTTCCCAAGATTCGGAGTGCCTCAGATTGTTATAAGTGATGGTGGTTCTCACTTTATTAACAAAGTATTCAACAAGTTGCTGAAGAAGCATGGTGTTCAACATCGTGTGGCTACTCCTTATCACCCCCAAACGAGTGCACAAGTTGAGGTCTCCAACAGACAGATCAAGCAAATCCTGGAGAAGACTGTGGGCAAGACAAGGAAGGATTGGGCTGAAAAGCTAGATGATGCACTTTGGGCTTACATGACTGCCTACAAAACGCCACTTGGGACTACACCATTCCAGCTGCTCTATGGCAAGGCTTGCCATCTTCCAACAGAATTGGAACATAAGGCACATTGGACTATCAAGAAGCTGAATTTCGACTTGAAGCCTGCTGCAGAAAGGCGCCTAATACAGCTCAATGAGCTCGACGAACTTCGCTATCATGCCTATGAGAATTCAAAGATCTACAAAGAGAGGACTAAGGCATATCATGATTAGAAGATCGTCTCCAGACAATTCGAGCCAGATGATCAGGCACTTCTGTATAACTCTCGTTTGCAATTGTTTCATGGTAAATTGCGTTCACGTTGGTCAGGTCCTTTTACCATCAAAGAGGTCAGACCATATGGAGCAATTGTCTTAACAAACTCCAAAGGAGAAGAGTTCATTGTGAATGGACAGAGGGTGAAACACTATTGGGCTCAAGCCGAGATTCCAGCAGGACACATTGTGTCTCTGGATGATGCACCAACTGCCTAAACGCATGAACAGTCAAGCTATTGACGTTAAAAATCTGTCTGGTTTTACTAATATTTATGTGCTTTCTATTTATTAAAAAAAAATGGAGAAATTGGGCACGATCAAAAAATATGTCGATCGACACCACCACGGGACGCAGGTAAGTCTTCAAACCCCGACATTTTTCCCTTTTTTCTCATAACTTTAAAAATTCGAGCCTTAGAACAATTCTCTGTCAAATCACAACTTTTACAATTCTCAACGGAATTGAGTGATTCTAAGGCCTAATCCGTGCGGATTTCATCCCTCTATCATTATCCATTGTCCATTCTTTCGATCTGCCAAGGTATGTTCTTCAAATCTCCCAATTTCATTTTCGACCCTAAGGTTAAAAATCTTGAATTCGACCTATTTAGCTTGATTTCTTGAGTGATTGATGTTTATTTAGGTTGTATATCACGATTTAGATCATTATCCAACCGATTTTCATCCTTTAATTTGCATAAATTGAAATTTTCGAAATTTTGGAAATTGATGATGCATGTTGCGAATTTAGGGATTTTTCTTGGGTTTTATGATTGAAACTGGTTTGATTCATGGTGCTGAGATGATTTAAACTGATGATTGATGCACAATTGGGTTTAGGATCATGATTTGATGTCGATTTGAGATTACACGCTTGGTGTTGATCGACACCACCTTGTGTCGATCGACAACAGTGCAGTATTGAACTTGGTCATTAATTTCCTGACTTTTGGATTTTGATTTTGGTTTTTACTTTGATTGCAGATGCCTCCAATGCCAAAGAGACCACAGGAAGCTGAAGCATTCGCCTCTGGGACTGCTAATGATGAACCGATTCCCTGTCTTCCTCTTTGGCCTAAGCGTGAAACCGCAAGGATTCAGATTAGAAGAAATTGGAAAGACTCACCTGCTACGGAAGTCGCAAAGGACGAGTGTCTCTACGTAGGCAACAATGAGACTTGGGATGACTACGACACTCTGTTCTACAATGCGTGGCAGCAGGTGGAAATCGCACTAACTCGATTTGCCGATGAGAAGACGATGTCAGAGTTGGGCATCAAGGATGACATCCTGTAGTTGCTGAACAGAATTGGGATGGGGACTATAGCAACAAGGCAGTACGATCTGTACCCCGATCTAGTCCGCCAGTTCATCTCCACAGCTCGGGTGTACTACATGAATGAGATAGTCTGCAACGCTTTGGAAGGGACATTGACGTTCCTTATTCGCGGGATTCGCTACAGAATTTCACTTCCAGACCTTTGTGGCATTTATGGTCTTGAGAACGAGCATGCCATCAGTGTCTCCCTTCCTTAGTAGCTTCCTGACAACCAGGAATTCTGGTCACATTTCGGGAATGGGAGGTACAACTCTAAGACTTCTTCACAAACGGATATTCGCTATCCTACCCTTTGCTACCTTGTTCGATTGTTTGCTACTACACTTTTGTGTAAGCATGAGCCAGGGAAGATGTGCGTGTCTGAGTTAGTGTGGTTGTATCATGCCCTTGGGTCTATCATTTACGAGGAGCCTGAGACAGAGAACGTCAACCTCGGTGCTGTTTTTGCTCATCACTTGGTCTCACTGAAGACAAAGCCTTTCATTGGTATGAAGACCGAGACTGTAGGAAGTCTTCTCACTCCTATCTTCCAGCATTGCGAGATAAACACTTCCTCTTGCACCATTGTGACTGAGCGAGCTTTGGTTGATATGGACTACTTTAAGAGGACTACTTAGGTGAAACCCGAGAAGCAATGGGTTTTCACGAGCTTGCGGGCTGAGCAGCTTCTGGTACAGTTACCTAACAGGGACCTTACTCACATCACCAGCGATCCAGATCGCCTCGCCTTTCAGCCTAGTCCGAACTTAGTGCGAGCCGCTCCCGTTACCAGACGCAGAGGTACCTCTTCCCGCGCTGCAGCTTCACACGCAGAGGATGCACCAGCTGAGGATTACACACGCCCTTCATGTTCGAGGCGCAGCAGAGCACTATTGTCTATTGATCCTCACCACCTTCCAGATGCTCCCGAGATTCCTATGGAGCCAGATGTTTTTCAGAGATATGTGGTGCAGAGCTTCCAGGCCATTTGGAACGCCATTGCTACTGTGTCCAGCTGCAGCTGCGTTCGACCTCCCACACCCCCACGCTCTTCTCCACCACGTTCTGATGACGAAGAGTGATTCTCTATTCCTTTTAGTATTTTCAGTCAGTTTTTCTTTTTCTCTTGAGTCTGCATTTTGCTTCCATTTGCTTCAGTACTTTGTTTCCAACTTGTTGAACTGATTGAGTTTATTGGATTATCTTGTGCTTTTAACGGTTTGTTTGAGTTTTCTAACAGCTAGGATGACTCTAACAACAATCTGACTTAGAAACATTCATGTTCGAGAGGCTGAACTCTGTTTACGGACAGAGTGTCGATCGACACCAACATCATACACAGCCACAGTCGACGCCATCTGTGTCGATTGACGCTGCACGCAGAGTCAGGTAATCCGATTTTTTCTCTTTGTTTTGTAACAGTTTAACACATATTTTTTCTATCCGAACTCATGATTCGTAACACTGGGGACAGTGTTATTCAAGTTTGGGGGAGGTAGTTGCTAACATTGTGTTTTGTTTTGAGAGTGTTTTGAGTCAAAAATTTGTTTTATTGAGTCAAAACCAGTTGGAACTTTCAATTTTTCTAGGAACTTAACCGCAGATTGTTGACACTTGAGGGACCATTGCTTTAGTAGTTGATTACAGGTTTTACTAAGTAGAAAGATGCAAGTGGATCAATCTAACAGAGAGAGTCCAGGTCCCCTTATAAGAACTAGGTATGCGCAGAACTTGATTCCTCTTTCAGTCTGAACAAATAGAAAAATTGTAGTCTCTCCTTGATCTTCCCTTGAGAAAAGAAAAGAAAGAAAAAGAGTCTAAGTCTGGGATAGTGCAATGAACCTCATGAGCCTGTCTCCTCACAAGGAACAATATTAGTGAGTTCTCTTGAACCTGTCTCCTCACAAGGAACACAAGTAGAGAGTAGCACTATTTCCCGAGACTTCAAAAGAATAAGAAGAGTCAATGAAAAGATCTTAGAACACCCTGAAAATGGGCAGCAGTTGACTAAGGGAAGAGAAAATAGGAGAGCTGTACAAAAAGAATCTTGTTTAGGCACTAAGGAAGGGAAAGAATCAGAAAAGTTCTGTAGCAATACCACTTTTAGAGTTCGGAATTTTACCTAGGAAAAGATCTGGATTCGAACTGGGAGATTGCTAAGCTTGTGGTAAGTACACTGAACTTTCCTAAGGTTGGCTCTACTGCATGTGGATTCAAGAGTGTTAACAAGTTGTGGCGTTCTAAATGATAGCTGGAAGTTTCTGTTTTCAAACCTCTACTTCATTCTAAGTTTCTATTTTGCTTGAGGGCAAGCAAAAGCTAAGTCTGGGGGAGTTGATATATCATGGTTTTTACCAGTTTTTAGACCATGATATAAGTGTTTTTATAGAGTCTTTTGTTAGTTTTCAAGTCCTATTTGAGTCTTTACAGGATGGAGAGCACTTGGAGCTAAATGGGAGAATCTAGAACTTTTTGGAGCATTTTGGAAAAGCAGCCGAAGTGATGAAGTCGAAAGAGTAGATTCACGCGCAGCGTGTCGATCGACACCATCTGTGTCGATCGACACCAGACGAGATCGCCAACTTTTGCCGACTTCCGTTGGAAAAATGAAAGAGAGCAAGTTTGAAGAAATTACAAGTCTGCCCCTGGACGAAAAATCATCTTCTATAAATAGATTTCAGGCATTGTTTAGCCACAAACCTTTTTCATAATTTTGTGTTTTTGAGACTTAGAGAGAGAGAGATCCAGAGCTTTTGGGGAGATAATTCTGTACACTTCCGAGAAGTTTTTGAACCCCTGTATCAATCTCTTTTCTTTAATGCAATTTATTTCAGTCATGATTTGTGTTTTCATGTCTATGTCTAAGTAGTTTGCTAGTTAGGTTAGGGTGATTTAGGGTTGATGACGAGTTTATAGAATTATTATTATTGTTAGGAAAATCACTTGGATCTTCATCTTGATTTGTGCTTAACTTGATTTCTGAAACTGATCACTTAGAAATCAAACCTTAGGTTGTTTAATAGATGCGAGAGCATTATTGATAATCTGACCTAATCATAGATGAGCAAAATATTTATTCGCAAAGAGATTTGGTTTAGGTATTTTGTGAACAAAATCGAACCTGAACATTAATGCTTGTCTGAATTGTTTAAACTCGCAAAGAGATTTGCTTTTCTGGAATTTAGGCATAGATAACTTCTGCAACGAGAGTTGATTAGTTTTAAATTAACGTTTCGAGTTATAGACGGTTCTTAATTATTTCCTGACAAAATAATATCTGCATTCTCTGATTCATCCTGATAATCATCCTTGCCTAGCGCCTTCGTCTCCTGAACTTACACGGCATTCAATTCTGTTCTTGATTTATTTAGTTGCTTTATTTACTTTTAACGTATTTAACCTAGCATAATCTGAGCTTAGAAACCTTAGTGTAGCATCTACTTCCCTAGGGATTTCGATACCCCTTATACTACGATTGCTTTTGCTGTGCACTTGCAGTAGTTTTATTAGGGTAAAACCTGAGCCCTATCAAACATCACCATCAAGTACAGACATCCAATCCCACGATTAGATGACATGCTGGATGAGTTGAGTGGAGCCACCATTTTCTCTAAGATAGACTTGAAGAGTGGGTATCATCAAGTCAGAATGAAGGAGGGAGATGAATGGAAGACAACATTCAAGACCAAGAGGGGTCTGTACGAGTGGCTGGTCATGCCATTTGGTCTCACCAATGCACCTAGTACGTTCATGAGGCTCATGTATCATGTTCTGAGGGCATACATCTGTAAGTTTGTAGTTGTATATTTCGATGACCTCTTGATATATAGCTCTAACTTATCTGATCATCTTGAGCACCTTGAAAAAGTATTAGAAACATTAAGGCTAGAAGGATTATATGCAAACTATAGCAAATGTACTTTCTGCACTAATCAATTGGTATTTTTAGGCTTTGTTTTTAGTTCACAGGGTCTTAAAGTTGATGGAGAAAAGATTAAGGCAATCCAGGAATGTCCTACTCCATCCACCATTGGTCATGTTAGGAGCTTCCATGGATTAGCAAGCTTCTATAGAAGATTTGTCAAGGACTTTAGCACCATAGCAGCCCCTCTGACTTCGGTGATAAAGAAGAATGTGGCTTTTACTTGGGGGCAAGAGCAGGAGAAAGCTTTCCAGAAGCTTAAAGACAGCCTCACACATGCGCCTGTCTTAGTCTTGCCTAACTTTGACAAAACGTTTGAGGTTGAATGTGATGCATCAGGGACAGGCATTGGAGCTGTATTAACTCAAGGAGGGAAACCAGTAGCGTTCTTCAGTGAGAAACTCAATGGAGCCACTCTCAACTACCATACCTATGACAAAGAGTTATATTCCCTGGTAAGATCTCTGGAAACTTGGCAGCATTACCTTTTATCTAAAGAGTTTGTTATTCATACAGATCATGAGACTCTTAAGTACTTGAGAGGACAAACTACTCTGAAGAAAAGGCATGCTAGATGGCTTGAATTCGTGGAAACCTTCCCATATGTCATCAAATACAAGAAGGGAAAAGAGAACATTGTAGCTGATGCTCTTTCCAGAAGACATGCATTGATCTCTACAATGGAAGCAAAGATCATGGGATTCGAGCACCTCAAGGAATTATATGGAGAGGACCCTGACTTTGGAGAATTACACAAGCAATGCACCAGAGGAGCATTCGGTCCATTCTACAAGCATGATGAGTTTCTGTTCAAGGACAAGAGGCTGTGCATTCCACAGAGTTCCATGCGAGACTTGATACTCAGAGAAGCACATGGAGGAGGACTCATGGGACACTTCGGCATAGACAAAACACTAAGCATAGTGTCTGAGCACTTCTTTTGGCCTCATCTCAAGCGTGATGTTGAGCGCTTCTGCTCCAAATGCATCACCTGCCTCAAAGCAAAATCCAGGTCACATCCTCACGGTTTATATATTCCATTACCTATTCCTGACCTACCATGGGTAGATATATCTATGGATTTTGTTTTAGGTTTGCCAAAGATCAGAAACAAGGATTCAATCTTTGTAGTAGTAGACAGATTCTCAAAGATGGCGCATTTCATCCCATGTGCCAAGACAAATGATGCTACTCAGATTGCTGACCTATTCTTTAAGGAGATAGTGAGAATACATGGCCTTCCCAGGACCATTGTATCAGATAGAGACACCAAGTTTCTCAGCCACTTCTGGAGAACCTTGTGGAGAAAGCTAGGAACAAAGCTACTCTTCTCCACCACTTGCCATCCACAAACAGATGGGCAAACAGAAGCTGTAAACCGAACTCTCTCCACCCTTTTAAGGGCCACGGTTGGTAAGAACTTGAGGAATTGGCTTGATTGTTTACCTTTCATAGAGTTTGCCTATAATCGTGTCCCACACTCTGCTACTAAGATCTCGCCATTTGAGATTGTGTATGGTTTCAGGCCATTAGCTCCAATAGATCTTACACCACTGCCACAGAAAGAACAGGTGAATCAAGATGGAGTTAGCAAAGCAGAGAGGATGAAGAAGATGTTCCAGAAAGTTAAGGAGAACATAGAGAAGAGAAATGAGCATTACAAGAAGAATGCTGACAAGGGACGCAAGGAAGTAACCTTTGAGCCTGGAGATTGGGTCTGGTTACACATGAGGACTGAGAGATTTCCAAACCAGAGGAAGTCTAAGCTTATGCCGAGAGGAGATGGGCCATTCAAAGTCATCAAGAAGATCAATGACAACGCCTATCAGATTGAACTTCCAGGTGAGTTTAACATCTCTAATACTTTCAATGTTTCTGACTTGTTACCATTTGATGCAGGAGAATCAGTTCTGAGGACAGAACCTTTACAAGGGGGAGAGGATGATACAAGTATGGGTACTAGCATTTCCCCTACAGCCGAAGTTCCTGTCATGAAGCAAGCACAAAAGACAAGATCAGGAACAAAGGATCTCACCGAGAGCTTTAATCAAGCTATGGAAACGCTACTCACCAACTTAGAGCTTGAAGACATTACTACTCAACTTAACAAGCTAAGTATTTCCAGAGAAGCTGCCTTAGCACAATCAGAGATGGAGGATCACAACATTACACAAGCTCAAGGAACAAGCAATGAGCATCCAGAAGCTGATCCATTCAACAATAACGGTCCAGGTATGAAAACTATAGGTTATACAAGAGGATGGCTGGTTATTCAAGAGCTTAAGGAGTTACCTTATTTAGCATTATGCTACTTAAGTAACAAGGCCAAAACGCAGCTTCCCTTCTAAAGCCAAGGTATGTGTATTTCATTTCATTTCCTTATGATTATTCGGCTAATAAAAACTTTGGTTTATTTCTGTTTAAGCTTAGTTGTTTTTATTTCATTTCTTTTAGTAGGTAAGGCATATGTTAGCCACCCTTTTCATTTTTATCATAGAGTAAGGCATATGTTGGCCATTTATTTACTTAGTATAGTTTTCATGTATTCTGCTTCAAAGACCCCTAGAAGGGCACATCTGTTTGTACTCTTATAAAGTTCCCTCTCACAGCCTTGTATCATTTAACCTAGATGAAATAAAGCAGACCGTTTTCTTAGCAAAAACAAAAACCCCTAGTTCTCTAAAGGCTTGTGCGATTCAATCCTTGAGATTTTTTGTCATATCAAAGTCTAGATCCATAAGACTTTGTGGCGGCTTCAATCCATTGTTACAAATCCGTGTTTCCATCCCTTGATCAATCCATAAAGAGTTGAACAGCCATCTGTATTGATTCCATACTCGATCCACATCACTCCATTTCCCATCCCTTGATCTAGCTGAGAGAGTTGAACAGCCAGCAACTAGATCCCATCCTCCATACACGAAATCACCCTCCTGTGATTGTGTGTCAAGAACTCGCAAGGGATCTTCAAGAAAAGTAACTTGCGCATGCAATGGAGTGGCAATTCTTCTAGATTTTAAGGTCATCAATGCCTGTGATTGTATATCATTCCTTGTAAACCACGTAACACGAGAATAAATGCCGAATGAAAACAACTATGACGAAACTAACCTCTTTCTGTAAGATCTTCTACTAAGCCGGTGTGAAATTACGGAGGGCCTGGTGTTGACATGGAAAATCCGGTTAATCGTAAAGAGGTGAAAAGGTGGGTTCGAGAACTTTCTTATAAACTTATCGAGGTCTGCGATTACAGGGGAAATTGTCGAAAGACTTAGTCGCAAATACAATAGGAAAAGTCGCACGAGTTGCTGGACGTATGATTAGCATAGAAAATCGGGAATCTCGAGGTTTCTCTGGAAGACTCAGCCTCCCCTCTTCATCAGCTTAGTGTTGTATTTATAGGTGATTAAGTCGGCGACTTTCTTCAAATCCAACAGGCTTTTCGACGGGAATGGGCCTCACGGGTCTCGTTTTCGGGCTTTAGACGGAAAAAGATTTTGGCTGGGCCAAAGTGATGGGCTTCAAGCTCAGTACCAATTGTAAATCCCCCCAGTTCGTTAAAATGTAAACGTTATATGAATTTTGACGGATTCTTCGAGTTTATTGGTCCGGCTCAAATCGGAGTTCAGCTCTATCGACGAATCCCGGGCCGTTACGTGGATTTATATGGTATTCTCGAAGCTTCTTTAAGTGTCTTCGGGCGCGGATCCCGAGATAGTTTAAGTCAAAATGAGTGACCATTTTCTATCTTCTCTATAAATAGCTTCTTCTCTATAAATAGCTTCCTCCTTTTATTTTCATTCTTCCACATTCTTTCTTCATCTCCTCCATTTGTAAGGTAGGTACGGTTCTTCCTTTCTCTCCCTTGTCTTTATTTTGCTTTTTCCGTTTGTCCCCTTTTTGTTTGGTTCGTGCTTCTATGGTGCCCGTGTGGTAACGAGCTTTGCGGATCGGCGTGATTTGGCCGAAGGGATCTTGAAATCTTTTGATTTGCGTTGGTCGGCGTTGCTTCTTCTTCGGATCTGTGGGTGATTGATCGGATCGGCATAAGCTTCCCTGGTCGGCGAAAGCTTTTGGGGAGTGTGCCTCGGCTTACGGGTTGGAGCTCGCAGGTTGGCGTACCGGAGTTCAGGAGACGGTATGGCGGAGCTCGCGGATAACAAATCGTCATATGGAGCTCGCGGGTTGAAGCTTCGTGGGTTAGAGCTTTGCGGGTTAGCGTATCGGAGTTCGGGGGATGGCGTGTTGGAGCTCGCGGGTCGGCGTGTCATGGTATCGGCGGATCGGCGCCTCGGCGTTGGCGGATTGGCGTGTCTTGTTATCGGCGCGTCGGTGTTCGCATCGCCGAGTCGGCAAAATGGTGTCTCGGGACGGCGTGTGGAAGATCGCCGAGTCGCGGGTTGAAGCTTGCCGAGCTTGCTGAGTCGCTGTCTCGCCGAGTCGTCGTCTCGCCGAGTCGCCATCTTGCTGAGTCGCGGGCTGAAGCTTGAATCGCCATCTCGCCGAGTCGCCACCTTGCCGAGTCGCGGGCTGAAGCTTACCGAGCTCACCGAGTCGCCATCTTGCCGAGTCGCGAGCTGAAGTTTGCCGAGCTTGCTGAGTCGCCATCTTGCCGAGTTGCTGGCTCTGAGCTTGCTGAGTCACCGGGTGGTGTGAACCTCAGATGGACCGAGACTCACGGGATGGAATCGAACGCGCTGGCCTAAGGGCTCTCTCGCGTTGGATCGGTGTAAGGGATCGGATGATGGAACGATGGCACCACAGAGAGGATGGGAGGCTCTCTGATACAGCAAGCACTCATGCTTTGCGTGATTCCACACACAGAAGAACGAGCAAGGGTTTCACAAGACGACTTGAGAAGAACTGCCGATTTTATTGATATGAGGGTAAAAGTTGCGGACTACAAAGCCGAAGGGGAGCTTTATAAACAGCTCGACGGCGTGACCTTCTAGGGTCTCCCAAGAGGGAAAATAAAAAGAAAAAAATACAAAAATAAAAGTAAAACAACCAAAAGGAAACTACTTAAACGTTTTAAGCAAAAAGGAAAATAACTTAGTCTTAAACAAAATATAATTCGACCGACTTTGAGACGCATTTCTTGGCTATCTTTGGCGTGTGTAGACTTAGTCTGGAAGCTCTGAATCGTAGCATGTACCTGCATGCATTATAAAAATTGAAAGTACCTTGTTCTCGCGTAAAAGTGGCCAAGCTTGTTGTTGGATGGTCCTGATGGTTTCTGGTGCGGCTTCGGTGAGCTTCCTCTTGTCTTGAGCAGTCTGGAGTGTTCTTGATGCCGTGCTGTTGAAGTCTTCGCTGGAACGCTCATCTTGATCTTCAAACTCTTCTCGAATCGCCAAATGATCCTCCTCGGCAGCTAGACTTGTGATCGTGGTATCTTGAGGCTCGGCGGTGGTCTCCTCATGCTTCCTGTTGTATTGCATTATATGATTAATTAAGTACGAAGTCATACCTTGGTTTTGCTGAGAAGAGGCTTGTACGATGTCTTGCTGGGATATGTCTTCCCCTTGCTCCTCCTCCGGTTCTTTGGAGCTTTCAAGCGCGGTTGATTGAGGTGGGTCTATGGCCTCCGGTTCGACCGTCCTTATGATCCTTTCCACGGCTAGGTTGAACTTCTGGCGTAAGGACTTAGTCTTGGATCGAGTCATTCTGCCCTCCATTACCGTGAGGACATCTCCTTTGGTTGGCTCCGGCTCGGCGGTTCCACCATTCCCTCCCCCTTGAGAAGGTTTTGCCCTCAAAACCGTTTCTTCTGCATCAAACGGAGATAAGTCAGCCACATAAAAGCTATGCGAGATATTAAACTCACCTGGGAGTTCCAGCTTGTAGGCATTGTCGTTGATTCGCTCCATGATTTTGAATGGGCCATCTCCTCTAGGCGCGAGCTTGGAGCTTCTCTTCTGCGGGAATCGTTCTGGCCTCATATGTAACCAAACACATTCGCCTGGTTCAAAGACAATCTCCTTGCGTCCCTTGTCTTTGTTCCTCTTATACTCATCGGTTTTTTCTCTCAATGTTCTCTTTACCTTTTAAGTGTAGTTTCTTGATGAATTCTCCGCGGTTAAGCCCATCCATGTTCACTTGTTCAGCTTGCGGTATTGGCAAGAGGTCTATGGGTGCCAGGGGGTTAAGACCGTATACAACCTCAAAAGGGGACAACTTAGAGGCAGAGTGAGTAGCACGGTTATAAGCAAACTCAATAAAGGGGATGCAATCTAACCATGTTTTCATGTTTTTACCAAGCGTTGCTCTAAGTAAAGTGGAAAGAGTACGGTTTACCGACTCGGTTTGGCCATCCGTTTGAGGGTGGCACGTGGTGGAGAATAGCAGCTTGGTGCCCATCTTTCTCAAAAGAGTCTTCCAGAAGTGGCTTAAGAACTTGGTGTCGCGATCTGATACGATTGATCTCGGCACTCCATGCAAACGCACTACTTCTTTGAAGAACAAATCCGCGGTTTGAGTTGCATCATTCACTTTGGCGCATGGTATGAAGTGTGCCATCTTGCTGAATCGATCCACAACTACAAAGATCGAGTCCTTGTGCCGGATTTTTGGCAAACCTAATACAAAGTCCATGGAAATGTCTACCCAAGGGGCGTTAGGTATTGGTAAAGGAGTATATAAACCGTATGGATGTAACCTGGACTTGGCCTTTCGGCATGTGATGCAGCGAGAACAGAACTTCTCTACATCTTTCTTTAAATGCGGCCAGACGAAGTGATCAGAAAGCACGGCTAAGGTCTTGGCGATGCCAAAATGTCCCATTAGACCACCACCGTGAGCTTCTCGGATCAGTAACTCTCGGATTGAGCTTTGAGGGATGCATAACCGTTTGTCTCTAAACAAGAATCCATCAAAGATGTAGTATGCGCTGTAGGCTCCTTTGCCATTCTCCTTGTAGCTTTCTCCAAAGTCAGGATCCTCCTCATATAAACCCTTGATCTGCTCAAATCCTAGAACCTTAGCCTCCATTGTAGTGATCAGCGCGTGCCTCCTCGATAATGCATCGGCCACCACGTTCTCTTTCCCCTTCTTGTATTTGATTACATAGGGAAATGTCTCGATGAATTCCAGCCACTTAGCGTGTCTCCTCTTCAAGGATGTCTGCCCTCTTAAATGCTTCAAGGTCTCATGATCCGTGTGGATAACAAACTCCTTAGACAGTAAGTAGTGCTGCCATGTCTCCAATGCCCTTACCAAAGCGTATAGCTCTTTGTCGTAGGTCGGGTAGTTTAGGGTGGCTCCACTTAGCTTTTCACTGAAGTAAGCTACTGGCCGGCCTCTCTGGTGTAGGACGGCTCCTATGCCTAAGCCCGAAGCATCGCACTCTACTTCAAACATAACCTCGAAGTCCGGTAAGGCTAAGACTGGTGCTCGCGTGAGCCGGTCCTTGAGTGTGTTGAATGCAGCTTCCTGTGCTTCTCCCCATGAGAACGGAACGTTCTTCTTGATAACAGCCGTGAGTGGGGCAGCCACGGTGCTGAAATCCTTAACAAACCGTCGGTAGAAGGAGGCTAGGCCGTGAAAGCTTCTAACATGGCCGATAGTACTTGGCGTGGGCCATTCCTGAATAGCCTTTATCTTCTCCTCATCCACTTGCAATCCCTGCTCACTTACTACAAAGCCTAAGAAAACAAGCTTATTAGTACAAAATGAGCACTTCTTCAGGTTAGCATATAAGCCTTCCTTCCGAAGCGTTTTTAAAACAAGTTCTAGATGCATAAGATGATCAGTCAAACATTTGCTATAGACAAGGATATCATCGAAGTATACTACTACGAATCTGCCTATAAAAGATCTTAGAACCTGGTTCATAAGTCGCATGAATGTGCTAGGGGCATTGGTGAGGCCGAAGGGCATCACTAGCCACTCGTATAGTCCCTGCTTAGTCTTGAAGGCTGTCTTCCACTCATCACCTTCTCTCATTCTCACTTGATGGTATCCACTCCTGAGATCCACCTTTGAGAAGATAGTTGCTCCACTGAGCTCGTCTAGCATGTCATCAAGGCGCGGGATGGGGTGCCGGTACTTGATGGTGATGTTGTTAACCGCTCGGCAGTCTACACACATCCTCCAGGTACCGTCCTTCTTAGGTACTAGTAGGACCGGTACGGCGCACGGACTGAGACTCTCCCTGATGTATCCCTTGTCCATCAAGTCTTTGACTTGCTTCTCCAGTTCTTTGGTCTCCTCTGGATTCATCCTATAAGCGGCCTTGTTGGGTAAGGCGGAGCCGGGGACAAGGTCGATGTGATGCTCGATCCCTCGGATAGGAGGCAGTCCGGCAGGTATTTCCTCTGGAAACACATCTTTAAAACGGTCTAAGACAGCTTGTACTTCACTCGGAAGTTGTAACTCAGCTAGGCCTGTACTTAGACAATCTTTGAAAACCATTAGTAGCACGGTGCCGCGGGCACTCATGGTTTTAAGCACGGCATTACTTGTAATGTACAAGTTAGATTTACTTACCTCGGTTTCCTTAGCCATATGCGTCTGCATTTGATGCACCTCGGTGGGGCTTAAGGGGGCTAAGTTGTGCTTTCGGTCCTTGTAGGTGAAAGAATAGAAATTGGATCGGCCATTATGGCTTGTGGCTCGATCAAATTGCCACGGCCTTCCCAGCAGAAGGTGTCCGGCTTGCATCGGTACAACATCACAAGTCACTTCATCTTGATACTTTCCCACGCTAAACGGTATAATGACTTGTTCCGAGATTCGCAGCTCAGTTTGATCATTTAGCCATCTCAGCTTGTATGGCCTCGGGTGCTTGATCTTTTCTAGACCTAGCTTCTCTACCATGTACTTAGAAGCAACGTTAGTGCAAGAACCTCCGTCTATGATGAGATTACATACCTTGTTTCTGATGGTGCATCTCGTATGGAAAATGTTCTCTCGTTGCACTTTCTCTTCTGGCGTGACTATAGCACTTAGGATTCTTCTGGTGACTAGCATCTCGCCATGATCAGGATAGTCTATCTCGCCTTCTAGCTCATCAGCATCATCATCCTCCTCGTCTTGAGATTCATAATCTCCACTTGGGGTCAAGATCATGGTTCTCTGGTTGGGGCATTCCCTGGACATGTGGCCTCTTCCCTGACATTTAAAACAGATTATTTCACGAGTTCTAGATGTACTAGGGAACTTACCTTGCTCTGGCCGCGTGAATTTGGGTGGTTCAGGAGCTTTCCCCTTGAAGCGTGAGTCGATCTCCACCGCCTTTCCTTTGTCCAAGGGTTTAGAGCTACTTGCGTTCCACGGTGTTGGATTTCTGGCTCGGTTGCTCAAGGAAACCTTGCGTTTGATTTGTTGCTCTACCTGCACCGAGAGGTGTAGTAACTCGTGCATGCCACTATACTGAGCTCTCTCGACCTTCCTAGCAATGCGCTCTTGTAGGCCATCGATGAATTGAGCCATCAAAGCCTCTTCTGATTCTTCTAACTCCAACAGATTCATGAGTTTCTCAAACTCCTCAAAATACTCATCCACCGTCCTAGTCCCTTGAGAAAGTTTTCTGAATCGTTTCTGTAGGTCTCGGTGGTAATGGTCTGGTACGTACCTAGACCTCAAGAGAAACTTCATGTCACGCCACATGGTGACCGGCGCGAAACGGTTTCTCCTTCTCTCGGCCACGTTTCTGTCCCACCATGCAATGGCGTTGTCCGTGAGCTGTGCTGCGGCCAAGGCGACTCTCTTGCGGTCACCATATCCATAGCACTCGAATATGTACTCTAGCCTCCTCTCCCAATCCAGATATACGTCCGGATTTGACTTGCCAGCGAATGTGGGAGGAGTAAGCTTGACGTCCATATTGCCTTCCCTCGGCTCTTCCTCTCGCACGCGTTGTCTCCGAAGGGGATCCGGCGCACGCTGGTGTTGTTGCTGCAATGGGTCAGGGGGATGGTCATCCTCAAGCTCAGGCATCTCGTCCTCTGGCTCACGTAAGTTCCTCACAGGAGCTCTCAGGGGAGGAGCCGCAGCTGGCGCAGGAGGTGGTGGCGGTTGTTCCAAGCGCATCATGCGCTCTCCAAACTCCTGTCTCATGGCCCGCATCTCTTCCCGGAAAGCGGCCATCATCTGCACCATGGCGTCCTGAGGTACTTCTTCACCCATGTTGTCCTATTAATGCTTATATTGTTCCTGTAATCCGACAAAAACAACAAACTATCAAAGCACCACAGTAGATGGATTTCAAAAAGAACAAAACAATTTAAACAGAAATCAAAACAAGCCGGTTATGCTAACAATTCAATGAAATCAATGAACGGTAACAACGGCTAGCTAGATGACAAGGAAGCAAGCAACTCTCTTTTTAGGGTTTTCTGGTTTTATAACTAGGCAACGAAACAAGCTCAAAGAAACAAAGGCAGGAACAAATATTTTTGGGTTTTATGGGTTTAATGAAATGAAAACTAACAAGCAACAATCAGATCAGTTCGCACAATCAAAGGAAACCACTTGAAAGTAACAACTTAACCCGATCTATCTAAGAACAAAGCTAAATCAAAACAAACGGAAACAGCAACGATTTTTATAGGGTTTTCTCTAATGAAACAGAAGCAAATAAGCAAAAATAAACCGAAAGGTAAAAGGATAGATGTCACCTGATGTAGGAACCTTTCGGCTCTGATACCAGATGGTGTAAACCTCAGATGGACCGAGACTCACGGGATGGAATCGAACGCGCTGGCCTAAAGACTCTCTCGCGTTGGATCGGTGAAAGGGGATCGGATGATGGAACGATGGCACCACAGAGAGGATGGGAGGCTCTCTGATACAGCTAACACTCGTGCTTTGCGTGATTCCACACACAGAAGGACGAGCAAGGGTTTCACAAGACTTGACTTGAGAAGAACTGCCGATTTTATTGATATGAGGTAAAAGTTGTGAGCTACAAAGCCGAAGTGGGACTTTATAAACAGTCCGGCGGCAGTGACCTTCTAGGGCCTCCCAATAGGGCAACTTAAAACGCGAAAATACAAAGAAAATAAAGGAAAAAAAACAAAATAGAAAAACTCCTAATACAAAGAAAAGGAAAATACTAGCGTCTTAAACAAAAAAAGGAAACAACTTAAACCGAAACAAAAACAACTTAATCCTTGCGTCTTTCTTGATCCCTTGACGTCTCTGGCTTAGTCATGATGCTCAGTGTGAGTGTCCGGACCTGCAAGCATTATTGAAATGGAAAATACCTTGTTTTCGTTTAGGAGCGGCCAGGGGTGTTGTTGCGTGGTCAGGACGGTTCTTGACATGGCTTTGATGAGGCTTCTCGTTGTCTTGACAGTCTGGAGTGTGCTTGATGTCCTGCTGTTGAGGCCTTCACTGGAACGGTCGTCGTTGTCCTCCAACTCCTTTGGAAACGCCAGATGCTCTCTCTCGGCTTCTAGACTTGTGATCGCGGTATCTTGAGGCTCGGCGATGGTCTCCTCCTGCTTCTTGTTAGATTGTATTAGGGAATCAGCTAGAGAGAGGGACATACCTTGGCTTTGCTGAGAAGGGGCTTGTACGATGTCTTGCTGGGATATGTCTTCCCCTTGCTCCTCCTCGGGTTCTTTGGAGCTTTCAAGCGCGGTTGATTGAGGTGGATCGATGGCCTCCGGTTCGATCGTCCTTATGATCCTTTCCACGGCTAGGTTGAATTTCTGGCGTAAGGACTTAGTCTTGGATCGAGTCATTCTGCCCTCCATGACCGTGGGGACATCTCCTTGTGCTGGCTCCGGCTCGACGGTTCCACCATTCCCTCCCTCTTGAGAAGGTTTTGCCCTCAAAACCGTTTCTTCTGCTTCAAACGGAGATAAGTCAGCCACATTAAAGCTATGCGAGATATTAAACTCACCTGGGAGTTCCAGCTTGTAGGCATTGTCGTTGATTCGCTCCAGGATTTTGAATGGGCCGTCTCCTCTAGGCGCGAGCTTGGAGCTTCTCTTCTGCGGGAATCGTTCTGGCCTCATATGTAACCAAACCCATTCGCCTGGTTCAAAGACAATCTCCTTACGTCCCTTGTCTTTGTTCCTCTTATACTCCTCGGTTTTTCTCTCAATGTTCTCTTTAGCTTTTAAGTGTAGTTTCTTGATGAATTCTCCGCGGTTAAGCCCATCCATGTTCACTTGTTCAGCTTGCGGTATTGGCGAGAGGTCTATGGGTGCCAAGGGGTTAAGACCGTATACAACCTCAAAAGGGGACAACTTAGAGGCAGAGTGAGTAGCACGGTTATAAGCAAACTCAATAAAGGGGATGCAATCTAACCATGTTTTCATGTTTTTACCAAGCGTTGCTCTAAGTAAAGTGGAAAGAGTACGGTTTACCGACTCGGTTTGGCCATCCGTTTGGGGGTGGCACGTGGTGGAGAATAGCAGCTTGGTGCCCATCTTTCTCCAAAGAGTCTTCCAGAAGTGGCTTAAGAACTTGGTGTCGCGATCTGATACGATTGATCTCGGCACTCCATGTAAACGCACTACTTCTTTGAAGAACAAATCCGCGGTTTGAGTTGCATCATTCACTTTGGCGCATGGTATGAAGTGTGCCATCTTGCTGAATCGATCCACAACTACAAAGATCGAGTCCTTGTGCCGGATTTTTGGCAAACCTAATACAAAGTCCATGGAAATGTCTACCCAAGGGGCGTTAGGTATTGGTAAAGGAGTATATAAACCGTATGGATGTAACCTGGACTTGGCCTTTCGGCATGTGATGCAGCGAGAACAGAACTTCTCTACATCTTTCTTTAAATGCGGCCAGACGAAGTGATCAGAAAGCACGGCTAAGGTCTTGGCGATGCCAAAATGTCCCATTAGACCACCACCGTGAGCTTCTCGGATCAGTAACTCTCGGATTGAGCTTTGAGGGATGCATAACCGTTTGTCTCTAAACAAGAATCCATCAAAGATGTAGTATGCGCTGTAGGCTCCTTTGCCATTCTCCTTGTAGCTTTCTCCAAAGTCAGGATCCTCCTCATATAAACCCTTGATCTGCTCAAATCCTAGAACCTTAGCCTCCATTGTAGTGATCAGCGCGTGCCTCCTCGATAATGCATCGGCCACCACGTTCTCTTTCCCCTTCTTGTATTTGATTACATAGGGAAATGTCTCGATGAATTCCAGCCACTTAGCGTGTCTCCTCTTCAAGGATGTCTGCCCTCTTAAATGCTTCAAGGTCTCATGATCCGTGTGGATAACAAACTCCTTAGACAGTAAGTAGTGCTGCCATGTCTCCAATGCCCTTACCAAAGCGTATAGCTCTTTGTCGTAGGTCGGGTAGTTTAGGGTGGCTCCACTTAGCTTTTCACTGAAGTAAGCTACTGGCCGGCCTCTCTGGTGTAGGACGGCTCCTATGCCTAAGCCCGAAGCATCGCACTCTACTTCAAACATAACCTCGAAGTCCGGTAAGGCTAAGACTGGTGCTCGCGTGAGCCGGTCCTTGAGTGTGTTGAATGCAGCTTCCTGTGCTTCTCCCCATGAGAACGGAACGTTCTTCTTGATAACAGCCGTGAGTGGGGCAGCCACGGTGCTGAAATCCTTAACAAACCGTCGGTAGAAGGAGGCTAGGCCGTGAAAGCTTCTAACATGGCCGATAGTACTTGGCGTGGGCCATTCCTGAATAGCCTTTATCTTCTCCTCATCCACTTGCAATCCCTGCTCACTTACTACAAAGCCTAAGAAAACAAGCTTATTAGTACAAAATGAGCACTTCTTCAGGTTAGCATATAAGCCTTCCTTCCGAAGCGTTTTTAAAACAAGTTCTAGATGCATAAGATGATCAGTCAAACATTTGCTATAGACAAGGATATCATCGAAGTATACTACTACGAATCTGCCTATAAAAGATCTTAGAACCTGGTTCATAAGTCGCATGAATGTGCTAGGGGCATTGGTGAGGCCGAAGGGCATCACTAGCCACTCGTATAGTCCCTGCTTAGTCTTGAAGGCTGTCTTCCACTCATCACCTTCTCTCATTCTCACTTGATGGTATCCACTCCTGAGATCCACCTTTGAGAAGATAGTTGCTCCACTGAGCTCGTCTAGCATGTCATCAAGGCGCGGGATGGGGTGCCGGTACTTGATGGTGATGTTGTTAACCGCTCGGCAGTCTACACACATCCTCCAGGTACCGTCCTTCTTAGGTACTAGTAGGACCGGTACGGCGCACGGACTGAGACTCTCCCTGATGTATCCCTTGTCCATCAAGTCTTTGACTTGCTTCTCCAGTTCTTTGGTCTCCTCTGGATTCATCCTATAAGCGGCCTTGTTGGGTAAGGCGGAGCCGGGGACAAGGTCGATGTGATGCTCGATCCCTCGGATAGGAGGCAGTCCGGCAGGTATTTCCTCTGGAAACACATCTTTAAAACGGTCTAAGACAGCTTGTACTTCACTCGGAAGTTGTAACTCAGCTAGGCCTGTACTTAGACAATCTTTGAAAACCATTAGTAGCACGGTGCCGCGGGCACTCATGGTTTTAAGCACGGCATTACTTGTAATGTACAAGTTAGATTTACTTACCTCGGTTTCCTTAGCCATATGCGTCTGCATTTGATGCACCTCGGTGGGGCTTAAGGGGGCTAAGTTGTGCTTTCGGTCCTTGTAGGTGAAAGAATAGAAATTGGATCGGCCATTATGGCTTGTGGCTCGATCAAATTGCCACGGCCTTCCCAGCAGAAGGTGTCCGGCTTGCATCGGTACAACATCACAAGTCACTTCATCTTGATACTTTCCCACGCTAAACGGTATAATGACTTGTTCCGAGATTCGCAGCTCAGTTTGATCATTTAGCCATCTCAGCTTGTATGGCCTCGGGTGCTTGATCTTTTCTAGACCTAGCTTCTCTACCATGTACTTAGAAGCAACGTTAGTGCAAGAACCTCCGTCTATGATGAGATTACATACCTTGTTTCTGATGGTGCATCTCGTATGGAAAATGTTCTCTCGTTGCACTTTCTCTTCTGGCGTGACTATAGCACTTAGGATTCTTCTGGTGACTAGCATCTCGCCATGATCAGGATAGTCTATCTCGCCTTCTAGCTCATCAGCATCATCATCCTCCTCGTCTTGAGATTCATAATCTCCACTTGGGGTCAAGATCATGGTTCTCTGGTTGGGGCATTCCCTGGACATGTGGCCTCTTCCCTGACATTTAAAACAGATTATTTCACGAGTTCTAGATGTACTAGGGAACTTACCTTGCTCTGGCCGCGTGAATTTGGGTGGTTCAGGAGCTTTCCCCTTGAAGCGTGAGTCGATCTCCACCGCCTTTCCTTTGTCCAAGGGTTTAGAGCTACTTGCGTTCCACGGTGTTGGATTTCTGGCTCGGTTGCTCAAGGAAACCTTGCGTTTGATTTGTTGCTCTACCTGCACCGAGAGGTGTAGTAACTCGTGCATGCCACTATACTGAGCTCTCTCGACCTTCCTAGCAATGCGCTCTTGTAGGCCATCGATGAATTGAGCCATCAAAGCCTCTTCTGATTCTTCTAACTCCAACAGATTCATGAGTTTCTCAAACTCCTCAAAATACTCATCCACCGTCCTAGTCCCTTGAGAAAGTTTTCTGAATCGTTTCTGTAGGTCTCGGTGGTAATGGTCTGGTACGTACCTAGACCTCAAGAGAAACTTCATGTCACGCCACATGGTGACCGGCGCGAAACGGTTTCTCCTTCTCTCGGCCACGTTTCTGTCCCACCATGCAATGGCGTTGTCCGTGAGCTGTGCTGCGGCCAAGGCGACTCTCTTGCGGTCACCATATCCATAGCACTCGAATATGTACTCTAGCCTCCTCTCCCAATCCAGATATACGTCCGGATTTGACTTGCCAGCGAATGTGGGAGGAGTAAGCTTGACGTCCATATTGCCTTCCCTCGGCTCTTCCTCTCGCACGCGTTGTCTCCGAAGGGGATCCGGCGCACGCTGGTGTTGTTGCTGCAATGGGTCAGGGGGATGGTCATCCTCAAGCTCAGGCATCTCGTCCTCTGGCTCACGTAAGTTCCTCACAGGAGCTCTCAGGGGAGGAGCCGCAGCTGGCGCAGGAGGTGGTGGCGGTTGTTCCAAGCGCATCATGCGCTCTCCAAACTCCTGTCTCATGGCCCGCATCTCTTCCCGGAAAGCGGCCATCATCTGCACCATGGCGTCCTGAGGTACTTCTTCACCCATGTTGTCCTATTAATGCTTATATTGTTCCTGTAATCCGACAAAAACAACAAACTATCAAAGCACCACAGTAGATGGATTTCAAAAAGAACAAAACAATTTAAACAGAAATCAAAACAAGCCGGTTATGCTAACAATTCAATGAAATCAATGAACGGTAACAACGGCTAGCTAGATGACAAGGAAGCAAGCAACTCTCTTTTTAGGGTTTTCTGGTTTTATAACTAGGCAACGAAACAAGCTCAAAGAAACAAAGGCAGGAACAAATATTTTTGGGTTTTATGGGTTTAATGAAATGAAAACTAACAAGCAACAATCAGATCAGTTCGCACAATCAAAGGAAACCACTTGAAAGTAACAACTTAACCCGATCTATCTAAGAACAAAGCTAAATCAAAACAAACGGAAACAGCAACGAT
This sequence comes from Alliaria petiolata, assembly GCA_020283515.1. Taxonomy (NCBI): domain Eukaryota; kingdom Viridiplantae; phylum Streptophyta; class Magnoliopsida; order Brassicales; family Brassicaceae; genus Alliaria; species Alliaria petiolata. The sequence continues at coordinate 392,370,667 of JAHZTW010000001.1, forward strand.
TTTTATAGGGTTTTCTCTAATGAAACAGAAGCAAATAAGCAAAAATAAACCGAAAGGTAAAAGGATAGATGTCACCTGATGTAGGAACCTTTCGGCTCTGATACCAGATGGTGTAAACCTCAGATGGACCGAGACTCACGGGATGGAATCGAACGCGCTGGCCTAAAGACTCTCTCGCGTTGGATCGGTGAAAGGGGATCGGATGATGGAACGATGGCACCACAGAGAGGATGGGAGGCTCTCTGATACAGCTAACACTCGTGCTTTGCGTGATTCCACACACAGAAGGACGAGCAAGGGTTTCACAAGACTTGACTTGAGAAGAACTGCCGATTTTATTGATATGAGGTAAAAGTTGTGAGCTACAAAGCCGAAGTGGGACTTTATAAACAGTCCGGCGGCAGTGACCTTCTAGGGCCTCCCAATAGGGCAACTTAAAACGCGAAAATACAAAGAAAATAAAGGAAAAAAAACAAAATAGAAAAACTCCTAATACAAAGAAAAGGAAAATACTAGCGTCTTAAACAAAAAAAGGAAACAACTTAAACCGAAACAAAAACAACTTAATCCTTGCGTCTTTCTTGATCCCTTGACGTCTCTGGCTTAGTCATGATGCTCAGTGTGAGTGTCCGGACCTGCAAGCATTATTGAAATGGAAAATACCTTGTTTTCGTTTAGGAGCGGCCAGGGGTGTTGTTGCGTGGTCAGGACGGTTCTTGACATGGCTTTGATGAGGCTTCTCGTTGTCTTGACAGTCTGGAGTGTGCTTGATGTCCTGCTGTTGAGGCCTTCACTGGAACGGTCGTCGTTGTCCTCCAACTCCTTTGGAAACGCCAGATGCTCTCTCTCGGCTTCTAGACTTGTGATCGCGGTATCTTGAGGCTCGGCGATGGTCTCCTCCTGCTTCTTGTTAGATTGTATTAGGGAATCAGCTAGAGAGAGGGACATACCTTGGCTTTGCTGAGAAGGGGCTTGTACGATGTCTTGCTGGGATATGTCTTCCCCTTGCTCCTCCTCGGGTTCTTTGGAGCTTTCAAGCGCGGTTGATTGAGGTGGATCGATGGCCTCCGGTTCGATCGTCCTTATGATCCTTTCCACGGCTAGGTTGAATTTCTGGCGTAAGGACTTAGTCTTGGATCGAGTCATTCTGCCCTCCATGACCGTGGGGACATCTCCTTGTGCTGGCTCCGGCTCGACGGTTCCACCATTCCCTCCCTCTTGAGAAGGTTTTGCCCTCAAAACCGTTTCTTCTGCTTCAAACGGAGATAAGTCAGCCACATTAAAGCTATGCGAGATATTAAACTCACCTGGGAGTTCCAGCTTGTAGGCATTGTCGTTGATTCGCTCCAGGATTTTGAATGGGCCGTCTCCTCTAGGCGCGAGCTTGGAGCTTCTCTTCTGCGGGAATCGTTCTGGCCTCATATGTAACCAAACCCATTCGCCTGGTTCAAAGACAATCTCCTTACGTCCCTTGTCTTTGTTCCTCTTATACTCCTCGGTTTTTCTCTCAATGTTCTCTTTAGCTTTTAAGTGTAGTTTCTTGATGAATTCTCCGCGGTTAAGCCCATCCATGTTCACTTGTTCAGCTTGCGGTATTGGCGAGAGGTCTATGGGTGCCAAGGGGTTAAGACCGTATACAACCTCAAAAGGGGACAACTTAGAGGCAGAGTGAGTAGCACGGTTATAAGCAAACTCAATAAAGGGGATGCAATCTAACCATGTTTTCATGTTTTTACCAAGCGTTGCTCTAAGTAAAGTGGAAAGAGTACGGTTTACCGACTCGGTTTGGCCATCCGTTTGGGGGTGGCACGTGGTGGAGAATAGCAGCTTGGTGCCCATCTTTCTCCAAAGAGTCTTCCAGAAGTGGCTTAAGAACTTGGTGTCGCGATCTGATACGATTGATCTCGGCACTCCATGTAAACGCACTACTTCTTTGAAGAACAAATCCGCGGTTTGAGTTGCATCATTCACTTTGGCGCATGGTATGAAGTGTGCCATCTTGCTGAATCGATCCACAACTACAAAGATCGAGTCCTTGTGCCGGATTTTTGGCAAACCTAATACAAAGTCCATGGAAATGTCTACCCAAGGGGCGTTAGGTATTGGTAAAGGAGTATATAAACCGTATGGATGTAACCTGGACTTGGCCTTTCGGCATGTGATGCAGCGAGAACAGAACTTCTCTACATCTTTCTTTAAATGCGGCCAGACGAAGTGATCAGAAAGCACGGCTAAGGTCTTGGCGATGCCAAAATGTCCCATTAGACCACCACCGTGAGCTTCTCGGATCAGTAACTCTCGGATTGAGCTTTGAGGGATGCATAACCGTTTGTCTCTAAACAAGAATCCATCAAAGATGTAGTATGCGCTGTAGGCTCCTTTGCCATTCTCCTTGTAGCTTTCTCCAAAGTCAGGATCCTCCTCATATAAACCCTTGATCTGCTCAAATCCTAGAACCTTAGCCTCCATTGTAGTGATCAGCGCGTGCCTCCTCGATAATGCATCGGCCACCACGTTCTCTTTCCCCTTCTTGTATTTGATTACATAGGGAAATGTCTCGATGAATTCCAGCCACTTAGCGTGTCTCCTCTTCAAGGATGTCTGCCCTCTTAAATGCTTCAAGGTCTCATGATCCGTGTGGATAACAAACTCCTTAGACAGTAAGTAGTGCTGCCATGTCTCCAATGCCCTTACCAAAGCGTATAGCTCTTTGTCGTAGGTCGGGTAGTTTAGGGTGGCTCCACTTAGCTTTTCACTGAAGTAAGCTACTGGCCGGCCTCTCTGGTGTAGGACGGCTCCTATGCCTAAGCCCGAAGCATCGCACTCTACTTCAAACATAACCTCGAAGTCCGGTAAGGCTAAGACTGGTGCTCGCGTGAGCCGGTCCTTGAGTGTGTTGAATGCAGCTTCCTGTGCTTCTCCCCATGAGAACGGAACGTTCTTCTTGATAACAGCCGTGAGTGGGGCAGCCACGGTGCTGAAATCCTTAACAAACCGTCGGTAGAAGGAGGCTAGGCCGTGAAAGCTTCTAACATGGCCGATAGTACTTGGCGTGGGCCATTCCTGAATAGCCTTTATCTTCTCCTCATCCACTTGCAATCCCTGCTCACTTACTACAAAGCCTAAGAAAACAAGCTTATTAGTACAAAATGAGCACTTCTTCAGGTTAGCATATAAGCCTTCCTTCCGAAGCGTTTTTAAAACAAGTTCTAGATGCATAAGATGATCAGTCAAACATTTGCTATAGACAAGGATATCATCGAAGTATACTACTACGAATCTGCCTATAAAAGATCTTAGAACCTGGTTCATAAGTCGCATGAATGTGCTAGGGGCATTGGTGAGGCCGAAGGGCATCACTAGCCACTCGTATAGTCCCTGCTTAGTCTTGAAGGCTGTCTTCCACTCATCACCTTCTCTCATTCTCACTTGATGGTATCCACTCCTGAGATCCACCTTTGAGAAGATAGTTGCTCCACTGAGCTCGTCTAGCATGTCATCAAGGCGCGGGATGGGGTGCCGGTACTTGATGGTGATGTTGTTAACCGCTCGGCAGTCTACACACATCCTCCAGGTACCGTCCTTCTTAGGTACTAGTAGGACCGGTACGGCGCACGGACTGAGACTCTCCCTGATGTATCCCTTGTCCATCAAGTCTTTGACTTGCTTCTCCAGTTCTTTGGTCTCCTCTGGATTCATCCTATAAGCGGCCTTGTTGGGTAAGGCGGAGCCGGGGACAAGGTCGATGTGATGCTCGATCCCTCGGATAGGAGGCAGTCCGGCAGGTATTTCCTCTGGAAACACATCTTTAAAACGGTCTAAGACAGCTTGTACTTCACTCGGAAGTTGTAACTCAGCTAGGCCTGTACTTAGACAATCTTTGAAAACCATTAGTAGCACGGTGCCGCGGGCACTCATGGTTTTAAGCACGGCATTACTTGTAATGTACAAGTTAGATTTACTTACCTCGGTTTCCTTAGCCATATGCGTCTGCATTTGATGCACCTCGGTGGGGCTTAAGGGGGCTAAGTTGTGCTTTCGGTCCTTGTAGGTGAAAGAATAGAAATTGGATCGGCCATTATGGCTTGTGGCTCGATCAAATTGCCACGGCCTTCCCAGCAGAAGGTGTCCGGCTTGCATCGGTACAACATCACAAGTCACTTCATCTTGATACTTTCCCACGCTAAACGGTATAATGACTTGTTCCGAGATTCGCAGCTCAGTTTGATCATTTAGCCATCTCAGCTTGTATGGCCTCGGGTGCTTGATCTTTTCTAGACCTAGCTTCTCTACCATGTACTTAGAAGCAACGTTAGTGCAAGAACCTCCGTCTATGATGAGATTACATACCTTGTTTCTGATGGTGCATCTCGTATGGAAAATGTTCTCTCGTTGCACTTTCTCTTCTGGCGTGACTATAGCACTTAGGATTCTTCTGGTGACTAGCATCTCGCCATGATCAGGATAGTCTATCTCGCCTTCTAGCTCATCAGCATCATCATCCTCCTCGTCTTGAGATTCATAATCTCCACTTGGGGTCAAGATCATGGTTCTCTGGTTGGGGCATTCCCTGGACATGTGGCCTCTTCCCTGACATTTAAAACAGATTATTTCACGAGTTCTAGATGTACTAGGGAACTTACCTTGCTCTGGCCGCGTGAATTTGGGTGGTTCAGGAGCTTTCCCCTTGAAGCGTGAGTCGATCTCCACCGCCTTTCCTTTGTCCAAGGGTTTAGAGCTACTTGCGTTCCACGGTGTTGGATTTCTGGCTCGGTTGCTCAAGGAAACCTTGCGTTTGATTTGTTGCTCTACCTGCACCGAGAGGTGTAGTAACTCGTGCATGCCACTATACTGAGCTCTCTCGACCTTCCTAGCAATGCGCTCTTGTAGGCCATCGATGAATTGAGCCATCAAAGCCTCTTCTGATTCTTCTAACTCCAACAGATTCATGAGTTTCTCAAACTCCTCAAAATACTCATCCACCGTCCTAGTCCCTTGAGAAAGTTTTCTGAATCGTTTCTGTAGGTCTCGGTGGTAATGGTCTGGTACGTACCTAGACCTCAAGAGAAACTTCATGTCACGCCACATGGTGACCGGCGCGAAACGGTTTCTCCTTCTCTCGGCCACGTTTCTGTCCCACCATGCAATGGCGTTGTCCGTGAGCTGTGCTGCGGCCAAGGCGACTCTCTTGCGGTCACCATATCCATAGCACTCGAATATGTACTCTAGCCTCCTCTCCCAATCCAGATATACGTCCGGATTTGACTTGCCAGCGAATGTGGGAGGAGTAAGCTTGACGTCCATATTGCCTTCCCTCGGCTCTTCCTCTCGCACGCGTTGTCTCCGAAGGGGATCCGGCGCACGCTGGTGTTGTTGCTGCAATGGGTCAGGGGGATGGTCATCCTCAAGCTCAGGCATCTCGTCCTCTGGCTCACGTAAGTTCCTCACAGGAGCTCTCAGGGGAGGAGCCGCAGCTGGCGCAGGAGGTGGTGGCGGTTGTTCCAAGCGCATCATGCGCTCTCCAAACTCCTGTCTCATGGCCCGCATCTCTTCCCGGAAAGCGGCCATCATCTGCACCATGGCGTCCTGAGGTACTTCTTCACCCATGTTGTCCTATTAATGCTTATATTGTTCCTGTAATCCGACAAAAACAACAAACTATCAAAGCACCACAGTAGATGGATTTCAAAAAGAACAAAACAATTTAAACAGAAATCAAAACAAGCCGGTTATGCTAACAATTCAATGAAATCAATGAACGGTAACAACGGCTAGCTAGATGACAAGGAAGCAAGCAACTCTCTTTTTAGGGTTTTCTGGTTTTATAACTAGGCAACGAAACAAGCTCAAAGAAACAAAGGCAGGAACAAATATTTTTGGGTTTTATGGGTTTAATGAAATGAAAACTAACAAGCAACAATCAGATCAGTTCGCACAATCAAAGGAAACCACTTGAAAGTAACAACTTAACCCGATCTATCTAAGAACAAAGCTAAATCAAAACAAACGGAAACAGCAACGATTTTTATAGGGTTTTCTCTAATGAAACAGAAGCAAATAAGCAAAAATAAACCGAAAGGTAAAAGGATAGATGTCACCTGATGTAGGAACCTTTCGGCTCTGATACCAGATGGTGTGAACCTCAGATGGACCGAGACTCACGGGATGGAATCGAACGCGCTGGCCTAAGGGCTCTCTCGCGTTGGATCGGTGTAAGGGATCGGATGATGGAACGATGGCACCACAGAGAGGATGGGAGGCTCTCTGATACAGCAAGCACTCGTGCTTTGCGTGATTCCACACACAGAAGAACGAGCAAGGGTTTCACAAGACTTGACTTGAGAAGAACTGCCGATTTTATTGATATGAGGTAAAAAATTGCGGACTACAAAGCCGAAGGGGAGCTTTATAAACAGCTCGACGGCGTGACCTTCTAGGGTCTCCCAAGAGGGAAAATTAAAAGAAAAATACAAAAAAATAAAAGTAAAACAACGAAACAAATCGGCAAAACAACAAAAAGGAAACTACTTAAGCGTTTTAAGAAAAAAGGAAAATAACTTAGTCTTAAACAAAATATAATTCGACCGACTTTTAGACGCATTTCTTGGCTATCTTTGGCGTGTGTAGACTTAGTCTGGAAGCTCTGAATCGTAGCTTGTACCTGCATGCATTATAGAAATTGAAAGTACCTTGTTCTCGCGTATGAATGGCCAAGCTTGTTGCTGGTTGGTCTTGATGGATTCTGGCACGGCTTTGGGGAGCTTCTTCTTGTCTTGGACAGTCTGGAGTGTTCTTGATGTCATGCTGTTGAAGTCTTCGCTGGAACGGTCGTCATTGTCTTCCAACTCTTCTGGGAACGCCAAATGCTCTCTCTCGGCTTCTAGGCTTGTGATCGCGGCAACTTGAGGCTCGACGATGGTCTCCTCATGCTTCCTGTGGTATTGGACTATAGAATCGGTTAAGTAGAGGGGTATACCTTGGCCGTGCTGAGGAGGGACGTGTACGATGTCTTGCTGGGGTAATTCCTCTCCTTGCGCCTTCTCGGGTTCGTTGTAGCTTTCTAGTGCGGTTGGATGGGGTGGGTCGATGGCCTCCGGATCCAACGTGCTGATGATCCTCTCCACTGCTAGGTTAAACTTCTGGCGTAAGGATTTGGTCTTGGATCGAGTCATTCTACCCTCCATGACCGTGGGGACATCTCCTTCGGTTGGCTCCGGCTCGGCGGTTCCACCAGTATGGATGTGTTATCAAAGCTCTTGGACAGAGCAGCGAACACGAGACAGATTGGTTACCATCCAAAATGCGAAAAGATCGGGCTTACACATCTCAGTTTCGCCGATGATATCATAGTCCTAACGGATGGACATGTAAGATCAGTGGAAGGCATAATCAAGGTTTCTGACAACTTTGCAAAAATGTCTGGATTGTGGATTAGTATGGAGAAATCAACGATATTTTTGGCAGGTCTCCCAGAGGAAACCAGAAACGACATGGTGTCTCAATTCCCTTTCGACTCTGGCCAACTACCTATGCGTTACTTGGGACTTCCTTTAGTTACCAAACGCATGACAGCAACTGATTATAAACCTTTGTTGGAGAAAATTCGACAGAAAATTGCATCATGGACGGCACGTTTTCTCTCTTTTGCAGGTCGTCTAAATTTGATAAGCTCAGTCCTTTGCATTTAGACTGAGCTTATAAATTGTGTTCGGCTTTCCTGTGGTCTGACAGCAACTGATTATAAACCTAACTGCATTTAGACTCCCACGGGACTGCATACGAGAACTAGATAAATTGTGTTCGGCTTTCCTGTGGTCTGGACCAGAATTAAGTTCTGCAAAGGCAAAGGTTTGCTGGGAAGATGTTTGTAAACCTAAGCAAGAAGGAGGATTAGGACTTCGGCCTCTCAAGGAAGTCAATGATGTCTGCTGTTTGAAGCTGATTTGGAGAATTGTATCGAATCAGTCCTCCCTGTGGGTGCAGTGGATCAACACATATTTGCTCAAAGGTAACTCTTTCTGGTCGGTAAAAGAGAGTACAAGCTTGGGGTCTTGGATGTGGAAAAAGCTGTTGAAAAACATGGTAAACGCAAAAGACCTTCACAAAGTCGAGGTGAGGAATGGAAAGTCAACATCTTTTTGGTTTAGTAATTGGTCGAACTTGGGTCCTCTGATGGAGGTCACAGGTCCTCGTGGTGTCATAGACTTGGGGATTCGTCTTCATGACTCAGTAGCAACAGCTTGGGTAAATCGTCGAAGACGCATACATCACGTAGATGTTCTAAACAACATTGAGGAGGCTCTAGCACTACAGAGAGAGAAGCAAAGTGATGATGACGACATCATGCTCTGGAAGAACAAGTCTGATAAATTCCGACCGGTTTTTAGATCCAAGAATACTTGGCAGCTAACTCGGGAGATCTCACCGAAAGTACCATGGTATACGGGAGTATGGTTCGCCCACGCGACCCCAAAATATTCATTCTGCACATGGCTAGCGATCAAAAACCGCCTAACTACAGGGGCGCGTATGCTCAGCTGGAAAGGCGGTATAAACCCTGCATGCGTGCTCTGTTCGGACCCTCTAGAGACGCGGGAACATCTGTTTTTCAAGTGCTCATTCTCCCGGGAAGTGTGGACAGCTCTTACCAGGCGGCTCCTCGGATCAAGATTCTCAGACGAGTGGCAGAGTGTTCTCAACTATGTGGCCGATAAGAAGCTATCAAAGACCCAAGGCTTCCTTGCTCGTTCTGTACTTCAGACCGCAGTACATAGTCTATGGAGTGAAAGAAATGCGAGGCGCAATGGAGAAGACCCTACTACTTCATTGAGGCTTATTCGCTTTATTGACAAGCAAGTCTGAAACAAGATTTCATCAATCCGCAACTCGGGAGATACCACACACGAGGAGGCTCTACAAGCGTGGTTCTCAGCTCGAACATAGTTTTCAATTTCTAGCAATGTCTCTGTTTTCTATTTCTATCTATTGCTCAAAAACTCAGCATAAATGATGCATCTGATGTAAAAAGGTTGTTTTCTTGAATTAATTTGACATATAATTTTTTTTAAAAAAAAAGGCAAGAACAAGGGATTTTTCATGAGTTTCATCAAAAATCCTAAGGATGGAGCTAGGATGGACAAAGCTGAGCCTAGGATTAAGTTCAAAGCTAAAGAAGAGCCTGATGGTGAGTCAATGCTCATGCTGTTTGGCCATGACGAGGAAATCACCAACAAGAAGGAACCACCAAACAAGAAAGGCAAGGCTAAAGGGGCATTGGTGAGATTTCTTGAGAAAGCTAAGGATGAGATTGGTAATGGACGTGCTGTGTCAGGGAACACTTTGAGTTTACATCCATTGGAACTCAAAGGAAGTTCCATTGAGTGCGAAGTCAAGTGCAAAGGAATGCCAAAACCATTCTCAAAGGCAAGGCTCATTCTTCCACCCGGTTTAGAGGAGGATGAGGAAAAGGTGCAAGAGATGTTGTTCACTGTCTACACCATGGACATGCCACAACGTTCACACTCATTCACATCTCCAGCCACCCACTTCACCCTTAAGCCAGCCTAAAAGGATTTGTACGGAAAGTCAAGCTAAGAGACTTTAAACAAAGCGCTCTTGGGAGGCATTCCCATGTTATCCTTGTATATATTAATGTTTTTGTTCTTTAATTATGTTTCTTTGAGTTTTTGAAAGTTTTAGGTTGAGTATGGAGGGCTATGAGATCTCCCACCCCTCAGTCAAGCAATCCATCATACTCCATGGAGTCTTACTCCTCCTCCTCCACTCGTTTCTGATTAAGGTACCACTCCAAATCATTGTAAATACCATTTAGTTTTTATTTTTGCATTTTGAAATCTTCTCCAAGCTTGGATTACACAAGGGACTGTGTAATTTAAGTTTGGGGGAGTATGGTGTATTTGACATATGTTTTGTGATTCTTATTTTTATTTGCATACTTGAGTCTTATGCATTCATCTAAAGCATAGAAAAACCCAAAAATTTGAAAATTTTGAAAATTTTCCAAATAAGAATCATTTAGTTGTTGCATTTGCATTATAGGATTGAGTCTAGTTGCATTTCATATAGGTTTGCACTCATTTGCATTGGGAGCAATGATGAGCTTATCCTTGTAGAGTGCCAACTCATGTAATCAATTCAATGCCCTAGTTAGTAGTTCTTTGATGCATTTGAACAA